>JAVGWX010000007.1:105701380-106294102 GCA_036924085.1 Ariolimax columbianus | reverse complement strand
ATTGACACCACAACTAATGAAGACAGACACCAAGATATTAACACCACAACTAATGAAGGAAGACAGACCAAGATATTGACACCACAATTAATGAAGGAAGACACCACGATATTGACACCACAACTAATGAAGACAGACCAAGATATTGACACCACAACTAATGAAGAATGTTTGATCTCATCATCAAAAACAAACATAATATCCCAATACAAAATGAAAACACGTAAAAGATGAGAGCAATATTTCAAGGAATTTCTCAATCCGGCTGAAATAGGCAATAATAAAATATTGACACTAAGTCACAAGCAGAGAGAAGAACTATTTATTATAGCAGCAGAGGTCAAACAAGTTATCAAAAAGAGTTCACGAAAGAAGGCACCAGGAATAGACAGTATAACTTAAAGTTTTTATACTGGTTTAGAAGACCCTGCAGAATCTGTTAACAACCAGTTTCTTTTACATTTCCTTTCTCTAAAAGCTATATGCATCCAATCTATTTTTAAATGCATTAAATTGACCCTGCCTCTACTATTTCCCGTGGTAATGCTTTCCAAGGATTCACCACTCTCTGACTAAAAAAAAGAGAGATCGTACAGGCCTGTTGTGACACAGGAGTAAAATGGATGTTCAGAGTAATAAATGTAACTTGGACAGCACTGGAAGCTGAAGGACTGGCAAAAATCAATAGTTTTACCAATTTGGAAGAAAAAAGGAAACAAAAGAGACTGTGGAACATAGAGGGGGATATCTCTCTTGAGCGATATAAGTAAAATGTAAGCAAAGATCCTTGAAAACAGAATAAGACCAATAGATGAAAGACAATTAAGTAACACACAGTTTGGCTTCAGAGAAGGAAGAGGTTCCACAGACGCCCTGTTTACTCTACGACAGATTTGTGAACAAACTATCGAAAACAATCAGGAACAGAACATCGTCTTTGTAAACCAGGAAAAAGAACTTTTGACCGAGTGGATAGAAACAATCTACGTGAGATTCTGGAACATCAGGGAGTGCAAGGACAGTGTTGGAGAAATCTAATAGCAATGTAAAACAGCCGCAGTACTCGGAGAACACCAGGCGCACTCACTAAGTGGTTTGCAGTTAAGACAGGAGTAAAACAGGGATGTGTACCGTGAGAACACCAAGCGGACTCACTAAGTGGTTTGCAGTTAAGACAGGAGCAAGACTGGGATGTGTACTGTCACCACTTTTGTTCATGGTATACATGGATCAAAGAACAACTGAAGCAAAACCAGAAACCAGCACAATCAAGGAGCTCCTTTTTACAGATGATCAAAGTCTCTTTCATTCCGATGAACAAAACCTCCAAGAACATCTGAACCTTTGAGCCTGTGACACCCACATATCAGGTGTAAACACCCCATTCCCCAAGCCACCTGTTTGTCGGTGTGACGGGTGGACCATTATTTTAAGGCATATTTTGAGCTGTACTGCTTGGATTTGGTAGTGACATCCATACAGTACACACAATTTTGAGAAATATCTTATTTGTTATTTGGCAGCGTAAATATCGAAACATGTCTTCACAGCACTTTTTGTGATGAAAAGTATTATTTTTTTTAATTCAGGAAACAGCCATTCTAAAAGGCTAACAACAGAACAAGTCTAAAAGTAATTTCATGGATTTTTGGGGGGATTTTTTCTTGCGTTTGTCTTATTTCTCTAATTTTCAAGGCGGTGTGCGTTGCACTGTGGTTTTTAATTTTATGCCTGTCGGCCCAGTGCATCCGACTTCAGCATGCATTTTATGTAAGAGCTTGCTTCCGCCTGCATTTTCTAAGGGTTTACTTCCCCGGGGTAACGGCCGGTGCTGTGATGAGGATCGAACCCAGCACCTTCTGGTTGTGAGCCGTGTCACTTAACACTAGAACATGCCGTTCCCCTTTCATGGATTTTGAGGCTGATAAATTGGAATTGGTGATTATTCGAAAAAGGATCAGTTGATATTTGAACGACAACTTGTGTGTGATTTGGATTATCATTCGTCTGTTGATTAGGATCAAGCTAGATCTGTTCCTCGGAGGATCAGACTACGGTCCTGAGAGAGGTATCCCACATAATATTTCAGGTAAATTTGATGAATATATTCCACACTCTACTGAAGTAGGAACATTGGAGATTAGCAGGTCAGTCCTGCTAAAGATGGATGTGTCGGACCAAAAGGTGCAAACATCGCAGTCACGCTGTAAACTAGTGACACAATGCATTCCGTTCTCCAAACTAAATCCTGCTACTTGCAAAGTCCTGTTCAGGGATTGGTAGCGGGAGATTGAGAATGTTCAGGGATTGGTAACGGGAGATTGAGAATGAACACAGAAGAAGAAGCAGGTCAGTCAATTTGAGATAGAAATAGCCAAATTAGAGCACATAGTTTTGTCCTAGTAAATAGGTTCACTCAGATTGTGTATACTTTCTCTAGAGCACAGAGAAATGCAATTTTATGAACTGGGTAGCCAGGATTCAAAGGGTTAATGCCCTTGATAATATCTGCGATAGATATAATATAAGGATTAGTACAGCAAAGACCAAGACAATGAAAATCAGCAGAATTGAAAAAAAACACTAAACATACAGGTAAAAATCACAGAACAAACAGGACAGCGAATTCAAATACTCGAGCAGCGTGTTCACACAACATGGAGAGCTAGATAGAGAGGTGGAATCAAGAACACAGAAAGCTAATGCGGTTTCCTTCCAGCTCTCACCATTACGAAGGCACAACCACATCCCAATGAAGACAAAGAGATAGCCAATAAATAGTTTATTTTTTTACCAACTTTCTGCTCCAGTATCAGACATGGACTCTCACTAGGGCACAAGAGAGAAAAATCTTGGAACGAGAAATTAGGTATTTGAGAAAGGCTGTCGGGGTCACATGGCTGTCGGGGTCACATGGCTGTAGGGGTCACAAGGCTGTCGAGGTCACATGGCTGTCGGGGTCACATGGCTGTCGGGGTCACATGGCTGTCGGGGTCACAAGGCTGTCGGGGTCACATGGCTGGACAGATTTTGAAACAAAGTAATCAGACAGGTGGTGGGTGCGACACCTTGCATGGATTACATAAAAAAGCAGAGAATAAAATGGTTCGGACACCTGACTAGAATGCAACCAAAGCTACCAGCTGCTCGTATCTACAATACCAGACATCAGGGTTGCAGAGCAGGAGGTACACCACATAAAAGATGGATAGACAGTGTCAGTGAGACACTGAAGAAACACGGAATGACAACAACATCAGCGACAAAGGTGGCACCTTGCCAGAAAACTACACCTGCCTACGATGTCTTACGACACAAGTGGATAGAAGATGATGATGATGATGATGAACTAATGAACACAGACCAAGACATTGACGTGACACCGTGACTAATAGAGACAAACCATGACATTGACACTGTGACTAATGGAGTCAAACCATGACATTGACACTGTGACTAATAAAGACAAACTATGACATTGACACTATGACTAATGGAGACAAACCATGACATTGACAGTGTGACTAATGGAGACAAACCGTGACATTGACACCATGACAAATATACTTTTAACACTTTCTCCATCTAAGGTAGACACTCTCCGGCTTTCTCACAGGAAAAATGATTCAACTGTTCAAGACAAATCTAAAGTCATGCCTGTTTACAGATTAGATGTAAGCCAAGTGTGCCAATCCAGACTTTAGATCTTCACCAAAAGATGTTTCTGTAACAAAAAACCAGAAACCTGGTGACATGTGTGTGATATGAGACTTTGTGACCAGAAACCTAGTGACATGAGACAGACAGTCAATTAAAAACTTACAGGATTGTCATCCAAGCTTGTCTTTTCATCGAGCTCCCTGTCAGAAAAAAATCAAACATATATAAGCAATGGAGAGTGAGAAGCTGAGATGAATCATATTTTTTGTGGGCTAGCAATGGTTGAACATTTCTGTGTGCTTTTATATTTAAGCTGTCAGTAACTATTTGTGCTTTAACTAAATTTTGGATGAAATATTTATAATTTGGTGAAATATTTGTTCTAATCCAAAGATGTGTGATGTAACAAAACATTAGTGGTACATTTCATGGTTGGAATTTTATCTCAAAATGTCCATCTTTGTTTTTAAAGTAGATGCGGCATTTCTACTTTAAATAAGAATTTATAAACCTAATTTTGGTTGAGAGAAAAAAAAATAATTGAGCATTTTGAAATTCTACTTCACTGTTTCTATATTGTTCTGTGCAAAGAAATAAAAATTGTTTCAGTAACCCTGATTGCTCTCTTTATAAGTCTTTTTCATAAGAAGTGTCCCCTCTCTTCCTTTTTCTTCATTAATTTTGATTCCATCCATTATCTGATCTCTACATACAACGTGTAACTGTCATATTGTACATTTACTACATTTACATCTATAACATAAAGTATAGCCATTGGCAATAAAATTTGCCTTGTGCATTTTCTATTGGTTTAATCCAATGTTTCATGGCCAATGTTTTTTGCAGGCATTTTAATCATAGATACACAACGGGGCTACCGTAGAAATTGGCTGAAAATACTGTTCTTTCAATTGTAAAGAGTTCCACTTCTGTCTTGTCCAGTTGAAGACAATGGCAGTATTGACATTTGTTTTAGACAATTGGAAATGATTTTGTCTGTTTTTCATTTGGATTTCATAATTTCCCCTTATTGAACATGGGGTAGCTAATTTTTTGCAACTGATTTTTCTGAAGTAGGTCTGTTTAGTTTGTTTATGTAGATACAATAAATACATTTTTAGTGGAAACTAATAGATATGCCAATCTTGTGAACATTGATTATTCATTCTCTGTGGAACTTTAAAATACGGGCAAGTCTATTTGTTTGTGCTGTTTTTCAACACTTTCACCTTCATCTTCTTGTATCTCTAAAAATAATACACAACAGAAACAATCAACACCAACAAGTTCTTATTAAATGTATTCACAATCAATAATAATATCTACACACAACAAAATCATATCTTTAGACCAACAAATAACAATGTTACAGGCTCCCAAAGTCAACAACCATAGTCAAATGTGATGTGCTGACAAAATAATGTGGCAGTGGAAAGGCTAGCCCAATTAAATTTGGTGTTTTCATGTTGTTTGTACCTTCAAATACTTATTATCTGGCTACATGTACAAGTTTTCATGTTGTTTGTATCTTCAAATACTTATTATCTGACTACATGTACAAGTTTTCATGTTGTTTGTATCTTCAAATACTTATTATCTGACTACATGTACAAGTTTTCATGTTGTTTGTATCTTCAAATACTTATTATCTGACTACATGTACAAGTTTTCATGTTGTTTGTACCTTCAAATACTTATTATCTGACTACATGTACAAGTTTTCATGTTGTTTGTACCTTCAAATACTTATTATCTGACTACATGTACAAGTTTTCATGTTGTTTGTATCTTCAAATACTTATTATCTGACTACATGTACAAGTTTTCATGTTGTTTGTACCTTCAAATACTTATTATCTGACTACATGTACAAGTTTTCATGTTGTTTGTATCTTCAAATACTTATTATCTGACTACATGTACAAGTTTTCATGTTGTTTGTATCTTCAAATACTTATTATCTGACTACATGTACAAGTTTTCATGTTGTTTGTACCTTCAAATACTTATTATCTGACTACATGAACAAGTTTTCATGTTGTTTGTATCTTCAAATACTTATTATCTGACTACATGTACAAGTTTTCATGTTGTTTGTACCTTCAAATACTTATTATCTGACTACATGTACAAGTTTTCATGTTGTTTGTACCTTCAAATACTTATTATCTGACTACATGTACAAGTTTTCATGTTGTTTGTATCTTTAAATACTTATTATCTGACTACATGTACAAGTTTTCATGTTGTTTGTACCTTCAAATACTTATTATCTGACTACATGTACAAGTTTTCATGTTGTTTGTACCTTCAAATACTTATTATCTGACTACATGTACAAGTTTTCATGTTGTTTGTACCTTCAAATACTTATTATCTGACTACATGTACAAGTTTTCATGTTGTTTGTATCTTCAAATAGTTATTATCTGACTACATGTACAAGTTTTCATGTTGTTTGTACCTTCAAATACTTATTATCTGACTACATGTACAAGTTTTCATGTTGTTTGTACCTTCAAATACTTATTATCTGACTACATGTACAAGTTTTCATGTTGTTTGTACCTTCAAATACTTATTATCTGACTACATGTACAAGTTTTCATGTTGTTTGTACCTTCAAATACTTATTATCTGACTACATGTACAAGTTTTCATGTTGTTTGTACCTTCAAATACTTATTATCTGACTACATGTACAAGTTTTCATGTTGTTTGTATCTTCAAATACTTATTATCTGACTACATGTACAAGTTTTCATGTTGTTTGTACCTTCAAATACTTATTATCTGACTACATGTACAAGTTTTCATGTTGTTTGTACCTTCAAATACTTATTATCTGACTACATGTACAAGTTTTCATGTTGTTTGTATCTTCAAATACTTATTATCTGACTACATGTACAAGTTTTCATGTTGTTTGTACCTTCAAATACTTATTATCTGACTACATGTACAAGTTTTCATGTTGTTTGTATCTTCAAATACTTATTATCTGACTACATGTACAAGTTTTCATGTTGTTTGTACCTTCAAATACTTATTATCTGACTACATGTACAAGTTTTCATGTTGTTTGTATCTTCAAATACTTATTATCTGACTACATGTACAAGTTTTCATGTTGTTTGTATCTTCAAATACTTATTATCTGACTACATGTACAAGTTTTCATGTTGTTTGTACCTTCAAATACTTATTATCTGACTACATGTACAAGTTTTCATGTTGTTTGTACCTTCAAATACTTATTATCTGACTACATGTACAAGTTTTCATGTTGTTTGTATCTTCAAATACTTATTATCTGACTACATGTACAAGTTTTCATGTTGTTTGTACCTTCAAATACTTATTATCTGACTACATGTACAAGTTTTCATGTTGTTTGTACCTTCAAATACTTATTATCTGACTACATGTACAAGTTTTCATGTTGTTTGTACCTTCAAATACTTATTATCTGACTACATGTACAAGTTTTCATGTTGTTTGTACCTTCAAATACTTATTATCTGACTACATGTACAAGTTTTCATGTTGTTTGTACCTTCAAATACTTATTATCTGACTACATGTACAAGTTTTCATGTTGTTTGTACCTTCAAATACTTATTATCTGACTACATGTACAAGTTTTCATGTTGTTTGTATCTTCAAATACTTATTATCTGACTACATGTACAAGTTTTCATGTTGTTTGTACCTTCAAATACTTATTATCTGACTACATGTACAAGTTTTCATGTTGTTTGTACCTTCAAATACTTATTATCTGACTACATGTACAAGTTTTCATGTTGTTTGTATCTTCAAATACTTATTATCTGACTACATGTACAAGTTTTCATGTTGTTTGTACCTTCAAATACTTATTATCTGACTACATGTACAAGTTTTCATGTTGTTTGTATCTTCAAATACTTATTATCTGACTACATGTACAAGTTTTCATGTTGTTTGTACCTTCAAATACTTATTATCTGACTACATGTACAAGTTTTCATGTTGTTTGTATCTTCAAATACTTATTATCTGACTACATGTACAAGTTTTCATGTTGTTTGTATCTTCAAATACTTATTATCTGACTACATGTACAAGTTTTCATGTTGTTTGTACCTTCAAATACTTATTATCTGACTACATGTACAAGTTTTCATGTTGTTTGTACCTTCAAATACTTATTATCTGACTACATGTACAAGTTTTCATGTTGTTTGTATCTTCAAATACTTATTATCTGACTACATGTACAAGTTTTCATGTTGTTTGTACCTTCAAATACTTATTATCTGACTACATGTACAAGTTTTCATGTTGTTTGTACCTTCAAATACTTATTATCTGACTACATGTACAAGTTTTCATGTTGTTTGTACCTTCAAATACTTATTATCTGACTACATGTACAAGTTTTCATGTTGTTTGTACCTTCAAATACTTATTATCTGACTACATGTACAAGTTTTCATGTTGTTTGTACCTTCAAATACTTATTATCTGACTACATGTACAAGTTTTCATGTTGTTTGTACCTTCAAATACTTATTATCTGACTACATGTACAAGTTTTCATGTTGTTTGTACCTTCAAATACTTATTATCTGACTACATGTACAAGTTTTCATGTTGTTTGTACCTTCAAATACTTATTATCTGACTACATGTACAAGTTTTCATGTTGTTTGTACCTTCAAATACTTATTATCTGACTACATGTACAAGTTTTCATGTTGTTTGTACCTTCAAATACTTATTATCTGACTACATGTACAAGTTTTCATGTTGTTTGTATCTTCAAATACTTATTATCTGACTACATGTACAAGTTTTCATGTTGTTTGTACCTTCAAATACTTATTATCTGACTACATGTACAAGTTTTCATGTTGTTTGTACCTTCAAATACTTATTATCTGACTACATGTACAAGTTTTCATGTTGTTTGTATCTTCAAATACTTATTATCTGACTACATGTACAAGTTTTCATGTTGTTTGTACCTTCAAATACTTATTATCTGACTACATGTACAAGTTTTCATGTTGTTTGTACCTTCAAATACTTATTATCTGACTACATGTACAAGTTTTCATGTTGTTTGTATCTTCAAATACTTATTATCTGACTACATGTACAAGTTTTCATGTTGTTTGTACCTTCAAATACTTATTATCTGACTACATGTACAAGTTTTCATGTTGTTTGTATCTTCAAATACTTATTATCTGACTACATGTACAAGTTTTCATGTTGTTTGTACCTTCAAATACTTATTATCTGACTACATGTACAAGTTTTCATGTTGTTTGTATCTTCAAATACTTATTATCTGACTACATGTACAAGTTTTCATGTTGTTTGTATCTTCAAATACTTATTATCTGACTACATGTACAAGTTTTCATGTTGTTTGTACCTTCAAATACTTATTATCTGACTACATGTACAAGTTTTCATGTTGTTTGTACCTTCAAATACTTATTATCTGACTACATGTACAAGTTTTCATGTTGTTTGTACCTTCAAATACTTATTATCTGACTACATGTACAAGTTTTCATGTTGTTTGTACCTTCAAATACTTATTATCTGACTACATGTACAAGTTTTCATGTTGTTTGTACCTTCAAATACTTATTATCTGACTACATGTACAAGTTTTCATGTTGTTTGTACCTTCAAATACTTATTATCTGACTACATGTACAAGTTTTCATGTTGTTTGTACCTTCAAATACTTATTATCTGACTACATGTACAAGTTTTCATGTTGTTTGTACCTTCAAATACTTATTATCTGACTACATGTACAAGTTTTCATGTTGTTTGTACCTTCAAATACTTATTATCTGACTACATGTACAAGTTTTCATGTTGTTTGTACCTTCAAATACTTATTATCTGACTACATGTACAAGTTTTCATGTTGTTTGTACCTTCAAATACTTATTATCTGACTACATGTACAAGTTTTCATGTTGTTTGTACCTTCAAATACTTATTATCTGACTACATGTACAAGTTTTCATGTTGTTTGTACCTTCAAATACTTATTATCTGACTACATGTACAAGTTTTCATGTTGTTTGTATCTTCAAATACTTATTATCTGACTACATGTACAAGTTTTCATGTTGTTTGTACCTTCAAATACTTATTATCTGACTACATGTACAAGTTTTCATGTTGTTTGTACCTTCAAATAGTTATTATCTGACTACATGTACAAGTTTTCATGTTGTTTGTACCTTCAAATACTTATTATCTGACTACATGTACAAGTTTTCATGTTGTTTGTACCTTCAAATACTTATTATCTGACTACATGTACAAGTTTTCATGTTGTTTGTACCTTCAAATACTTATTATCTGACTACATGTACAAGTTTTCATGTTAACAGAACAGTCAACTCACAATGAGTTCATACATTGACATTGTTTGACAAAGTACAGTTATCTTACCCCGAGATGTTAGCTTTTTCTGTGAAAATTCTGATAAGGTATTCTCCTTCAAAATTAGGCTCAAAGGTCGACGGGACAATGACATAAGTTCCAGGAGGTAGCTTGTGACGGCCACAATTTTCTCTCATGTTGATGAAATTTGGAGATTTAGCAACGGAAGCATTGTACTTGAAAAATTTCTGATCCAATGGGCCACAGCTGGGATCTTCAAGCTGTGAGGAAAGACAACACATGACATGTATAGCCAATGGGCCACAGCTGGGATCTTCAAGCTGTGAGGAAAGACAACACATGACATGTATAGCCAATGGGCCACAGCTGGGATCTTCAAGCTGTGAGGACAGACAACACATGACATGTATAGCCAATGGGCCACAGCTGGGATCTTCAAGCTGTGAGGACAGACAACACATGACATGTATAGCCAATGGGCCACAGCTGGGATCTTCAAGCTGTGAGGACAGACAACACATGACATGTATAGCCAATGGGCCACAGCTGGGATCTTCAAGCTGTGAGGACAGACAACACATGACATGTATAGCCAATGGGCCACAGCTGGAATCTTCAAGCTGTGAGGAAAGACAACACATGACATGTATAGCCAATGGGCCACAGCTGGGATCTTCAAGCTGTGAGGACAGACAACACATGACATGTATAGCCAATGGGCCACAGCTGGGATCTTCAAGCTGTGAGGAAAGACAACACATGACATGTATAGCCAATGGGCCACAGCTGGGATCTTCAAGCTGTGAGGACAGACAACACATGACATGTATAGCCAATGGGCCACAGCTGGGATCTTCAAGCTGTGAGGACAGACAACACATGACATGTATAGCCAATGGGCCACAGCTGGGATCTTCAAGCTGTGAGGACAGACAACACTTGACATGTATAGCCAATGGGCCACAGCTGGGATCTTCAAGCTGTGAGGACAGACAACACATGACATGTATAGCCAATGGGCCACAGCTGGAATCTTCAAGCTGTGAGGACAGACAACACATGACATGTATAGCCAATGGGCCACAGCTGGGATCTTCAAGCTGTGAGGACAGACAACACTTGACATGTATAGCCAATGGGCCACAGCTGGGATCTTCAAGCTGTGAGGACAGACAACACATGACATGTATAGCCAATGGGCCACAGCTGGGATCTTCAAGCTGTGAGGACAGACAACACTTGACATGTATAGCCAATGGGCCACAGCTGGGATCTTCAAGCTGTGAGGACAGACAACACATGACATGTATAGCCAATGGGCCACAGCTGGGATCTTCAAGCTGTGAGGACAGACAACACTTGACATGTATAAATAACATTTTAAAGGCCAAAATCAAATAAATACAGCAATAGCTTGAACTAATGATTTTATTGACAACTTCAGGTCAATGTCACAGCATATTGATAGCAGCTCATTGCTGTCATTGTCAAACACGGACATGGTCATCACCATACGTTAGGGTCAGACACAGACATGGTCATCAACATACATAAGGGTCAGACACAGACATGGTCATCACCATACGTTAGGGTCAGACACAGACATGGTCATCAACATACATAAGGGTCAGACACAGACATGGTCATCACCATACGTTAGGGTCAGACACAGACATGGTCATCAACATACATAAGGGTCAGACACAGACATGGTCATCACCATACGTTAGGGTCAGACACAGACATGGTCATCAACATACATAAGGGTCAGACACAGACATGGTCATCACCATACGTAAGGGTCAGACACAGACATGGTCATCACCATACGTAAGGGTCAGACACAGACATGGTCATCACCATACGTTAGGGTCAGACACAGACATGGTCATCACCATACGTTAGGGTCAGACACAGACATGGTCATCACCATACGTAAGGGTCAGACACAGACATGGTCATCACCATACGTAAGGGTCAGACACAGACATGGTCATCACCATACGTTAGGGTCATACATAGATCTCTAGCATTGATTTATACAAAAGAGGTGTGGCAACGAATCACTTATCTTTAATTACCATTACCAAACTTGACCAACCCTCCTATGGTCTGTTTTCTTGGGCTGGCTGGGTGTCTTTATTGCAATATGTGACTGGAGACACCAAAGGCATGGGGCTGTTCCTTGGGCTGGAGACACCAAAGGCATGGGGATGTTCCTTGGGCTGGAGACACCAAAGGCATGGGGCTGTTCCTTGGGCTGGAGACACCAAAGGCATGGGACTGTTCCTTGGGCTGGAGACACCAAAGGCATGGGACTGTTCCTTGGGCTGGAGACACCAAAGGCATGGGACTGTTCCTTGGGCTGGAGACACCAAAGGCATGGGACTGTTCCTTGGGCTGGAGACACCAAAGGCATGGGACTGTTTCTTGGGCTGGAGACACCAAAGGCATGGGATTGTTTCTTGGGCTGGAGACACCAAAGGCATGGGACTGTTTCTTGGGCTGGAGACACCAAAGGCATGGGACTGTTTCTTGGGCTGGAGACACCAAAGGCATGGGACTGTTTCTTGGGCTGGAGACACCAAAGGCATGGGACTGTTTCTTGGGCTGGAGACACCAAAGGCATGGGAATGTTCCTTGGGCTGGAGACACCAAAGGCATGGGAATGTTCCTTGGGCTGGAGACACCAAAGGCATGGGGATGTTCCTTGAGCTGGAGACACCAAAGGCATGGGACTGTTTCTTGGGCTGGAGACACCAAAGGCATGGAAATGTTCCTTGGGCTGGAGACATCAAAGGCATGGGGATGTTCCAAGCTGTCAATGTTTGAGGTCTTGTCATCATCTCCACATCAACTGGCCAAGCTGTCAATGTTTGAGGTCTTGTCACCACCCCGAGAAGGCCCACATGAGATGACTGTTTTCCCAATGTAGACCCAGAACATGTAGACACGAACGTTTGAGTGAGATCCACTAACCCGACATAACTAGAACCTTCTGAACATTCTCCTGTCAATTACAAGTGTACGTAGGAACTGTGAGGATCACTCTTTATATGTGTACAAGTGTACGTAGGAACTGTGAGGATCACTCTTTATATGTGTACAAGTGTATGTAGGAACTGTGAGGATCACTCTTTATATGTATACAAGTGTACATAGGAACTGTGAGGATCACTCTTTATATGTGTACAAGTGTACGTAGGAACTGTGAGGATCACTCTTTATATGTGTACAAGTGTACGTAGGAACTGTGAGGATCACTCTATATACATACACTTATGTGCCAATTTATATTTAAGCCGTTTTCCTCAAGCTTGCTCATGTGAAGCCAGTGACCTTGAACTAGGCATGCCCTGTTGTATGGCTATCGACGCAAAGCCAGTGACCTTGACCTAGTCTTGCCCTATTGTATGGCTGCCGATGTGAAGCCAGTGGCCTTGACCTAGTCATGCCCTGTTGAATGGCTATCAATGTGAAGCCAGTGACCTTGACCTAGTCTTGCCCTATTGTATGGCTATTGATGTGAAGCCTCAGACCTTGACCTAGTCTTGCCCTGTTGTATGGTTATCGATGTGAAGCCAGCGACCTTGGCCTCCTCTTGCCCTGTCCTATGGCTATCGATGTGAAGCCAGTGACCTTGACCTCCTATTAGAAAGGTCTGCAGTCCACTCGAGCACTTTTGGTCAGGAGTCATGTTTCTGTTCCGACATTTCTTGTCTCTATATTTGGCTTGCTCTAGATCTTTGTCTATTAAACTACATCTTAGGGTCATTGACTTTTTACACTTGGACTGGGGCAGCTTAGAGGGAGAGGGGGGAGAGAGAGAGATGAAGAGAGAAAGAGGGAGAGGGGGGAGAGAGAGATGAAGAGAGAGAGAGGGAGAGGGGGGGAGAGAGAGATGAAGAGAGAAAGAGGGAGAGGGGGGGAGAGAGAGATGAAGAGAGAAAGAGGGAGAGGAGGGAGAGAGATGAAGAGAGAGAGAGGGAGAGGGGGGAGAGAGAGATGAAGAGAGAGAGAGGGAGAGGGGGGGGAGAGAGAGATGAAGAGAGAAAGAGGGAGAGGGGGGGAGAGAGAGATAAAGAGAGAGAGAGGGAGAGAGATGAAGAGAGAGAGAGGGAGAGGATGGAGAGAGAGATGAAGAGAGAAAGAGGGAGAGGGGGGAGAGAGAGATGAAGAGAGAGAGAGAGAGATGAAGAGAGAGAGAGGGAGAGGGGGAGAGAGAGACGGAGAGGGGGGAGAGAGAGGGAGAGGGGGGGAGAGAGATGAAGAGAGAGAGTGGGAGAGGGGGGAGAGAGAGATGAAGAGAGAGAGAGGGGGAAAGAGGGGGAGAGAGAGATGAAGAGAGAGAGAGGGAGAGGGGGAGAGAGAGAGAGAGATGAAGAGAGAGAGAGGGAGTGGGGGAGAGAGAGAGATGAAGAGAGAGAGAGGGAGAGGGGGGGAGAGAGATGAAGAGAGGGAGATGAAGAGGGGGGAGAGAGAGAGATGAAGAGAGAGAGAGGGAGAGGGGGAGAGAGAGAGGGAGAGGGGGAGAGAGAGGGGGGAGAGAGAGAGAGGGAGAGGGGGGAGAGAGAGATGAAGAGAGAGAGAGGGAGAGGGGGGAGAAAGAGATGAAGAGAGAGGGAGAGGGGGGAGAGAGAGATGAAGAGAGAGAGAGAGGGAGTGGGGGGAGAGAGAGATGAAGAGAGAGGGAGAGGGGGGAGAGTGAGAGAGATGAAGAAAGAGAGAGGGAGAGGGGGGAGAGAGAGATGAAGAGAGAGAGAGAGAGGGAGAGGGGGGAGAGAGAGATGAAGAGAGAGGGAGAGGGGGGAGAGTGAGAGAGATGAAGAAAGAGAGAGGGAGAGGGGGGGAGAGAGAGATGAAGAGAGAGAGAGAGGGAGAGGGGGGAGAGAGAGATGAAGAGAGAGGGAGAGGGGGAGAGTGAGAGAGATGAAGAAAGAGAGAGGGAGAGGGGGGGAGAGAGAGATGAAGAGAGAGAGAGGGAGAGGGGGGAGAGAGATGAAGAGAGAGAGAGGGAGAGGGGGGAGAGAGAGATGAAGAGAGAGAGAGGGAGAGGGGGGGGAGAGATGAAGAGAGAGAGGGGGAGAGGGGGGAGAGAGAGAGATGAAGAGAGAGAGAGGGGGGAGAGGGGGAGAGATGAAGAGAGAGAGGGAGAGAGGGGAGAGAGAGATGAAGAGAGAGAGAGGGAGAGGGGGGAGAGAGAGATGAAGAGAGAAAGAGGGAGAGGGGGGGAGAGAGATGAAGAGAGAGAGAGGGAGAGGGGAGAGAGAGAGGGAGAGGGGGGAGAGAGATGGAGAGAGATAGAGAGGGAGAGAGAGAGAGGGAGAGAGAGAGAGAGAGGGAGGGAGAGAGTGAGGGAGGGAAATAGAGAGAGAGATGAAGAGAGAGAGAGGGGGAGGGAGAGAGGGGAAGGGAGGGAAAGAGATAGAGAGGGAGAGAGAGAGAGAGGGAGAGGGAGAGAGAGAGGGAGAGGGAGAGAGGGAGGGAAATAGAGAGAGATGAAGAGAGAGAGAGGGGGAGGGAGAGAGGGGAAGGGAGGGAAAGAGAGAGAGAGAGACAGAAAGAGAGAGGGAGAGAGAGAGGGAGAGAGATAGAGATAGAGGGAGCTAGAGAGGAGGGGGATGTTCTCTGCCATCCCTTACCCATATAGCAGCTTTGTTACCCAGACAGATGAAGGACCTATAAGAAACCCTCAATTTCAAAGAAGACAAGACTAACAGGGTCAAGGTCAAGTGAGACATTCTGATTAAGAGCCCACATCCACGTAGGTCTACAGCCTGGTCAACGAGGTGGGGATTGACTCTGTGATCCCCATAGTGGTGAGCTTACTGAGAAGCTTCTTATTGCACTACAGCCTGGATGACCAGTGCGCCTTCTTCATTATGCTTCAGGATGTACGAAGAGCTGTCATCAACAACATTAACATAACAATAACAACAACAACAACATTTGTAAAACAACACTAAATACCTCTCTAAATGACCAATGTTAAGAATGGTAGGGAAAATCAAAACAGGCAGATGTCCTCTCTCTCTCCTTATATATGACATCTTGTACTCTCTCTCACCTTATATATGACATCTTGTACTCTCTCACCTTATATATGACATCTTGTCCTCTCTCACCTTATATATGAGATCTTGTACTCTCTCTCACCTTATATATGACATCTTGTACTCTCTCACCTTATATATGACATCTTGTCCTCTCTCACCTTATATATGAGATCTTGTACTCTCTTATCTATGTCATAACTAACAAAACAGACAGATGTCATCTCTCTCTCACCTTATATATGACATTTTATACTCTCTCTCACCTTATATATGACATCTTGCACGCTCTCTCACCTTATATATGACATCTTGTACTCTCTCTTACCTTATATATGACATAACTAACAAAACAGACAGATGTCATCTCTCTCACCTTATATATGACATTTTATACTCTCTCTCACCTTATATATGACATCTTGCACGCTCTCTCACCTTATATATGACATCTTGTACTCTCTCTTACCTTATATATGACATAACTAACAAAACAGACAGATGTCATCTCTCTCACCTTATATATGACATCTTGCACGCTCTCTCACCTTATATATGACATCTTGTACTCTCTCTTACCTTATATATGACATAACCAATGGTTAGAAGATCCAGACCTTCCTTACGTTTCTTACGTCTGTCTTTCTGGAGAATAGCGATCAGGGCAGTACATAGTTCTTCGTTATCATCATCATCAACGTCTGTCAAGGTCATACGAAACTGGGGGTTGGTCCAGAACGTGTCTATGAAAACAAATCAATCAATTCCGAGGTCTTAGAAGATATGGCAACTGTTAGACTAACTCTAGGGTCACCAACTGTTAGACTAACTCTAGATTCACCAACTGTTAGACGAACTCTAGGTTCACCAACTGTTAGACTAACCCTAGGTTCACCAACTATTAGACTAACTCTAGATTCACCAACTGTTAGACTAACTCTAGGTTCACCAACTGTTAGACGTAACTCTAGATTCACCAACTGTTAGACTAACTCTAGAATCACCAACCGTTAGACTAACTCTAGATTCACCAACTGTTACACTAACTCTAGGTTCACCAACTTCTAACCCTAGGTTCACCAACTGTTAGACTAACCCTAGGTTCACCAACTGTTAGACTAACCCTAGGTTCACCAACTGTTAGACTAACCCTAGGTTCACCAACTGTTAGACTAACTCTAGATTCACCAACTGTTAGACTAACCCTAGGTTCACCAATTGTTAGACTAACCCTAGGTTCACCAACTTCTAACCCTAGGTTCACCAACTGTTAGACTAACCCTAGGTTCACCAACTGTTAGACTAACCCTAGGTTCACCAACTGCTAGACTAACCCTAGGTTCACCAACTTCTAACTCTAGGTTCACCAACTGTTAGACTAACTCTAGGTTCACCAATTGTTAGACTAACCCTAGTTTCACCAACTTCTAGCCCTAGGTTCACCAATTGTTAGACTAACCCTAGGTTCACAAACTTCTAGCCCTAGGTTCACCAATTGTTAGACTAACCCTAGGTTCACCAACTTCTAACTCTAGGTTCACCAATTGTTAGACTAACCCTAGTTTCACCAACTTCTAGCCCTAGGTTCACCAATTGTTAGACTAACCCTAGGTTCACAAACTTCTAGCCCTAGGTTCACCAACTGTTAGACTAACCCTAGGTTCACCAACTGTTAGACTAACCCTAGGTTCACCAACTGTTAGACTAACCCTAGGTTTATCAACTTTAAGAAACTTTTGTTCACTAAATTATCTTCTCTCGGTATTCTGTGATGATATAAAGTGAAGTCCCCTGTACATGATAGAGAAATGGCCTGATGATATAAAGTGAAGTCCCCTGTACAGGATAGAGAAATGGCCTGATGATATAAAGTGAAGTCCCCTGTACAGGATAGAGAAATGGCCTGATGATATAAAGTGAAGTCCCCTGTACAGGATAGAGAAATGGCCTGATGATATAAAGTGAAGTCCCCTGTACAGGATAGACAAATTTCCTGATGATATAAAGATCAGACGACCTAACATAAAGAACTGTACCAATGTAGTTGCGACATCCTCCAGCACTGACTCTCTTGACCCAACTCTCGTTCTCCTTGAAGCACTCCCATTTCTTCTTGTTCTGAAGGTCATCTTCATCCAGGGAGTCTGGGCCCAGGTTGCAGATCTCAAGCTGATTAAAGTTGGTTGTAAAATCTTGGAAAGACATCCTGGAATAAACAGCTGTTTGTTTATTTGTGGCTACAAGATGAACTAAACAAGACAAACATGAACTAGTCAAGACAAACATGAACTAGTCAAGACAAACATGAACTAGTCAAGACAAACATGAACTAGCCAAGACAAACATGAACTAGTCAAGACAAACATGAACTAGCCAAGACAAACATGAACTAGCCAAGACAAACATGAACTAGCCAAGACAAACATGAACTAGCCAAGACAAACATGAACTAGCCAAGACAAACATAAACTAGTCAAGACAAGCATGAACTAGTCAATACAAATATGAACTAGCCGAGACAAACATGAACTAGTCAATACAAACATGAACTAGCCAAGACAAACATGAACTAGTCAAAATAAACAGGAACTAACCAAGACAAACAGGAACTAGGGTAACATCCAAAAAGGTCAGCTGAAATTGGATGTGTCCGGCCAAAAGGCGCAAATATTTCAGCATCGCTGTAAACTACGACACAATTTCTCAACATCTTTTACAAGACACATGCCAAAGAAAAGGTAGACCACAATCTAGTGATGGCCATGGTTAAGCTTAAATGACATCAGCAGGACATTCTCACCACCCTAGCCAGCGGGACATTCTCACCCCTCAGCAGGACATTCTCACCACCCTAGCCAGCGGGACATTCTCACCCCTCAGCAGGACATTCTCCCCACTCAAGCCAACATTATACCCACTCAAGCCAACATTCTCCCCACTTAAGCCAACATTCTCCCCACTTAAGCCAACATTCTCCCCACTTAAGCCAACATTCTCCCCACTCAAGCCAACATTCTCCACACTCAAGCCAACATTCTCCACACTCAAGCCAGTAGGATATTCTCCCTACTCAAGTAAACATTCTCCCCACTCAAGCCAACATTCTCCACACTCAAGCCAGTAGGATATTCTCCCTACTCAAGTAAACATTCTCTCCACTCAAGCCAGTAGGATATTCTCCCTACTCAAGTAAACATTCTCTCCACTCAAGCCAACATTCTCCCCACTCAAGCCAGTAGGATATTCTCCCTACTCAAGCCAACATTCTCCCCACTTAAGCCAACATTCTCCCCACTCAAGCCAACATTCTCCACACTCAAGCCAACATTCTCCACACTCAAGCCAACATTCTCCCCACTCAAGCCAACATTCTCCACACTCAAGCCAACATTCTCCACACTCAAGCCAGTAGGATATTCTCCCTACTCAAGTAAACATTCTCCCCACTCAAGCCAACATTCTCCACACTCAAGCCAGTAGGATATTCTCCCTACTCAAGTAAACATTCTCTCCACTCAAGTCAACATTTTCCCCACACAAAATCTATTCTCACCAAATCTACTCACAAAATCTACTCACCAAATCTACTCACTAAATCTACTCACCAAATCTACTCACCAATCTATTCTCACCAAATCTACTCACCAAATCTACTCACAAATCTACTCACCAAATCTACTCACAAAATCTATACTTACCAAATCTACTCACAAATCTATTCTCACCAAATCTACTCCTAAATCTATTCTCACAAAATCTACTCACCAAATCTACTCACAAATCTATTCACCAAATCTACTCACCAAATTTATACTCACAAAATCTACTCACCAAATCTACTCACAAAATCTACTCACAAAATCTACTCACCAATCTATTCTCACCAAATCTACTCACCAAATCTACTCACAAATCTACTCACCAAATCTACTCACCAAATCTACTCACTAAATCTACTCACCAAATCTACTCACCAATCTATTCTCACCAAATCTACTCACCAAATCTACTCACAAATCTACTCACCAAATCTACTCACAAAATCTATACTTACCAAATCTACTCACAAATCTATTCTCACCAAATCTACTCATAAATCTATTCTCACAAAATCTACTCACCAAATCTACTCACAAATCTATTCACCAAATCTACTCACCAAATTTATACTCACAAAATCTACTCACCAAATCTACTCACAAAATCTACTCACAAAATCTACTCACCAATCTATTCTCACCAAATCTACTCACCAAATCTACTCACAAATCTACTCACCAAATCTACTCACCAAATCTACTCACTAAATCTACTCACCAAATCTACTCACCAATCTATTCTCACTAAATCTACTCACCAAATCTACTCACCAATCTATTCTCACAAAATCTACTCACCAAATCTACTCACAAATCTACTCACCAAATCTACTCACAAAATCTATACTTACCAAATCTACTCACAAATCTATTCTCACCAAATCTACTCATAAATCTATTCTCACAAAATCTACTCACCAAATCTACTCACAAATCTATTCACCAAATCTACTCACCAAATTTATACTCACAAAATCTACTCACCAAATCTACTCACAAATCTATACTCACCAAATCTACTCACCAAATCTATACTCACCAAATCTACTCACCAAATCTACTCACAAATCTACTCACCAAATCTACTCACCAAATCTATACTCACCAAATCTACTCACCAAATCTACTCTCACCCATCTATACTCACCAAATCTACTCCCAAATCTACTCACCAAATCTATCCTCACCAAATCTACTCACAAATCTACTCACTAAATCTACTTACCAAATCTACTCACCAATCTATTCTCACCAAATCTACTCACCAAATCTACTCACAAATCTACTCACCAAATCTGCTCACAAAATCTATACTCACCAAATCTACTCACAAAATCTACTCACAAAATCTATACTCACCAAATCTACTCACCAATCTATTCTCACCAAATCTACTCACCAAATCTACTCATAAATCTATACTCACCAAATCTACTCACAAATCTATACTCACCAAATCTACTCACAAATCTATACTCACAAAATCTACTCACAAACCTACTCACAAAATCTATACTCACAAAATCTACTCACAAAATCTATACTCACAAAATCTACTCATCAAATCTACTCACCAATCTATTCTCACCAAATCTACTCACCAAATCTACTCACAAATCTACTCACCAAATCTACTCACAAAATCTATACTTACCAAATCTACTCACAAATCTATTCTCACCAAATCTACTCATAAATCTATTCTCACAAAATCTACTCACCAAATCTACTCACAAATCTATTCACCAAATCTACTCACCAAATTTATACTCACAAAATCTACTCACCAAATCTACTCACAAAATCTACTCACAAAATCTACTCACCAATCTATTCTCACCAAATCTACTCACCAAATCTACTCACAAATCTACTCACCAAATCTACTCACCAAATCTACTCACTAAATCTACTCACCAAATCTACTCACCAATCTATTCTCACTAAATCTACTCACCAAATCTACTCACCAATCTATTCTCACAAAATCTACTCACCAAATCTACTCACAAATCTACTCACCAAATCTACTCACAAAATCTATACTTACCAAATCTACTCACAAATCTATTCTCACCAAATCTACTCATAAATCTATTCTCACAAAATCTACTCACCAAATCTACTCACAAATCTATTCACCAAATCTACTCACCAAATTTATACTCACAAAATCTACTCACCAAATCTACTCACAAAATCTACTCACAAATCTATACTCACCAAATCTACTCACCAAATCTATACTCACCAAATCTACTCACCAAATCTACTCACAAATCTACTCAACAAATCTACTCACCAAATCTATACTCACCAAATCTACTCACCAAATCTACTCTCACCCATCTATACTCACCAAATCTACTCCCAAATCTACTCACCAAATCTATCCTCACCAAATCTACTCACAAATCTACTCACTAAATCTACTTACCAAATCTACTCACCAATCTATTCTCACCAAATCTACTCACCAAATCTACTCACAAATCTACTCACCAAATCTGCTCACAAAATCTATACTCACCAAATCTACTCACAAAATCTACTCACAAAATCTATACTCACCAAATCTACTCACCAATCTATTCTCACCAAATCTACTCACCAAATCTACTCATAAATCTATACTCACCAAATCTACTCACAAATCTATACTCACCAAATCTACTCACAAATCTATACTCACAAAATCTACTCACAAACCTACTCACAAAATCTATACTCACAAAATCTACTCACAAAATCTATACTCACAAAATCTACTCATCAAATCTACTCACAAAATTTACTCACAAAACTATACTCACCAAATCTACTCACAAATCTATACTCACCAAATCTACTCACCAAATCTATACTCACCAAATCTACTCACCAAATCTACTCACCAAATCTACTCACAAATCTATACTCAACAAACCTACTCATAAATCTAAACTCACCAAACCTACTTGTAAATCTATACTCACCAAATGTACTCACAAAATCTACTCACAATTCTATACTCACCAAATCTACTCACAAATCTATACTCACCAAATCTACTCACAAATCTACTCACCAAATCTACTCACCAAATCTACTCACAAATCTATTCTCACCAAATCTACTCATAAATCTATAATCACCAAACCTACTCATAAATCTAATCTCACCAAATCTACTCACAAATCTATACTCACCAAATCTACTCACAAATCTATACTCACAAAATCTACTCACAAACCTACTCACAAAATCTATACTCACAAAATCTATACTCACAAAATCTATACTCACAAAATCTACTCACAAAATCTACTCACAAAATCTACTCACAAAACTATACTCACCAAATCTACTCACAAATCTATACTCACCAAATCTACTCACCAAATCTACTCACCAAATCTACTCACAAATCTATACTCAACAAACCTACTCATAAATCTAAACTCACCAAACCTACTTGTAAATCTATACTCACCAAATCTACTCACAAAATCTACTCACAATTCTATACTCACCAAATCTACTCACAAATCTATACTCACCAAATCTACTCACAAATCTACTCACCAAATTTATACTCACCAAATCTACTCACCAAATCTACTCACAAATCTATACCCACCAAATCTACTCCCAAATCTACTCACAAAATCTACTCACAAATCTATCCTCACCAAATCTACTCACAAATCTACTCACTAAATCTACTCACCAAATCTACTCACCAATTTATTCTCACCAAATCTACTCACAAATCTACTCACCAAATCTACTCACAAAATCTATACTCACCAAATCTACTCACCAATCTATTCACCAAATCTACTCACAAATCTACTCACAAATCTATACTCACCAAAATTCCCCATCATCCTCAAAAGCCAATCCAAGCTCTCTCTTTTCATCTTCAGATATCAGTGACCACTCTCTTGAGCTGCAAGTCATAAATAAATCATAATTATCCAGTGCCCTCAGATCATGTTCTCTCTCAGTGTCTCACACATTGTAGATGTTCTATCCATCAGTCATGTTCTGTCTATCAGTCATTTTCTATAGATCAGTCATATTCTATCCATCAGTCATGTTCTATCCATAATATTATATCTATCAGTCATGTTCACTCTATCATACATGTTCTATCTGTCAGTCGTGTTCTATCTATCAGTCACGTCCACTCTATTATACATGTTCTATCTGTCAGTCATATTCTATAGATCAGTCATATTCTATACATCAGTCATATTCTATCCATCAGTCATGTTCTATCCATCAGTAATATTCTATCTATCAGTCACGTTCACTCCATCATACATTTTCTATCTGTCAGTCATGTTCTATTCATCAGTAATATTCTATCTATCAATCATGTTCTATCAGGACATGTTCTATCCATCTGTAGCAGTTCCAGCTGTTCACCTACCGTAGCAGATGGAGCAAGGGGTCTGCACTAACTATACTCCCACTTCCAACAAATAAGCTACGACACTAATTGAAAATACAACAACAATGAAACTATTTCTACCCGTTCACAACTGACTCCCCAATCTTCCTTCAAAACAAAACCTGTCTGGCTGTAAGAAATATGAACTAAACTAGACTAGAATAAATTTGATTACGAACTACACTTGATAGACGAACTGCAACTTGATTAATGAACCGTAACTTGATAGACGAGCCGTAACTTGATTAATGAACCGTAACTTGATAGACGAGCCGTAACTTGATTAGTGAACCGTAACTTGATAGACGAGCTGTAACTTGATTAATGAACCGTAACTTGATAGACGAGCCGTAACTTGATTAATGAACCGTAACTTGATAGACGAGCCGTAACTTGATTAATGAACCGTAACTTGATAGACGAGCCGTAACTTGATTAATGAACCGTAACTTGATAGACGAGCAGTAACTTGATTAATGAACCGTAACTTGATAGACGAGCAGTAACTTGATAGACGAGCCGTAACTTCATTAATGAACCCTAACTTGATAGATGAGCCGTAACTTGATAGACGAGCCGTAACTTGATTAATGAACCCTAACTTGATAGATGAGCCATAACTTGATTAATGAACCCTAACTTGATAGACGAGCCGTAACTTGATTAATGAACCCTAACTTGATAGACGAGCCATAACTTGACAGATGAGCCGTAACTTGATTAATGAACCGTAACTTGATAGAAGAAGTGCAACTTGATAGACGAACCGTTATGTGGATTTCCACAAAATTGAAGATTCCTGTCTGTTCTGCACCCAAGGGATTTGTCTGTGGTCCTATTCACCTCGTCGATGGTGGCTTGTAGTGATCGTTGAAGCCTGGATCGCTGTGCTAGTCAAGTATCTCTCTAGTTAGACGCTGGAATTTTTCAGATATTTCTGTTAGAGGCTGGATTCTCAGCAGCGATGTGAATAATAGACTCTAAGATGTCTACCTGGTGCGTGTTCCTCGTGATCCACTACTATATCTGTTTCTAACACTTGCTATGCGAAACATCAATTTCTTGACTATTGACCCCTCCTTGATATGCTGCTGGACATCTGGGCTCTCGTGGTTGTTGTTGTTTCCGAATGCCCATAATGAGTAAGTTACTCTAATGTGCGCCCTTAAAAAGGCATTAAGTGACGGGTTACAGTAGCTTTCCTCACCTCTCATGTGCTAATGAAGGTGGACCGGGGTCCTTCAGGCGGTTGTGCTATGCTTGGCTTCATCTGTGTGTCGCTCACTACTTCGGAGAGCATGTAAAACGTCACCTTGTTAGCCAGACTGTCGTCCTCGACAGCAGCCCGTTTCCAGGACGACCAACGAGGAGGTCAAGGTGCAGGTCTTGGCCAGTATATTTCTTCTTACCCTGGCTAACATTCTCTGATCAGCGTATTTTTCCTGACCAGACATTAGCTTCATCGTTCCGGACTCTCTCGTAGTGAGCGATTGTCTGTCGGAACCTCTCTCTCTCTCTCTCTGGGATCCAAAAATCTATCTGCTTTTCTCTTCACCGTTATCAAGACGGTTTCGCTCTCCCTAGTTGCTCACTGCAACTGATGTTGACTTGTTCTCCCCGCTGCTCCCACCCGGATGATTCTATCCTATTGCCTCTCTGCTATCTCCTCACTACTGATCACACCGCAACAGGCTTCTAGGCGTTATGCAAAAAGAGGTAAGTTAATATCTGTGTGGCTTGGAAACCAATGCTTTGCATTCCAAGCATTCCGATGTCCTGTTTTGAGTACATCTGTACTGGCTAGCTTTCTTAGCTTAAACATATCAAAAATAATGAAGGGCTTCTGACTATCAATGCTTCAGTCCATCCCTTTCTAACTTTAACAAAACATGTCTAAAATTCCATCACTAATCTACACTTCTAAGATCTGTTACACATCAATCATGTTCTATCCATCAGCCATGTTCTATCCATCAGCCTTGTTCTATTCATCAGCCATGTTCTATCGATCCATCATGTTCTATCCATCAGCCATGTTCTATCCATCAGTCATGTTCTATCCATCAGCCTTGTTCTATCCATCAGTCATGTTCTATCGATCCATCATGTTCTATCAGTCATGTTCTATCAGTCATGTTCTATCAGTCATGTTCTATCATTCATGTTCTATCAGTCATGTTCTATCAGTCATGTTCTATCATTCATGTTCTATCATTCATGTTCTATCAGTCATGTTCTATCAGTCATGTTCCATTAGTCAAGTTCTAACAGTCATGTTCTATCGATCCATCATGTTCTATCAGTCATGTTCTATCAGTCATGTTCTATCAGTCGTGTTCTATCAGTCATGTTCTATCAGTCGTGTTCCATTAGTCATGTTCTATCAGTCATGTTCCATCAGTCATGTTCTAAATGTCATGTTCTATCCATCATGTTCTACCCATCATGTTCTATCAGTCATGTTCCATCAGTCATGTTCCATCAGTCATGTTCTAAATGTCATGTTCTATCCATCATGTTCTATCCGTCATGTTCTATCCATCATGTTCTATCCGTCATGTTCTATCAGTCATGTTCCATTAGTCATGTTCTACCCATCAGACTTGTTCTTTCCATCAGTCACGTTCTCTCTCGTAGTTCAACTGCCTATACACATATATCATCTATATAGAATCAGCTAAAGGTCCTCCCAATGGTTGTATTCAGACCAAAATCACAAGACAAGAGACCTTTAGTCCAGTTGTATGATCACCAAATAATGTGAATCCCTCATAGAAAGGCCAGGTTCAACAAAGTCACTCTATCTGTAGCTGTTCAATGATCACATCTCTCGTTTTCTAAATCTTTTGTATTCTTTGCTCTCTCACTCCACCTTTTCTTTCCATATCACTGACTTTCTCTCATGTTGGTGTGATGTCATGCATCAGGAGTGTAATCAGACAGACCCAAGACAAATGTCTGGCATCACCGTTAGGGTTCAAATTAAACCACTTAACCAAAACAGACATATATCATTGCAAGCAGTAATAACCAGACAACTCCCATAACAAACTTCAGACATCATCATCTCAGAATATATTATGAATATAACAACTCAACTATGACCTCAAGACCTCAACTATGACCTCAGAACCTCAACAACTTAACTATGACCTCAGGAACTTAACTATGACCTCAGGAACTTAACTATGATTTCAGGAACTTAGCTAAGCCCTCAGGAACTTAACTATGACCTAAGCAACTTAACTATGACCTCAGGAACTTAACTATAATCTCAGGAACTTAACTATGACCTCATGAACTTAACTATGACTTCAGGAACTTAACTATGACCTCAGGAACTTAGCTAAGCCATCAGGAACTAAACTATGACCTCAGAAACTCAACTATGACCTCAGGAACTTACCTATGACCTCAGGACCTCAACTATGACCTCAGAAACGTAACTATGACCTCAACTATGACCTCAACTTTGACCTCAGGACCTCAACTATGACCTCAGGATCTCAACTATGACCTCAGGAACTTAACTATGACCTGAGGAACTTAACTATGATTTCAGGAACTTAGCTAAGCCCTCAGGAACTTAACTATGACCTAAGCAACTTAACTATGACTTCAGGAACTTAACTATAATCTCAGGAACTTAACTATGACCTCATGAACTTAACTATGACTTCAGGAACTTAACTATGACCTCAGGAACTTAGCTAAGCCCTCAGGAACTAAACTATGACCTCAGAAACTCAACTATGACCTCAGGAACTTACCTATGACCTCAGGACCTCAACTATGACCTCAGAAACTTAACTATGACCTCAACTATGACCTCAGGACCTCAACTTTGACCTCAGGACCTCAACTATGACCTCAGGACCTCAACTATGACCTCAATAACTTAACTATGACCTCAGGAACTTAACTATGACCTCAGGAACTTAACTATGATTTCAGGAACTTAGCTAAGCCCTCAGGAACTTAATTATGACCTAAGCAACTTAACTATGACCTCAGGAACTTAACTATGATCTCAGGAACTTAACTATGACCTCATGAACTTAACTATGACTTCAGGAACTTAACTATGACCTCAGGAACTTAGCTAAGCCCTCGGGAACTTAACTATGACCTCAGAAACTCAACTATGACCTCAGGAACTTACCTATGACCTCAGGACCTCAACTATGACCTCAGCTATCATCTCAGGAACTTAACTATGACCTCAACTATGACCTCAGGAGCTTAACTATGACCTGAGGACCTCAACTATGACCTCAGGAACTTAACTATGACCTCAGGATCTCAATTATGACCTCAGAACCTCAACTAAGACCTCAGGACCTCAACTATGACCCCAGGAACTTAACTATGACCTCAGGAACTTAACTATGAGGCACAACACTCACTAGGATGTTGTGTCAGGGTCAGGGTCAGGCACAATACTGACTAGGATATTGTGTCATGGTCAGGCACAATACTGACTAGGATATTGTGTCAAGGTCAGGCACAATACTGACTAGGATGTTGTATCAGGGTCAGGCACAATACTGACTAGGATATTGTGTCAGGGTCAGGCACAATACTGACTAGGATGTTGTATCAGGGTCAGGCACAATACTGACTAGGATATTGTGTCAGGGTCAGGCACAATACTGACTAGGATGTTGTGTCAGGGACAGGCACAACATACTGACCAGCATACTGAACAACACCAACAGCAACACTGATGACGACGACGACGACATCCCAAGTATGCTTATTGACCTTTGGTGCAATAAAAGTTTAAATAAATGATGTCTATGTGTAAAATTCATATTGAGTAGTTTGCAGCGTAGACTGATTGTAGATTGTGTAGATAGATTGGGCCGGGAAGTTCTATCACAAGATAAGCTCGTAGATTGTGTAGATAGATTAGGTTAGGAATTTCTATCACAAGATAAGCTCGTAGATTGTGTAGATAGATTGGGTTAGGAAGTTCTATCACAAGATAAGCTCGTAGATTGTGTAGATAGATTGGGTTAGGAAGTTCTATCACAAGATAAGCTCGTAGATTGTGTAGATAGATTGGGTTAGGAAGTTCTATCACAAGATAAGCTCGTAGATTGTGTAGATAGATTGGGTTAGGAAGTTCTATCACAAGATAAGCTCGTAGATTGTGTAGATAGATTGGGTTAGGAAGTTCTATCACAAGATAAGCTCGTAGATTGTGTAGATAGATTGGGTTAGGAAGTTCTATCACAAGATAAGCTCGTAGATTGTGTAGATAGATTGGGTTAGGAAGTTCTATCACAAGATAAGCTCGTAGATTGTGTAGATAGATTGGGTTAGGAAGTTCTATCACAAGATAAGCTCGTAGATTGTGTAGATAGATTGGGTTAGGAAGTTCTATCACAAGATAAGCTCGTAGATTGTGTAGATAGATTGGGTTAGGAAGTTCTATTACAAGATAAGCTCGTAGATTGTGTAGATAGATTGGGTTAGGAAGTTCTATCACAAGATAAGCTTGTAGATTGTGTAGATAGATTGGGTTAGGAAGTTCTATCACAAGATAAGCTCGTAGATTGTGTAGATAGATTGGGTTAGGAAGTTCTATCACAGAAAGCTCGGACATCTGAGAATAAACAATGACCTCAGGAAATAAGTTCTCTCTCCAAAAATGGTCTGTGAGGACGAGAAATATCCGTGACTTAAAAAACTGTGCTCGTATCACTGTGACTGACTCCACACTGACTCACTCATCACTATAAGCTCTATTCTCCACTGACTCACCAATCACTCCAAGCTCCCTTCCACACTGACTCACTCATCACTATAAGCTCCATTCTCCACTGACTCACCCATCACTCCAAGCTCCATTCTCCACTGACTCACCCATCACTCCAAGCTTCCTTCCACACTGACTCACCCATCACTAAAAGCTCCCTTCCACACTGACTCACTCATCACTATAAGCTCTATTCTCCACTGACTCACCCATCACTCCAAGCTCCATTCTCCACTGACCTACCAATCACTCCAAGCTCCATTCTCCACTGACTCACCCATCACTCCAAGCTCCCTTCCACACTGACTCATCCATCACTCCAAGCTCCATTCTCCACTGACTCACCCATCACTCCAAGCTCCCTTCCACACTAACTCACCCATCACTCCAAGCTCCATTCTCCACTGACTCATCCATCACTCCAAGCTCCATTCTCTACTGACTCACCCATCACTCCAAGCTCCATTCTCCACTGACTCACCCATCATTCCAAGCTCCCTTCCACACTGACTCATCCATCACTCCAAGCTCCATTCTCCACTGACTCACTCATCACTATAAGCTCCATTCTCCACTGACTCACCCATCATTCCAAGCTCCATTCTCCACTGACTCACCAATCACTCCAAGCTCCCTTCCACACTGACTCACTCATCACTATAAGCTCCATTCTCCACTGACTCACCAATCACTCCAAGCTCCCTTCCACACTGACTCACTCATCACTATAAGCTCCATTCTCCACTGACTCACCAATCACTCCAAGCTCCCTTCCACACTGACTCACTCATCACTATAAGCTCCATTCTCCACTGACTCACCCATCACTCCAAGCTCCATTCTCCACTGACTCACCCATCACTCCAAGCTTCCTTCCACACTGACTCCCCCATCACTAAAAGCTCCCTTCCACACTGACTCACTCATCACTATAAGCTCCATTCTCCACTGACTCACCCATCACTCCAAGCTCCCTTCCACACTGACTCACTCATCACTATAAGCTCCATTATCCACTGACTCGCCCATCACTCCAAGCTCCATTCTCAACTGACTCACCCATCACTCCACGCTCCCTTCCACACTGACTCACCCATCACTCCAAGCTCCCTTCCACACTGACTCACCCATCACTCCACGCTCCCTTCCACACTGACTCACCCATCACTCCAAGCTCCCTTCCACACTGACTCACCCATCACTCCAAGCTCCCTTCCATTCAGAACCATTCCCCCATGGGTTTCGGATCCTGACCATCGGAATCTGACCCTCCATTCTGGCAGTTTTTATATCAGCCTGTTCCAAGGAAGCCAAGACAAAACATCTTTTATATTTAACAAATATGGACAAGATATGGATGGGACTTGATGTTGATTGGATGAGATTTAATGTTGATCGGATGAGTTGATGTTGATTGGATGAGTTGATGTTGATCGGATGAGTTGATGTTGATCGGATGAGTTCATGTTGATCGGATGGGATGATGATGTTGATCTCCACATGGTATGATGGTTGTGGATCTCCAACAGTTTTCTTCTTCATTCATTTTTGTTTTCCACTTTATTGATCCAGATCCATGTATGGATAAGGTAAATCTATGATCTAGATCCGTGTATGGATAAGGTAAGTCTATGATCTAGAGCCATGTATGGATAAGGTGAGTCTATGATCTAGATACATGTATGGATAAGGTGAGTCTATGATCTAGATCCATGTAGGGATAAGGTAAGTCTATGATCTAGATCCATGTAGGGATAAGGTGAGTCTATGATCTAGATACATGTATGGATAAGGTGAGTCTATGATCTAGATCCATGTATGGATAAGGTAAGTCTATGATCTAGATCCATGTATGGATAAGAAAAGTCTAGGATCTAGATCCATGTATGGATAAGGTAAGTCTAGGATCTAGATCCATGTATGGATAAGGTAAGTCTATGATCTATGGATGTAAATGTTCAAACATCTTACCAGCTGAACATTTGTAAGGCTGTAGGCATGGCCACAGATGAGACCATTGGCCAGCTCGGCCTCTGTCTGCCCTGGCACAGGCTGGAGATAACAAGGGAACGGTTCAATAATAACATTTATTGTTACAGTACAACTTGTAGATGTTGTGATGTTCTGATGCTGTGATGTTATGATAGTGTGATGTTATGATTTTGTGATGTTGTGATGTTGTGATGTGCTTGTATTGGTTCTCATATTTATATTGTGAACATTCAATCTATCGTTTTTTTATTGATTTGTTTGTCATGTCCAGAGTTATCAAACAGCAAAACCACAATAATCTGGGTCACACTAGACTCCTTATTTTATCTCACTCATTGTAAACCCCCCCCCCCCCCCCCCACCCCCTAACTCTCCGTCAAGTACCATATAAACTGTCAAGCCATGTATGTGTTAGTGCAATTCTCTGCTGTTTATCACTGTTATATGACTTAAACCCCATTCCATTTGGTTCATGTGTTTATCTTTGCATGTGTCACCTTGCTATCTACATTTCATTTTTCGAATATTACTGAATGGACAAGAAATCTCGACCTCGTTGTTAGAGCCATCATTATGACGGAAGAGTTGATATTTGCTTCCTGCATCTTTGTGCTGTAAATGTGAACAGAGTGAAACAAAATTGTCATTTGGTGTGGTCAGATGCTGCACCGAGACGAAAGCTCAAACAAAGCCTACGTTACGACCAATAAGCCTTCATCAGGGACATCGAACAACAATTAGAATGATCTAGCAAATCATAGAAGAAAGGAAGAATACAACAATTCTACCTCCGACTCATGAAAAGCCACAAGTAGCCTATTTATGCCTTTATATGTTGATATCCCCCATTCCTCAGATAAGTAGCCTATTTATGCCTTTATATGTTGATATCCCCCATTCCTCAGACAAGTAGCCTATTTATGCATTTATATGTTGATATCCCCCGTTTCTCAGATAAGTAGCCTATTTATGCCTTTATATGTTGATATCCCCCGTTTCTCAGATAAGTAGCCTATTTATGCCTTTATATGTTGATATCCCCCGTTTCTCAGATAAGTAGCCTATTTATGCCTTTATATGTTGATATCCCCCATTCCTCAGACAAGTAGCCTATTTATGCATTTATATGTTGATATCCCCCGTTTCTCAGATAAGTAGCCTATTTATGCCTTTATATGTTGATATCCCCCGTTTCTCAGATAAGTAGCCTATTTATGCCTTTATATGTTGATATCCCCCATTTCTCAGATAAGTAGCCTATTTATGCCTTTATATGTTGATATCCCCCATTTCTCAGATAAGTAGCCTATTTATGCCTTTATATGTTGATATCCCCCATTTCTCAGATAAGTAGCCTATTTATGCCTTTATATGTTGATATCCCCCGTTTCTCAGATAAGTAGCCTATTTATGCCTTTATATGTTGATATCCCCCGTTTCTCAGATAAGTAGCCTATTTATGCCTTTATATGTTGATATCCCCCATTCCTCAGATAAGTAGCCTATTTATGCCTTTTATATGTTGATATCCCCCGTTTATGTATTCTTCCCTTCTTCCATGATTTGCTAGTTCATTATAATTGTTGTTTGTTGTCCCTGATGAAGGCTTATATTGTAACTTAGGTTTTTGTGTTTTCGTCTCGGTGTAGTATCTGACCATACCTATTTTCTATTTTTGTATTTGTTACACAGTGCCACCGCAGCCTCGCCTTATTTTAATGCTATAAATGAGCAAGGCAGTCAACAAGACAATCAGGCAAGGCCTTTATACTTCTGATGAATTATTTATTCAATGTATTACATACATCAAACGAACAGCCCATCAGAGAGCCAAGCTGGCATGCTTTCAGGAGCATGCTTAGCAAATTTTGCAGAGCCTTTTTCAGAACAAACATCTCGGTAACACCGCCTTAGCCTCACTTGTGCTGCCACACTGGGCTACAGTATAAGTTAGTAGATGAGGTACTATATAATCAGGATTTTATTCTTAAAACCTGACCAGTAACCCATCTGTACGCACGTCTTCTTTTGGACAATAAGCATGCACTCTCTGTGGCTAGGAAGGAACCAGCACCGTGCTGAACAGACATGGGAAAAGATAACCTGCATTCGCCGCACCATGACACTAGAGGCCAATCATAAAGGCACAGTGGCTCAGGATGTGACAATCCAATTGTCTAGAAAATTTTGTCACAGGTTTAGAACCTATGAGAACTCGGCCTAACCAGTAGACAATTAGTGGTGGGGAATGGGGGCAGCGAGCCCCATTGTGGCTTAGGGACCTTGGAGCGTTGCTAATGCACCCCCTCAATTCCTTAATGTCAGGACACTACATTTCTGACTTCTGCCTGGGTGGGAAGAAAATCCGCAGACTCACCGGCCCGACAATGTCAAAATAGGGGAAGTACAACATTAAACATTTTTTACAAATGAGCTCGGACGATGCCTCAGTCATCAAGGTCGCGCCTGGCAGTGAGTGGCCAGGCTGCAGGGGGTGACCAGGCTGCAGGGGGTGACCAGGCTGCAGGGGGTGACCAGGCTGCAATAGGTGCAAAATGAACTACTGGAAACAAACATAAACATACTAACACGAGAAAACCTTGGAGGAAATCCGTGCAAAAACAAGATAACAGCTTTCATTTAATGTTCTAGTTAAAATATTTGTGGCCTGAGAATGTTCTACAGTTAAATATTTGTGGCCTGAGAATGTTCTACAGTTAAATATTTGTGGCCTGAGAATGTTCTACAGTTAAATATTTGTGGCCTGAGAATGTTCTACAGTTAAATATTTGTGGCCTGAGAATGTTCTACAGTGGAGCAATGAGGACAGCACTAACTGCAGCTTGTGAAATTCACACACAAATGGGACCCCTTGAGATGTGGAGGGATAAAGCAATTATGGAAGAAGGTTATGAGCAAAGTAGTAGAATGAAATGGGATCATCCCAACAGACTCCTTGCGGAAAACTGGTAGCCAAAAAGTAGAAGTAAACAAAAAGTCTGTACTCCACCATGTTAGTGAAATCAAAGACAGATACCATCTACCAGAAAGAAGACAAGAGTTACAGAGAGTAGTAAAAGACATCCCTCCACAAGTTTTCCTTAAAACACCAGAAATACTGACAAAATGAATAGATGATACAACCAAAAGTTCTGATCCAAGTATTCCCATTCGAGCAGCTCAAAGAGCTATTCATGCCTATCCCGATGAAAACAGGTTATGGAGTTTATATAAAATACCCGGACAGATCCTCTGATGAGCTGTCTAATGCTTGCGGGGAGGTTTGCTCCAACTATGAAGGTGAGATCACTGCACTTGAAGACGCTTTGTACCATCTGAGGATAGTTTTTTATGCCTTTCCTTTAAAGTCCCAAAACACTGTTATTTTCATAGATTCAATGGCAGCTCTTCAAGCATTAGAAGTTTCTAGTCATTGTAGACCTGGCTTTATCTAAATATTTCTAGACATTGACTACATTATCACTTCCAGTGCTGTCAAAATAGTTCTGCAGTGTATAGACACTCAAGCACACCTGGCAATGACAAGGCAGACAGACTATCGAAAGACGGATCAAGGCAAGAACAGCCACACACAGCAATAACTTTACAAACAGCTCATAAGATCAGCAAACAAAGAAACTTGGCTGAACAGATGGGCTGTGGGAAACACGGGAAGGAAGGTCTACAGACATATGCCCCAGTCCAAATGACAGTGTAAATCAACTCACAAGAAAGGATCAGATCACCATTTTCCGACTGAGAAGATAACACATCCCACTAAACAAACACCTGAACAGAATCAAACCACAGCCCACTAAACAAACACCTGAACAGAATCCAACCACATCCCACTTAACAAACACCTGAACAGAATCAAACCACAGCCCACTTAACAAACACCTGAACAGAATCAAACCACAGCCCACTAAACAAACACCTGAACAGAACCCAACACATCCCACTAAACAAACACCTGAACAGAATCCAACACATCCCACTAAACAAACACCTGAACAGAATCAAACCACATCCCACTTAACAAACACCTGAACAGAATCAAACCACAACATACTCCTGAGTGCCAGCTGTGTAACACCCATACAAAACTGTTGATCATCATCTCTTTAAGTGTTCAGAGCTCAATGATTTTAGGAAAATGCTTCTTCCTCTGTGGCCAGATACATGGAACACACTGTATGGCACTAAACAACAGCTGATAAACACGTGTAGATACCATTACATGGCATTGGGCTGAAAGGTGAGAGTCTGGATGCTGCTGGATCCGTAACAACAACAACAACATGTATTGTTCCCCTTTTCTGTGATCCGTTAGTTCATTATTAGTTCATTATTAGTTCATTATTAGTTCATTATTAGTTCATTATTAGTTCATTTATCGTTGTCCCTGATGAAGGTCTATTGGTTGCAACGTAGGTTTCCTTTCCTGTTTTTATCTCGGTGTAGTATCTGACCTATTTTCCATTTTGTTAACTTTGTATTTGTTACACAGTGCTGCAGCAGCCTCGCTTTCTTTGAATGCTATAAATGGGATCAAGACGCTGAGCAGCGCATGAGCTGCAGTGGTCAGCGACCCATAGCTGACTGCTAGCGTCAGGGCCAGCGAACCAGAGCTGAGCAGCGCATGAGCTGCAGTGGTCAGCGACCCATAGCTGACTGCTAGCGTCAGGGCCAGCGAACCAGAGCTGAGCAGCGCATGAGCTGCAGTGGTCAGCGACCCATAGCTGACTGCTAGCGTCAGGGCCAGCGAACCAGAGCTGAGCAGCGCATGAGCTGCAGTGGTCAGCGACCCATAGCTGACTGCTAGCGTCAGGGCCAGCGAACCAGAGCTGAGCAGCGCATGAGCTGCAGTGGTCAGCGACCCATAGCTGACTGCTAGCGTCAGGGCCAGCGAACCAGAGCTGAGCAGCGCATGAGCTGCAGTGGTCAGCGACCCATAGCTGACTGCTAGCGTCAGGGCCAGCGAACCAGAGCTGAGCAGCGCATGAGCTGCAGTGGTCAGCGACCCATAGCTGACTGCTAGCGTCAGGGCCAGCGAACCAGAGCTGAGCAGCGCATGAGCTGCAGTGGTCAGCGACCCATAGCTGACTGCTAGCGTCAGGGCCAGCGAACCAGATCTGAGCAGCGCATGAGCTGCAGTGGTCAGCGACCCATAGCTGACTGCTAGCGTCAGGGCCAGCGAACCAGAGCTGAGCAGCGCATGAGCTGCAGTGGTCAGCGACTAATAGCTGACTGCTAGCGTCAGGGCCAGCGAACCAGAGCTGCCAAGACCCTTCTACACCTCCACGCGGTGATCCTGGATAACAGGCTGCAGCAGGGCAGACTGGCTAAGGAGAAGGGATCCAAGAAGGAATGCTAGCCCGGTACTCAAAAAATGCTTGCTGAAGTCAGAGTGTTGGACCGAGAGGTGCAAATATCGCAGCCAAGCTGTAAACTACGACACAACGCATACCGTTCTCTGGACTACATTCTGCTACTTAAGCCCTTTCAGGGTTTGGTAGCGGGAGACTGAGAACGAACGAAGAAGAAGAATGCTATAAATGAGCAAGGCATGAACAATACAATCAGGCAAGGCCTTTATACTTCTGAAGAATTATTTATTCAAAATATTACATACAGTAATTGAACAGCCCATCAGAGAGCCACGCTGGCATGCTTTCAGCATGATGGTTAGCAAATTAGGCGGAGCATTTTTCAGATCAAACATCTCAGTAACACCGCCAGTGAAGTCCTCCATAGCCTCACTAGTGCTGCCACCTTTCAGAGACTCGTAGGAGCCCACCAACCTGCAAGAGGAAGACACCATCAGACACAGATCTGTCAACTAGAGGACTACCAGATCTGTCAACTAGAGGACTACCAGATCTGTCAACTAGAGGACTACCAGATCTGTCAACTAGAGGACTACCAGATCTGTCAACTAGAGGACTACCAGATCTGTCAACTAGAGGACTACCAGATCTGTCAACTAGAGGACTACCAGATCTGTCAACTAGAGGACTACCAGATCTGTCAACTAGAGGACTACCAGATCTGTCAACTAGAGGACTACCAGATCTGTCAACTAGAGGACTACCAGATCTGTCAACTAGAGGACTACCAGATCTGTAAACTAGAGGACTACCAGATCTGTAAACTAGAGGACTACCAGATCTGTCAACTAGAGGACTACCAGATCTGTCAACTAGAGGACTACCAGATCTGTCAACTAGAGGACTACCAGATCTGTCAACTAGAGGACTACCAGATCTGTCAACTAGAGGACTACCAGATCTGTCAACTAGAGGACTACCAGATCTGTCAACTAGAGGACTACCAGATCTGTCAACTAGAGGACTACCAGATCTGTCAACTAGAGGACTACCAGATCTGTCAACTAGAGGACTACCAGATCTGTCAACTAGAGGACTACCATTAATCTGGAATAAGGTCGTGAATTAGACAAATCTGATTTTCTTTGTGTGTGAATTTGTTGGTTAAAGTGAACATTGTTGAATTGGACGAATCTGATTTTCTTTGTGTGCGAATTTGTTGGTTAAAGTGAACATTGTTGAATTGGACGAATCTGATTTTCTTTGTGTGCGAATTTGTTGGTTAAAGTGAACATTGTTGAATTGGACGAATCTGATTTTCTTTGTGTGTGAATTTGGTAGTTGCAGTAAACAATGTAAAAAATGGAGTTCAAAATTAATTTTCAAGAGTTTGTTAGCAAATCATTTCAGTTAGGTCTGATTGACATGACTGCATGTATGATCCAGGACTGACATGACTGCATGTATGACCCAGGACTGACATGACTGCATGTATGACCCAGGACTGACATGACTGCATGTATGACCCAGCTAAGACTGACATGACTGCATGTATGACCCAGGACTGGCATGACTGAATGTATGACCCAGTTAGGACTGACATGACTGCATGTATGACCCAGGACTGACATGACTGAATGTATGACCCAGTTAGGACTGACATGACTGCATGTATGACCCAGGACTGACATGACTGAATGTATGACCCAGTTAGGATTGACATGACTGCATGTATAACCCAGGACTGACATAACTGTATGTGTGACCCAGTTAGGGCTGACATGACTGCATGTATGACCCAGGACTGACATGACTGCATGTATGACCCAGTTAGGACTGATATGACTGTATGTATGACCCAGGACTGACATGACTGTATGTGTGACCCAGTTAGGGTGACATGACTGCATGTATGACCCAGGACTGACATGACTGAATGTATGACCCAGTTAGGACTGACATGACTGCATGTATGACCCAGGACTGACATGACTGAATGTATGACCAAGTTAGGGCTGACATGACTGCATGTATGACCCAGGACTGACATGACTGCATGTATGACCCAGTTAGGACTGACATGACTGTATGTATGACCCAGGACTGACATGACTGTATGTGTGACCCAGTTAGGGTGACATGACTGCATGTATGACCCAGGACTGACATGACTGAATGTATGACCCAGTTAGGACTGACATGACTGCATGCATGACCTAGTTAGGACTGACATGACTACATGTATGACATAATTAGGACTGACATGACTGCATGTATGACTCAGCTAGGACTGACATGGCTGGATGTATGACCCAGTTAGGACTGATATGACTGCATGCATGACCTAGTTAGGATTGACATGAGTACATGTATAACATAATTAGGACTGACATGACTGCATGTATGACCCAGTTAGAACTAACATGACTGCATGCATGACCCAGTTAGGACTGACATGACTTCATGTATGACCTAGTTAGGACTGACATGACTGCATGTATGACCTAGTTAGGACTGCCATGACTGGATGTATGACCCAGTTAGGATGGACATGACTGCATGCATGACCCAGTTAGGACTGACATAACTACATGTATGACATAATTAAAACTGACATGACTGCATGTATGACCTAGTTAGGACTGACATGACTGGATGTATGACCCAATTAGGACTGACATGAGTGCATGTATGACCCAGTTAGGACTGACATGACTGCATGTATGACCAAGTTAGGACTGCCATGACTGGATGTATGACCCAGTTAGGATGGACATGACTGCATGCATGACCCAGTTAGGACTGACATAACTACATGTATGACATAATTAAAACTGACATGACTGCATGTATGACCTAGTTAGGACTGCCATGACTGGATGTATGACCCAGTTAGGATGGACATGACTGCATGCATGACCCAGTTAGGACTGACATAACTACATGTATGACATAATTAAAACTGACATGACTGCATGTATGACCTAGTTAGGACTGACATGACTGAATGTATGACCCAATTAGGACTGACATGACTGCATGTATGACCCAGTTAGGACTGACTGACATGAATGTCAGTACTGTCATATGACTGCATGTATGACTTAGACCAGACAGCTTCTATTTTGCTAAATCCCACCCCCCCCCCCCCCCCCCCCAAAATTGATCAAGGTCAAGGCTAGGGATATCAGCCTAGATATAATCCAAACAGTCCTACCTTTGAGACATATTTTATGACAACTCTGTCATTAGCACCATTTACTACCAAGAAAAGAAAGGCGTATTTGGCTTACCAAATATTTGTTGGTTTAAATACTCTAACTGAAAATTCTTAAGTAAAACAGCTAGAAACAGAACTGTTTATAGTGAGGCTAAGGTAAAACAGCTAGAAACAGAACTGTTTATAGTGAGGCTAAGGTAAAACAGCTAGAAACAGAACTGTTTATAGTGAGGCTAAGGTAAAACAGCTAGAAACAGAACTGTTTATGGTGAGGATAAGGTAAAACAGCTAGAAACAAAATTGATTATAGTGAGGCTAAGGTAAAACAGCTAGAAACAGAACCGTTTGTAGTGAGGCTAACATAAAACAGTTGGAAACAGAACTGTTTATAGACAAAAATAGATGTGACGTAGAGTTACTTGGCATAGGCCTTCTCCAGTAAGGCACTCCAGAACTCGTTCTTCTCTGTGGAGTGCATGAAGACCAGCTGATTGCGGAATGTGGGAAGTCTGTCATCCACAACCACCTCCTGCCAGTCTCCTTGGTGCCAGAAATTGAACCTAGTGTGATGTACAAGTTTAAACTCAGAAATATCCAACATCATCTCAAAGCTGACTTGTACAAGTTTAAACTCAGAAATATCCAACATCATCTCAAAGCTGACTTGTACAAGTTTAAACTCAGAAATATCCAACATCATCTCAAAGCTGACTTGTACAAGTTTAAACTCAGAAATATCCAACATCATCTCAAAGCTGACTTGTACAAGTTTAAACTCAGAAATATCCAACATCATCTCAAAGCTGACTTGTACAAGTTTAAACTCAGAAATATCCAACATCATCTCAAAGCTGACTTGTACAAGTTTAAACTCAGAAATATCCAACATCATCTCAAAGCTGACTTGTACAAGTTTAAACTCAGAAATATCCAACATCATCTCAAAGCTGACTTGTACAAGTTTAAACTCAGAAATATCCAACATCATCTCAAAGCTGACTTGTACAAGTTTAAACTCAGAAATATCCAACATCATCTCAAAGCTGACTTGTACAAGTTTAAACTCAGAAATATCCAACATCATCTCAAAGCTGACTTGTACAAGTTTAAACTCAGAAATATCCAACATCATCTCAAAGCTGACTTGTACAAGTTTAAACTCAGAAATATCCAACATCATCTCAAAGCTGACTTGTACAAGTTTAAACTCAGAAATATCCAACATCATCTCAAAGCTGACTTGTACAAGTTTAAACTCAGAAATATCCAACATCATCTCAAAGCTGACTTGTACAAGTTTAAACTCAGAAATATCCAACATCATCTCAAAGCTGACTTGTACAAGTTTAAACTCGGAAATATCCAACATCATCTCAAAGCTGACTTGTACAAGTTTAAACTCAGAAATATCCAACATCATCTCAAAGCTGACTTGTACAAGTTTAAACTCAGAAATATCCAACATCATCTCAAAGCTGACTTGTACAAGTTTAAACTCAGAAATATCCAACATCATCTCAAAGCTGACTTGTACAAGTTTAAACTCAGAAATATCCAACATCATCTCAAAGCTGACTTGTACAAGTTTAAACTCAGAAATATCCAACATCATCTCAAAGCTGACTTGTACAAGTTTAAACTCAGAAATATCCAACATCATCTCAAAGCTGACTTGTACAAGTTTAAACTCAGAAATATCCAACATCATCTCAAAGCTGACTTGTACAAGTTTAAACTCAGAAATATCCAACATCATCTCAAAGCTGACTTGTACAAGTTTAAACTCAGAAATATCCAACATCATCTCAAAGCTGACTTGTACAAGTTTAAACTCAGAAATATCCAACATCATCTCAAAGCTGACTTGTACAAGTTTAAACTCAGAAATATCCAACATCATCTCAAAGCTGACTTGTACAAGTTTAAACTCAGAAATATCCAACATCATCTCAAAGCTGACTTGTACAAGTTTAAACTCAGAAATATCCAACATCATCTCAAAGCTGACTTGTACAAGTTTAAACTCAGAAATATCCAACATCATCTCAAAGCTGACTTGTACAAGTTTAAACTCAGAAATATCCAACATCATCTCAAAGCTGACTTGTACAAGTTTAAACTCAGAAATATCCAACATCATCTCAAAGCTGACTTGTACAAGTTTAAACTCGGAAATATCCAACATCATCTCAAAGCTGACTTGTACAAGTTTAAACTCAGAAATATCCAACATCATCTCAAAGCTGACTTGTACAAGTTTAAACTCAGAAATATCCAACATCATCTCAAAGCTGACTTGTACAAGTTTAAACTCAGAAATATCCAACATCATCTCAAAGCTGACTTGTACAAGTTTAAACTCAGAAATATCCAACATCATCTCAAAGCTGACTTGTACAAGTTTAAACTCAGAAATATCCAACATCATCTCAAAGCTGACTTGTACAAGTTTAAACTCAGAAATATCCAACATCATCTCAAAGCTGACTTGTACAAGTTTAAACTCAGAAATATCCAACATCATCTCAAAGCTGACTTGTACAAGTTTAAACTCAGAAATATCCAACATCATCTCAAAGCTGACTTGTACAAGTTTAAACTCAGAAATATCCAACATCATCTCAAAGCTGACTTGTACAAGTTTAAACTCAGAAATATCCAACATCATCTCAAAGCTGACTTGTACAAGTTTAAACTCAGAAATATCCAACATCATCTCAAAGCTGACTTGTACAAGTTTAAACTCAGAAATATCCAACATCATCTCAAAGCTGACGTGTACAAGTTTAAACTCAGAAATATCCAACATCATCTCAAAGCTGACTTGTACAAGTTTAAACTCAGAAATATCCAACATCATCTCAAAGCTGACTTGTACAAGTTTAAACTCAGAAATATCCAACATCATCTCAAAGCTGACTTGTACAAGTTTAAACTCAGAAATATCCAACATCATCTCAAAGCTGACTTGTACAAGTTTAAACTCAGAAATATCCAACATCATCTCAAAGCTGACTTGTACAAGTTTAAACTCAGAAATATCCAACATCATCTCAAAGCTGACTTGTACAAGTTTAAACTCAGAAATATCCAACATCATCTCAAAGCTGACTTGTACAAGTTTAAACTCAGAAATATCCAACATCATCTCAAAGCTGACTTGTACAAGTTTAAACTCAGAAATATCCAACATCATCTCAAAGCTGACTTGTACAAGTTTAAACTCAGAAATATCCAACATCATCTCAAAGCTGACTTGTACAAGTTTAAACTCAGAAATATCCAACATCATCTCAAAGCTGACTTGTACAAGTTTAAACTCAGAAATATCCAACATCATCTCAAAGCTGACTTGTACAAGTTTAAACTCAGAAATATCCAACATCATCTCAAAGCTGACTTGTACAAGTTTAAACTCAGAAATATCCAACATCATCTCAAAGCTGACTTGTACAAGTTTAAACTCAGAAATATCCAACATCATCTCAAAGCTGACTTGTACAAGTTTAAACTCAGTTTTTAGTTTTTAAACAAGTTTAATATCAAACATCATGTTTTGTGTATTTAAAGGTAAAAATGTGTTTATCGGTGTTTTATGTATTTAAAGGTAAGAATTTGTTTTCTTCTTCTATTGTTCTACTGCTCTTGCGGTGCGGCGTCGCAGAAAGGAGGTATACCTAGAATTAGTTTATTGTAGTTGTATGTATTTAATGGTAAGAATTAGTTTTTTGTAGTATTGTTGTTTGTGTGTATTTAAAGGTACACAATTTATTTATTGCAGTTTTATGTATTTAAAGTTAAGAGTAATTTATTATAGTTTTATGTATTTAAAGTTAATGAATTGAAAATTGTAGTGTATGTATTTAAACGTAAGAATTAGTTTGTAATTTTGTGTATTTGAAGGTAAGAATTTGTTTTTTAGCAGTCACATGCATTTGAAGATAAGAATTTGTTTTTTGCAGTCAAGTGTATTTGAAGATAAGAATTAGTTTTTTGTAGTTTTGTGTGTTGAAAGGTAAGAATTTAAGAAACTGGTGGGATCAAGATGCTGAGCAGAGCTTGAGCTGCAGTGGTCAACGACCCGTAGCTGACGTCTAGCGTCAGGGCCAGCGAACCAGAGCTGCCAAGACCCTTCTACACCTCCACACGGTGATCCTGGATAACAGGCTGCAGCAGGGCAGACTGGCTAAGGAGAAGGGATCGAAGAGGTAATGCTAACCCAGTACTAAAAAAATGCTTGCTAAAGTTGGATGTGTTGGACCGAAAGGTGCAAATATCGCAGTCAAGCTGTAAACTACCACACAACGCATTCCGTTTTCTGGACTACATTCTGCTACTTAAGCCCTTTCAGTGTTTGGTAGTGGGAGATTGAGAACGAACGAAGCCAAGAAACTGGTACAATGGTGTCAGCCAAGTCCATACTGTGTCTTGGTATAATGGTGTCTGAGCCATGTCCATGCTGCATTCACTGGCTTAATCTCATGTCTCGTACAGAAGGTACTTGCTATCTAAACCTCGGAAGGTTCAGTTTTGTCCTTCCGTCCAGCCATTCCTATTTTAAGTTGTTTTTGTGTCTGCATGTTTGCCTGATATGTCTGTTTGTCCTGGAATCTAGAGAGGAGTGACTTATTTGACCCTGTCTCAGTCATTTGTATAACTTCTTTGTTCCCATTGTGGATGTATGTCTTCAGCCTGTGGCACTGATCTTGGATCAGACACCAACATTGGGTGGCTCTTCTTTTCTTCTTGGAATTGTTTGAGTGGTATTAGGATGGGGCTGATTGTGGCAGAGTTCTCAATACGGCCCATATGATCTCACACGGCCCACATGGCTCACACGGCCCACATGGCTCACTTGGCCCACATGGCCCACATGGCTCACACGGCCCACATGGCTCACTTGGCCCACACGGCCCACATGGCTCACACGGCCCACATGGCTCACACGGCCCACATGGCCCACATTGTTCACATGGCTCACATTGTTCACTTGAATCACATTGTTCACATGGCTCACTTGACTCACATGGCCCACATGGCTCACTTGACTCACATGGCCCACATGGCTCACTTGACTCACATGGTCCACATGGCTCACTTGGTCCACATGGCTCACTTGACTCACATGGCCCACATGGCTCACTTGACTCACATGGTCCACATGGCTCACTTGACTCACATGGCCCACATGACCCACATGGCCCACATGGCTCACTTGACTCACATGGTCCACATGTCTCACTTGACTCACATGGCCAACATGGCCTACATGGCTCACTTGACTCACATGGTCCACATGGCTCACTTGACTCACATGGCCCACATGACTCACATGGTCCACATGGCTCACTTGACCCACATTGTCCACATGGCCCACATGGCTCACTTAACTCACATGGCTCACTTGACCCACATTGTCCACATGACCCACATGGCTCACTTGACCCACATTGTCCACATGGCTCACTTGACCCACATGGCTCACTTTACCCACATTGTCCACATGGCTCACTTGACCCACATTGTCCACATGGCTCACTTGACCCACATTGTCCACATGGCTCACTTGACCCACATTGTCCACATGGCTCACTTGACCCACATGGCCCACATGGCTCACTTGACCCACATTGTCCACATGGCTCACTTGACTCACATTGTCCACATGGCTCACTTGACCCACATTGCCCACATGGCCCACATGGCTCACTTGACTCACATTGTCCACATGGCTCACTTGACCCACATTGCCCACATGGCTCACTTGACTCACATTGCCCACACGGCCCACATGGCTCACTTGACTCACATGGCCCACATGGCCCACTTGACTCACATGATCCCCATGGCTCACTTGACTCACATTGTCCACATGGCTAACTTGGCTCACTTGACTCACATGACCCACATGGCTCACTTGACTCACATTGTCCACATGGCCCACATGGCTCACTTGACTCACATTGTCCACATGGCTCACTTGGCCCACATTGTCCACATGACCCACATGGCTCACTTGATTCACATTGTCCACATGGCTCACTTGACTCACATTGTCCACATGGCTCACTTGACTCACATTGTCCACATGGCTCACTTGACTCACATGGCCCACATGGCCCACTTGACTCACATGATCCCCATGGCTCACTTGACTCACATTGTCCACATGGCTAACTTGGCTCACTTGACTCACATGACCCACATGGCTCACTTGACTCACATTGTCCACATGGCCCACATGGCTCACTTGACTCACATTGTCCACATGGCTCACTTGACCCACATTGTCCACATGACCCACATGGCTCACTTGATTCACATTGTCCACATGGCTCACTTGACTCACATTGTCCACATGGCTCACTTGACTCACATTGTCCACATGGCTCACTTGACTCACATTGTCCACATGGCTCACTTGACTCACATTGTCCACATGGCTCACTTGACCCACATTGTCCACATGACCCACATGGCTCACTTGATTCACATTGTCCACATGGCTCACTTGACTCACATTGTCCACTTGGCTCACTTGACCCACAGTGTCCACATGGCTCACATTGTCCACATGGCTCACATTGTCCACATGGCCCACACGGATCACTTTTCCCACAAAGTTCTAATGTGCTACTGTTTGGGTACTCTACAAAATCTCCTAAGTCCAGTGTTTATAGGGTCATTGAAAGCAGAGCCATTTGTACATACATGTATGTATCATAGCATTAGGGCAGCTGTCTATTGGTTATCAGGTTGCTGTCTTTAGCATTGTGAGGTTGCTGTCTCTTGTCAGTGTATTCTTTGTTTCTTATTATAAGTGGTTTGAACTTTGTCCCTGGATACAAGATTTGAGAATTTCTTGATTTGCTTAGGTTATTGTCATAGGGATGGATTGTGGTTAAAGTTTGCTTGTTTTAAAGGATGGATTGTGGTTAAAGTTTGCTTGTTTTAAAGGATGGATTGTGGTTAAAGTTTGCTTGTTTTAAAGGATGGATTGTGGCTAAAGTTTGCTTGTTTTAATGGATGGATTGTGGCTAAAGTTTGCTTGTTTTAAAGGATGGATTGTGGTTAAAGTTTGCTTGTTTTAATGGATGGATTGTGGTTAAAGTTTGCTTGTTTTAATGGAATGATTGTGGCTAAAGTTTGCTTGTTTTAATGGATGGATTGTGGTTAAAGTTTGCTTGTTTTAATGGAATGATTGTGGCTAAAGTTTGCTTGTTTTAATGGATGGATTGTGGCTAAAGTTTGCTTGTTTTAATGGATGGATTGTGGCTAAAGTTTGCTTGTTTTAATGGATGGATTGTGGCTAAAGTTTGCTTGTTTTAATGGATGGATTGTGGCTAAAGTTTGCTTGTTTTAATGGATGGATTGTGGCTAAAGTTTGCTTGTTTTAATGGATGGATTGTGGCTAAAGTTTGCTTGTTTTAATGGATGGATTGTGGCTAAAGTTTGCTTGTTTTAATGGATGGATTGTGGCTAAAGTTTGCTTGTTTTAATGGATGGATTGTGGCTAAAGTTTGCTTGTTTTAATGGATGGATTGTGGCTAAAGTTTGCTTGTTTTAATGGATGGATTGTGGCTAAAGTTTGCTTGTTTTAATGGATGGATTGTGGCTAAAGTTTGCTTGTTTTAATGGATGGATTGTGGCTAAAGTTTGCTGGTTTTAATGGATGGATTGTGGCTAAAGTTTGCTGGTTTTAATGCCACAATATCAACTACTACCTTAACATAACTGACTTTATTAGTTAACATTACCAAGCATTTAACTAAACAGAGATGAATTCCAAGTGCCATGATTAAGGTTACATTAAAACACCAGTACAGATGAACTAAATCATGTGTATTATTTATACTAAAACAACAACGACAACAAATAACACTAAAGTAAGAAAAGCTTACTTGAAGATGCCAACTAAAGTAAGAAAGGCTTACTTGAAGATGCCAACTAAAGTAAGAAAGGCTTACTTGAAGATGCCACAGTAATTTTCCTTGAAGGACTGGTTGGGGTCCACCACAAAGTTGAAGAGTTTTGGGTTGCATGTCAGTGACGCTACAGCAGCCAACAGCCAACAATCACCTGTTTGGTGGAGAGATGATGTATATCATCATCATGTGTACACACAACTGCTCTGACCTCTCACAAGCTGTGATAACACTATGTTCAGATCTATCATCATCATGTGTACACACAACTGCTCTGACCTCTCACAAGCTATGATAACACTATGTTCAGATCTATCATCATCATGTGTACACACAACTGCTCTGACCTCTCACAAGCTATGATAACACTATGTTCAGATCTATCATCATCATGTGTACACACAACTGCTCTGACCTCTCACAAGCTATGATAACACTATGTTCAGATCTATCATCATCATGTGTACACACAACTGCTCTGACCTCTCACAAGCTGTGATAACACTATGTTCAGATCTATCATCATCATGTGTACACACAACTGCTCTGACCTCTCACAAGCTATGATAACACTATGTTCAGATCTATCATCATCATGTGTACACACAACTGCTCTGACCTCTCACAAGCTATGATAACACTATGTTCAGATCTATCATCATCATGTGTACACACAACTGCTCTGACCTCTCACAAGCTATGATAACACTATGTTCAGATCTATCATCATCATGTGTACACACAACTGCTCTGACCTCTCACAAGCTGTGATAACACTATGTTCAGATCTATCATCATTATGTGTACACACAACTGCTCTGACCTCTCACAAGCTATGATAACACTATGTTCAGATCTATCATCATCATGTGTACACCCAACTGCTCTGACCTCTCACAAGCTATGATAACACTATGTTCAGATCTATCATCATCATGTGTACACACAACTGCTCTGACCTCTCACAAGCTATGATAACACTATGTTCAGATCTATCATCATCATGTGTACACACAACTGCTCTGACCTCTCACAAGCTATGATAACACTATGTTCAGATCTATCATCATCATGTGTACACACAACTGCTCTGACCTCTCACAAGCTATGATAACACTATGTTCAGATCTATCATCATCATGTGTACACACAACTGCTCTGACCTCTCACAAGCTATGATAACACTATGTTCAGATCTATCATCATCATGTGTACACACAACTGCTCTGACCTCTCACAAGCTATGATAACACTATGTTCAGATCTATCATCATCATGTGTACACACAACTGCTCTGACCTCTCACAAGCTATGATAACACTATGTTTAGATCTATCATCATCATGTGTACACACAACTGCTCTGACCTCTCACAAGCTATGATAACACTATGTTCAGATTTGGCCAACCTTGAATTTGTTCTGGAATACGCTGTTCTGGTCACCTCCTCCTTAAACATTGCTACAGAACACAAAGCCAGATCAAAACCAAAATGCCAAGTGACATCCACACCATATCACTTCTCTGTGATTACTAACTGGTAACTTTTAATTCCTTGCCACATGTAACGGAGTGATCCAAACATGCCCTTCCAAATCAAAACGTTTCTTCAAATCAGTGCAGGCTTGAACTTTTCTCTGCTGGTCAAAACAGAAAACTGTCTTGGCCCCAACCTGCACTAACTTTCCAAAATTGCTAATATTCATCAATAATTATGTTTACCCAGAGAAAGATTTGTCACTTGTACAATTTTGCGACAGGTTATGCGTCGATCTTCCAGGATAAGGCGTTCCACAATCTGGATATTCACAAGAACGACTGTGGTGGGTTGAGAGCCACCACGGCCCGGATCATCACTAATGGATTTACGGTCTTCTCAAAAACGTTTGCACCATTCAAATTTCTTACTGAGTGTCTCATCACCGTATTATGATTGGAGTCTTCTGTAAATTTCTACAGGTTTCACGCCTTCTTTCACAAGAAACTTCATCACAACACGCTGTTCTATGCAAGCACTAACAGTTTTGTCCACCATTTTTATTTATCTGTCACGTGACTGGCCCAAATGGCAAGTGGGTCACCTATCAGTAATAGAACACAAGTGTCCCTAACTAATGATAGTAGTTCCAGCACGCTATAACCCATTCAGGTTAAACTATACCAAGAAGTCCTGGTTTGATTTGAACGCCCCTCCTATGAGTCTGCAACAGACCGAAGCCTGCAGGGAAGATGAGCAAGTAGTGTCACCTCTGGGATCAGGAGTGTGTACAGCCAGTGAGCTAGATGAGCCATTACTATTCATACCCTTAGTGGTCCACTGATAAAGACTGAACACCTATGAGTCTGCCTAAAGTGCTGTCTAACATGATATCCCACCTTTCTCTAATCATCTGCACAAACAAAAACTGGACAAGTCTCTGCCACTTCTCATAGTTTGAGAGTCCTTTCTGTACACTTCTATTTATAGTTTGATTGTCTAGCCTGTATAATTCTATTTATCTCTTGAGAGCCCTTTCTGTACGCCTACCTGATAGTTTGAGAGCCCTTTCTGTACGCCCACCAGATAGTTTGAGAGCCCTTTCTGTACGCCCATCAGATAGTTTGAGAGCCCTTTCTGTACGCCCACCTGGTAGTTTGAGAGCCCTTTCTGTAAGCCAACCAGATAGTTTGAGAGTCCGGCCCACACGGCTGTTCACCAGCCTCCCTTTTCGCTGTCTCGCGTGTGACTTCATGTCCGAGGTCTAGACATTCCCAGCTATGCCGAAAGGTCAAGGATTATCATCAATGTCAATATGAGACCGTGTCTGAAGTCTATTCAGCGTTCTCGTATCGCTCCATTCTGATATCCTGTTATAATAGACACGCCCTGTGGTATAACTCTTTAGGGGACAGCACTCTCTCAACAGTGACACTGGAGCAGTTATACACAAGTTACTTCTCTTGTAGTTGTTTATTCAAATCTTCTCTTCTTATTCTTTGACATACTGCTCTTACTATACGGCGTAGCTGAGAGGAGGGATGTCCTACTGCTCTTACTATACGGCGTAGCTGAGAGGAGGGATGTCCTACTGCTCTTGCCATACGGCGTAGCTGAGAGGAGGGATGTCCTACTGCTCTTGCCATACGGCGTAGCTGAGAGGAGGGATGTCCTACTGCTCTTGCCATACGGCGTAGCTGAGAGGAGGGATGTCCTACTGCTCTTGCCATACGGCGTAGCTGAGAGGAGGGATGTCCTACTGCTCTTGCCATACGGCGTAGCTGAGAGGAGGGATGTCCTACTGCTCTTGTCATACGGCGTAGCTGAGAGGAGGGATGTCCTACTGCTCTTACTATACGGCGTAGCTGAGAGGTGGGATGTCCTACTGCTCTTACTATACGGCGTAGCTGAGAGGTGGGATGTCCTACTGCTCTTGTCATACGGCGTAGCTGAGAGGAGGGACACGTAGATTTCTTGTTATCGCCAAGTGGGAGAATTGTGCTGTCGTTAGGTGTAACATCCTGAGGGTGTCAGAGACACATCAACCCCCACACCGACGCCGAGGTCCCTCCCTTGCACGTGGACCAGAAACCATCGTATGATATCCTCTTGCTGCAGGCTGGTCATAAAGCATTCTGACTAAATGACCAAACCCCTAGATTTGTTATGCGCCAATGTCGGCCCTAACTGGGTCTGTACCCCCCCCCCCCCCCTGTCTGCCTCAGCGTGGTGTTGTGGATTCGATCACAGATTGTCTTTCCGGCTGCATTTCTCACACAGCGCACCTCGCAGTTCTGGATCTTACCTGTATAGGTTGCTAGTAAGGACCAAGATTGACATCGGTAACACAATGTAGGTGTAAAAAATGCATTGATCTGCCTCCTCTTAGTTGAGAGAAACACTCTAAGGTGTTTACAAGTTGGTGCAAGTTGATAGTGGACACTATTCGCCATCTGAATTATTTGTGCAATCTCTCTGCCATATCTCTTTACACCCTACTAAGTTAAAGTCATGGACCACGTCCACATTAGAGCAAGCGTGTGGCACCAACATGGCATCAGTGTCGCCATCAAGATAAACGTCTATCGTGCTAAAGTGATAACCAATGTGCTATATGCCAACTAAACATGGACAGCGTATAGCAGACACGTCAGACAGCAAAACCTTTTTCACTTGAGCTGTCTGCGTAGTCTGCACAAGGTGACGTGACATGACAAAGTGCATGCACAAGGTGACGTGACAGAACAAAGTGCATGCACAAGGTGACGTGACAGAACAAAGTGCCTGCACAAGATGACGTGACAGGACGAAGTGCCTGCACAAGATCACGTGACAGGACAAAGTGCCTGCACAAGATTACGTGACAGGACAAAGTGCCTGCACAAAATCACGTGACAGGACAAAGTGCCTGCACAAGGTCACGTGATAAGACAAAGTATCTGCACAAGATCACATGACAGGACAAAGTGCCTGCACACGATCACGCGGCAGGACAAAGTGCCTGCACAAGATCACGTGACAGAACAAACTGCCTGCACAAGATCACATGACAGGATAAAGCGCCTGCACAAGATGACGTGACAGGACAAAGTGCATGCACACGATCACGTGACAGGACAAAGTATCTGCACAAGATCACGTGACAGGATAAAGTGCCTCCACAAGATGACGTGACAGGACAAAGTGCCTGCACAAGATCACGTGACAGGACAAAGTGCCTGCACACGATCACGTGACAGGACAAAGTGCCTGCACAAGATCACGTGACAGGATAAAGTTTCCAACTGAAATTCTCGGCAAAACTAACATGTCGAGCATCCATACGATTCTGTGGATAGCTTGGATAAGATCGCATCCCCCAGCAGCTGCTGCCACCCGGTCAGCTAAGATCATTGGGACACGAGAAGCGCTACAGAGACTTCTTGAAAGTGCCTCTGAATACCCCAACATTGATGTCACCTCCTGAGAGCTGATTGCAGTTCCACCTGGTGCGCTAACATCATCACAGGTGCTCAGATCGCAGAGCGAAACTCCATCCAGGAGGCTCAGAGAAAGCGTGTACCCCGGAGACAAAAAGCAAACACAAGACGCTTCCACAACTGACTCCTCACGTGAGGCGTCAGCTGAGTCACGGTCGGTCATTATAGCCATATATGAACATATCTCTGAGCACAAGTATGTCGCTGTCGCCATCTTCGCTTGGGATTGGCAACTGTTAGAAGACAGTCTCTTTGTTTGCCATGGTCCCTCTGTTCAGACAAGTTTCTTGTTTGATGTTCCGACTGTTTAGTTGTTTGTTGATATGTCTCGTTGTTCATAGAGTTGTAGCACTGTTGATAGAGTTGCATCATTGATTATAGAATTGTCTTTTTGTTTGTTGATATGTCTCGCTCTTTATAAAGTTGCTGCTGTGTTTGTACAACAGTTGCTGTGTTTGTAGAGTTGTTGATGTGTGTGTGTTCTTGTCCTGCTGCCCTTTATGCTAGTCTGTGTTTGAGTGTCTGGGGATCACCTGCAAAACTACTTTGATGGCATGGGTGGGGACGATGTGGTCAGTGTGTACGGCTATTTGGTCAAGATTAGGTCTGCATTGTCCAATATCTTCTAAAGTACTTAGTATATTAGATAGTGCTTGGATGTGAACTTTTGGTTGTATCATCTATTAATGTTGTCAGTGTATCCAGGAATGTCTGTGGTGGTACATCTTTGACTACTCTCTAACTCTTCTTTCTGGGAGGTGATATCTGTCTTTGATTTCACTAACCTGCTGCCTTTGGTTTAATTCTGAATTCTAGCTGCCAAAGTTTGGGATAAATGTTGACTAATAGGCTGATCATATTTCATTCTGCTACATCTTTCTCATGAGCTTCCAAGACAGCTTTCTCCCTCTCCATCTGACAGGGCTCCACCTTTGTGAGAGTGTCGCAAGCCGCTGTTTGTGTTGCCTTGTCTGCCCATAGAGCTCTGTTATGTCTAGGGCTCCACCTTTGTGTGAGTGTCGCAAGTCGCTGTTTGTGTTGACTTGTCTGCCCACAGAACGCTGTCCAGGGCTCCACCTTTGTGTGAGTGTCGCAAGCCGCTGTTTGTGTTGACTTGTCTGCCCACAGAGCACTGTCTAGGGCTGCACCTTTGTGTGAGTGTCGCAAGCCACTGTTTGTGTTGACTTGTCTGACCATAGAGCTCTGTTATGTCCAGGGCTCCACCTTTGTGTGAGTGTCGCAAGCCGCTGTTTGTGTTGACTTGTCTGCCTACAGAGCTCTGCTCTGTCCAGGGATTCCTAGCTACATTATTGAGCAGGTTATTAGCATATGTGTGGCTATCGTTTGAGAGAACAGACAGACTGCTGCACAGACAAGATTATAAGTGAGTACATACATTGATTGGTGGATAGGGCGACAAGATTACAGGTGACACTAGACTACAGGTGACACTAGACTACATGCGACACTAGACTACAGGTGACTTACCTAGCTCTCCCTGTCGGACGTCGAACCTGCTAGCACTGAATTGGATCCACTCTGGGTTCTCGCAAATTTCCTGAGAGGAAGAGAAACATACTTGGATACAGTCTCGGCCCTGACCTCAAGTGTCGGCCTCGACCTACAGTCTCGGCCTTGACCTACAGTGTCAGCATTGACCAACAGCGTAATTCTTGACCTACATCCTTCCCTCCATTAATCCATTCATACATCTCTCCAATCATTCTCCCCGCCCCCCCTCCTTCCCCCCATCCATCAAACCATTCATAAACCAATCCATTCCTCTATTTATTTACTGATACCTCCACTCATCCATCTATCCATTCATCCAGTCATCTATAATCCGTCCATCCATCTACCCATCCACTTATTCGTCCACCCTTCCCCTGATACACTGCATGCGCCTACAATATACTTTGTCAACAAACCCATCCATCCACGCCTTCTCCCATGCATCCTCCACCCATACACCGCTCCATCCACTCCTACATCCATTCAGCCACCCACACATCTCCCCTGCACGCACCCCCCTGCCAGACCAGGTCTTGACCTTGAACCGTTTCCTCTCCACAATAATTTAGCTAGCTCTGACAATGGAGTGTTTCCGAACTTAATAATGGCTCAAGTTTGCTTCGATTACTAGAAGCATTCAGCCACATGTATGCGCGCCGCACAGACGCTACACACACATACATGAACACACGTATAGATAAGCGCGCGCGCACGCACGTACGCACACACACAAACACAAACACGCACTTACACAAACACAAACACGCACTCACACAAATACACACTCACACAAACACACACTCACACAAACACACAATCACACAAACACACAAACACGCACACACACTCACACAAACACAAATACACACTCACACAAACACACACTAACGCACACACACACAAACACACACTAATACACACTAACACACACACAGTAACACACACACACAAACACTAACACACACACACAAACACACACTAACACACAAGCACACACACAGTAACACACACACAGTAACACACACACAAACACACACTCACGCACACACATACATAGAAAAACACACACAAACACACACTCACACACACACAAATACAAACACACACACAAACACACACACACACACATAGAAACACACACACACAAACACACACACAAACACACAAACAAACACACACACACATAGAAACACACACTCACGCACACACACAAATACAAACACACACACACAAACATACACACACAAACACACACTCACGCACACACAACCACACACACAAACACACACAAACACTCACACACACAAACAAACACACACATAAACACACACACAAACACTCACACACACACAAACAAACACACACTCACACAAACGAACACACACTCACGCACACACACACAAACACTCACACACACACACACAAACAAACACACACACAAACACTCACACACACAAACAAACACACACTAACGCACACACACACACTCAAACTCCTCTAAACCTCCCTTAAACTCCTCTAAACCTCTCTTAAACTCCTCTAAACCTCCCTTAAACTCCTCTAAACCTCCCTTAAACTCCTTTAAACCTCCCTTAAACTCCTCTAAACCTCCCTTAAACTCCTCTAAATCTCCCTTAAACTCCTCTAAACCTCCTTTAAACTCCTCTAAACCTCCCTTACACTCCTCTAAACCTCCCTTAAACTCCTCTAAACCTCCCTTACATCCCAGACGCCAAAAACAAATAATGAAATGGCATAAAGCATTGTCACCTGATGCAACACCATCATGTGTTTACCTGAGAGCTCCTCCTACAAATGTTACCCTCCTGCTACTCTCATGTTCATCAAATTGTCTAAGACCGTAACGTCTCACTCTCACTTTCTCTCTCCCCCTTTCTCTCTCACTCTCTCCCTTTCTCTATCTCTACCTCTCTCTTTCTCTCTCCCTCTCTCTCTCTCTCCCTTCCTTTCTCTCTCTCCCCCTCTCTCTGTTTCTCTCTCTCTCCCCCTCCCTCTCTCCCCCTTTTTCTCTTCCCATCCATCTCCCCCTCCCTCTCTCCCCCTTTTCTTTCTTCCCATCCATCTCCCCCTCCCTCTCTCCCCCTCCCTCTCCCCCCTCTCTTTCCCCGGTCCATCACTCCCCTTCTCTGTTGGTCGTACAGATAGCCCAATGCCCAGCACACATACACAAACCCGCACGGTCCATGTGTGACGTGTGAGCAATCATTTCTTTTGTTAGCTCTTCAGCCAGTGCTAGCTGGCCTGGGCGATGATGTCTCTTTGATTCTAGTTTAATGAAATGCCAGGCATGTCTAATGGCATGCACATTGGACGAGAGAGAAGTCACCAAAATGCTCAGGTACTCTCAAATAAAAGCCTGTATCGAGTTGTTTTGTTGTCAGATCAAAGTCTAGACCATTTTTGTTGTTGTTGCCAGATCAAAGTCTAGACCATCGAGTTGTTTTGTTGCCAGATCAAAGTCTAGACCATCGGGTTGTTTTGTTGCCATATCAAAGTCTAGACCATCGAGTTGTTTTGTTGCCAGATCAAAGTCTAGACAATCGAGTTGTTTTGTTGTCAGATCAAAGTGTAGACCATCCAGTTGTTTTGTTGTCAGATCAAAGTCTAGACCATCGAGTTGTTTTGTTGTCAGATCAAAGTCTAGACCATCGAGTTGTTTTGTTGTCAGATCAAAGTCTAGACCATCCAGTTGTTTTGTTGCCAGATCAAAGTCTAGACCATCGAGACCTGCCAGGTAGTCCACCATCACGTTATCAAGGTGAGTTCCCTTCAGACTTTGGTCAACTATTATTCTCTGTGTATCATCTACCCGGTGCACAAATGGCCTGTTTGTCGTCTCATCTGTTTGCCTAAGGCATCTCGCGTGTCTGGTCCTATTTGTTAAACATGTACCCAGTCACCGATAATAATATTGTTTCTCTATAATATGTACATTGTTCCAGATCTAACGTTCTTAACAACTAGACTTTACAGCATTCTGTCCAACCTGCTGGCATGTCTTCTCTTTTCCAGACTAGACCAACTAGATATTCAGACTTTTCAAACAAGACTGGAACATGGACATTTCATGCAAGATCAGAACATATACCTATCAAATAAGAGAAGATCATGGACCTATCAAATAAGAAACGGGCGTGGGCCTATCAGATACGTTCTTGGCGTGTCTCTCTTGCATGCAACGACCACTACAGCTGGCCCCCTTACAGGAAGTATGTATGAAATCACAACAGTGACCGCTTGCAGTGGTAGCTTTTGTAGCGGTTAGTTTGACATCATGAAACTGCTAGCCCATGCACATTCCTCTTTAGTCATGATGTGCATTTGTTACACTGTCTAATCTTTCCTTCTGGGCTACCACTTCTAAGTCGACCCGTACGTCTACGGAAGAAGATGCCCCTGTGCAGGTCCCACTTAGTCGACCCGTACGTCTACGGGAGAAGATGCTCCTGTGCAGGTCCCACTTAGTCGACCCGTACGTCTACGAGAGAAGATGCTCCTGTGCAGGTCCCAGCTCTGGTATAAGCTGGATGTAGCCGGGAGGAGGGTTTCCTGTTTAGCGAGCTAGGCTCGAGCAGCTTAATACTCCGCTGCGTTGGGACACGCGCTTACGGAGGGTGTTTAACCGACGTACGAGTCCATCTTAATAGACTCAAACACTAGAGCAAAGCAGACCCGCAGCTTGTTAGGTGCCATCTATTCTGCTATAAACAAACCACCTAACTATGATCGGTGCTATGTTATTGCTACCACTTTGGTATTGTAAACCAACTTCCCAGAATGAACTACAAGAACGGCGTTAGATGGAACATGCAACTTCCCGGAATGAACTACAAGAACGGCGTTAGATGGAACATGCAACTTCCCGGAATGAACTACAAGAATCGCGTTAGATGGAACATGCAACTTCCCGGAATGAACTACAAGAACGGCGTTAGATGGAACATGCAACTTCCCGGAATGAACTACAAGAACGGCGTTAGATGGAACATGCAACTTCCCGGAATGAAATACAAGAATGGCGTTAGATGGAACATGCAACTTCCCGGAATGAACTACAAGAACGGCGTTAGATGGAACATGCAACTTCCCGGAATGAACTACAAGAATGGCGTTAGATGGAACATGCAACTTGGAACAATGAACTACAAGAATGGCGTTAGATGGAACATGCAACTTGGAACAATGAACTACAAGAACGGCGTTAGATGGAACATGCAACTTCCCGGAATGAACTACAAGAATGGCGTTAGATGGAACATGCAACTTGGAACAATGAACTACAAGAATGGCGTTAGATGGAACATGCAACTTGGAACAATGAACTACAAGAACGGCGTTAGATGGAACATGCAACTTCCCGGAATGAACTACAAGAATGGCGTTAGATGGAACATGCAACTTGGAACAATGAACTACAAGAATGGCGTTAGATGGAACATGCAACTTCCCGGAATGAACTACAAGAATGGGGTTAGATGGAACATGCAACTTGGAACAATGAACTACAAGAATGGTGTTAGATGGAACATGCAACTTGGAACAATGAACTACAAGAATGGCGTTAGATGGAACATGCAACTTCCCGGAATGAACTACAAGAACGGCGTTAGATGGAACATGCAACTTCCCGGAATGAACTACAAGAATGGCGTTAGATGGAACATGCAACCCAGAAACAAGATGAGAACGGTACACGCAATACAAACATTCCACAGTTTGGTGAGCATTCTACCTGTGTCTGCTACCTGTGGCTGGGGATGTCATCAACGAGATGTTTTCTGAGTCACAAAGAACCAATGTTCTCCAATGAATGCTAATAATGACCAATCATCAGAGAAACAATCGAGATTACATGACGCAGCAAAAATGAAGTCTTCAAGATAAATGTTAAGAGTCCCATGATCAGCTAGTAAATGCGCTTGGAAAAAGGGGGGGGGGGGAGGGGGGCGGTTGGAACGTGCCGGGTATTGCGTTGTAGGATGCGCAGGGAGGGGGGCGTGCCGGGTGTTGCGTTGTAGGATGCGCAGGGAGGGGGGCGTGTCGGGTGTTGCGTTGTAGGAGGCGCAGGGAGGGGGGCGTGCCGGGTGTTGCGTTGTAGGATGCGCAGGGAGGGGGGCGTGTCGGGTGTTGCGTTGTAGGATGCGCAGGGAGGGGGGCGTGTCGGGTGTTGCGTTGTAGGATGCGCAGGGAGGGGTGCGTGCCGGGTGTTGCTTTGTAGGATGCGCAGGGGGATTCAAACGTCAAAACGAGACTCACAAGGCATGAGAAAACTCTAAAGTGAACATATAGTTGACAGACTACAAGATAGAAGATGGCCGGTGGTCAGTGTCTGAGTTGACAGACTACAAGATAGAAGGTGTCCGGTGGTCAGTATCTGAGTTGACAGACTACAAGATAGAAGATGTCCGCTGGTCAGTGTCTGAGTTGACAGAGGACGACTACAAAGATGTACAATGTTTTGTGATCAGTATAAGAGTTGCAAAGCTGTTATTGCTTTTGGCTCTCATGACTATTGGACCAGTATCGTTTCCTTGTTTCTGCACAGTGAGTCTACCCATCCATACATGGGTACCTGAGTTATAGTTTGGGAAGACAATGCACCGAACTGAGGGCCAGCAAATCAAGCGTCTAACGCTCCATCACAGACGGCAACCTACGTTATGGAAATGCCTTGACATATTTACCAACTGATCGCTTAATGCCTGAAGCAAGACAAAGTCCACACAGGCGACTATGGCGAAGTGGTGGAGCATGGGAAAAGACATAACGTAAGCTATATTAGCTTACCGCATGCATAGAACGTACATGTACACAGACACTGCAGTTGTGACAATGGACAGAGAAACATCCAAGTACCGGAACACACATCGGTGTACGCCCCTGGATGTTACCAATAAATATGTTGAGAGTACCTGACAATGCACCAACACATATCACAGAGTACCTGACAATGCGCCAACACATATTACAGAGTACCTGACAATGCACCAACACATATCACAGAGTACCTGATAATGTGCCAACACATATCACGTAGTACCTGACAATGCGCAAACACATATCACAGAGTACCTGACAATGCGCCAATACATATCCCAGAGTACCTGACAATGTGCCAATACATATCACAGAGTACCTCTCCCTCTAAAGGTGGCTGTGATCAAATAGGTAGGACAAAAGTGTTCACAAGAACATGCCATGGTTAAACTTGTTCGTTGCTCCAAATAAAGGCCTGACCCAAGTGGTCGTTACAGGCTGTGCTTCATTTCTCCGCTGGTAAAGTGATCAAAACCTACACGCGCTGTTGATCAACATAACAATATAACACAAGTTTAGTTAAGTCCAAGAATCAGTGCCATTCTACGGGGTTTAACCAATCAGTGCCATTCTACAGGGTTTAACCAATCAGTGCCATTCTACGGGGTTTAACCAATCAGTGCCATTCTACAGGGTTTAACCAATCAGTGCCATTCTACGGGGTTTAACCAATCAGTGCTATTCTACAGGGTGTAACCAATCAGTGCCATTCTACGGGGTTTAACCAATCAGTGCCATTCTACGGGGTTTAACCAATCAGTGCCATTCTACAGGGTTTAACCAATCAGTGCCATTCTACAGGGTTTAACCAATCAGTGCCATTCTACAGGGTTTAACCAATCAGTGACATTCTACAGGGTTTAACCAATCAGTGCCATTCTACAGGGTTTAACCAATCAGTGCCATTCTACATGGTTTAACCAATCAGTGCCATTTTACAGGGTTTAACCAATCAGTGCCATTCTACAGGGTTTAACCAATCAGTGCCATTCTACAGGGTTTAACCAATCAGTGCCATTCTACAGGGTTTAACCAATCAGCGTCATTCTACAGGGTTTAACCAATCAGTGCCATTCTACAGGGTTTAACCAATCAGCGTCATTCTACAGGGTTTAACCAATCAGTGCCATTCTACAGGGTTTAACCAATCAGCGCTCTCTTCGTCTACATATTTTGGTGGAGAATCTCAGCACGATGCTCGAGCGCCGAACTGGCGAGAATCCCGTACCACTCGCGAGATCCCGTACCACTGGCGAGAATCCCGTACCACTGGCGAGAATCCCGTACCACTGGCGAGAATCCCGTACCACTGGCGAGAATCCCGTACCACTGGCGAGAATCCCGTACCGCTGGCGAGTTCCCGTACCACTGGCGTGATACCCGTACCACTGGCGAGAATCCCGTACCACTGGCGAGAATCCCGTACCACTGGCGAGAATCCCAAACCACCGGTGAGAATCCTGTACCACCGGTGAGAATCCCGTACCACTGGCGAGAATCCCGTACCACCGGTGAGAATCCCGTACCACTGGCGAGAATCCCGTACCACCGGAGAGGATGCCGTACACGATTGGGCAGACTTTCAACATAATTTTGAATTATTTAAGCTGTTCATTAGCAAAACAAACTAACACACGGAGTGAAGGTATGAGCGTGAAGGTATGAGCGTGAAGGTATGAGCGTGAAGGTATGAGCGTGAAGGAGTGAAGGTATGAGAGTGAAGGTATGAGAGAGAAGGTATGAGCGTGAAGGTATGAGCGTGAAGGTATGAGCGTGAAGGAGTGAAGGTATGAGAGTGAAGGTATGAGAGAGAAGGTATGAGCGTGAAGGTATGAGCGTGAAGGTATGAGCGTGAAGGTATGAGCGTGAAGGTATGAGCGTGAAGGTATGAGCGTGAAGGAGTGAAGGTATGAGCGTGAAGGTATGAGCGTGAAGGTATGAGCGTGAAGGAGTGAAGGTATGAGCGTGAAGGAGTGAAGGTATGAGAGAGAAGGTATGAGAGTGAAGGTATGAGCGTGAAGGTATGAGCGTGAAGGTATGAGCGTGAAGGAGTGAAGGTATGAGAGAGAAGGTATGAGAGTGAAGGAGTGAAGGTATGAGAGTGAAGGTATGAGAGTGAAGGTATGAGCGTGAAGGTATGAGAGAGAAGGTATGAGAGAGAAGGTATGAGAGAGAAGGAGTGAAGGTATGAGCGTGAAGGTATGAGCGTGAAGGTATGAGAGAGAAGGAGTGAAGGTATGAGAGTGAAGGTATGAGAGTGAAGGTATGAGAGTGAAGGTATGAGCGTGATGGTATGAGAGAGAAGGAGTGAAGGTATGAGAGTGAAGGTATGAGAGTGAAGGTATGAGAGAGAAGGTATGAGAGAGAAGGTATGAGCGTGAAGGTATGAGCGTGAAGGAGTGAAGGTATGAGCGTGAAGGTATGAGCGTGAAGGTATGAGAGAGAAGGAGTGAAGGTATGAGAGTGAAGGTATGAGCGTGAAGGTATGAGCGTGAAGGAGTGAAGGTATGAGCGTGAAGATATAAGCGTGAAGGTATGACAGAGAAGGTATGAGAGAGAAGGTATGAGAGTCAAGTTATGAGAGTGAAGAAGTAAAGGTATGAGAGAGAAGGTATGAGCGTGAAGGGGTGAAGGTATGAGAGTGAAAGACTGACGGTATGATAGTGAAGGAGTAAAGGTATGAGAGTAAATGACTTAAGGTAGAAGAGTGAATGACTGAAGGTATGAGAGTATTTGTTGTAGTCTAAAGGCGAGTGACTCCTACATCATAAAGACGAGTGACTCCTACATCATAAAGGCGAGTGACTCCTACATCATAAAGGCGAGTGACTCCTACATCATAAAGACGAGTGACCCCTACATCATAAAGACGAGTGACTCCTACGTCATAAAGACGAGTGACTCCTACGTCATAACGACGAGTGACTCCTACGTCATAAAGACGAGTGACTCCTACATCATAAAGACGAGTGACTCCTACGTCATAAAGACGAGTGACTTCTACATCATAAAGACGAGTGACTCCTACGTCATAAAGACGAGTGACTCCTACATCATAAAGACGAGTGACTCCTACGTCATAAAGACGAGTGACTCCTACATCATAAAGACGAGTGACTCCTACATCATAAAGACGAGTGACTCCTACATCATAAAGACGAGTGACTCCTACGTCATAAAGACGAGTGACTCCTACATCATAAAGACGAGTGACTCCTACGTCATAAAGACGAGTGACTCCTACATCATAAAGACGAGTGACTCCTACAGATCCAAGTTTATGTACTATCTCAATGGAAGTGTTAAGTGGTGGCACCTCTCTGATCTTGCACGACCAAAGCAAACCATCCGTGAACCCTGTACATGTGCGCTTACAGCTTTCATCGTTAGAATGCCGACTCGAAACACAGAGTAGGACAAGAAACCTGACACACTACCAGAATTATAAACTGGTGTGTGTGTGTGTGTGTGTGCGCGTGCGCGTGTGTGTATAATATATATATATCATTATTATTTAGTTAAGATGTATTTCAATAGTTGTTTGTAAATGTTTGTTTGTTTGAATGATTAAATATGAAGATGGTTGCTGGAGAGTGTTGTTATGTTATTTGCTGTGTGTGGTCGTGGATGATGTGGATGTACGTGGTAACATTCTAGATAGGTAACTCCCAGTGAAACCTGGCCACACCGATCGATGACGGCTGGTGTTTATTTTGTTGCGTTTTCTGTTCAGTTGGTTAGTGCCAGTTGGCACACAACCAATCACAACACGGAGTGTTAGTGCCAGTTGGCACACAACCAATCACAACACGGAGTGTTAGTGCCAGTCGGTACACAACCAATCACAACACGGAGTGTTAGTGCCAGTCGGTACACAACCAATCACAACACGGAGTGTTAGTGCCAGTCGGTACACAACCAATCACAACACGGAGTGTTAGTGCCAGTTGGTACACAACCAATCACAACACGGAGTGTTAGTGCCAGTTGGTACACAACCAATCACAACACGGAGTGTTAGTGCCAGTTGGTACACAACCAATCACAACACGGAGTGTTAGTGCCAGTTGGTACACAACCAATCACAACACGGAGTGTTAGTGCCAGCCAGAAGCCACAGACGAACATCTTAGAAATGGCCTCTTCCACTCGTAGGCGCGATCTAGTCTCTTGCTGAAGAAAGTGTCGACAGGTGGAAACTCAGGGTCCTCAAACTTGATTCCTTCTCTCAGACACTGTGACTTGATTCCTCCTCTCAGACACTGTGCCTTGATTCCTTCTCTCAGACACTGTGCCTTGATTCCTTCTCTCAGACACTGTGACTTGATTCCTTCTCTCAGACACTGTGCCTTGATTCCTTCTCTCAGACACTGTGACTTGATTCCTTCTCTCAGACACTGTGACTTGATTCCTTCTCTCAGACACTGTGACTTGATATCTGCAAACTTTTGATGCTTTAGGCCCGCGAATGGGTTTTTCTTGTCTGCCCTGGAGGTGGCGCTGCGGCCAGGAATCACAGACCTGCTACTCATTCTTGGCTCTCTGTTGACGTGTCCAGCAACTGAACTAGGTCAGGGCTCTTCGTCCGTGATGTCTCACTTAAGCTCAGAGGGAAACAGACACAACTGGGCACAGCTAACTCACTGATGAAAGTATATACGAAAACACATACATTATATATATATATATATATATATAAACATACACACAACACATGTATATACTCGTATGTACATTTATAACGATGCAGAGAGTTACAGTTTTATTATACACGTTTTTCTGTAGGGAATCTAATATGGGTCATTTATACTGCGATATCCATGACCCAGAGAAACGAGCTGAATTTGGACGTGGTCTGGATAGATGATTCTTTAACCGTTGGATTGGACAGGACTTGGATTCATATCAACAGAGGAGAGGAAAGGAAATTTGACGATTTCGACAGAGATGTCAGAAAACATCCAATACTTAAACGGGTGACATACTGCCTTAAAAGAGTGACCGCTTCTGACGATCAGGTTACCCTCTGTTTTAGTGGTATGTATTTAGCACACTATTACTGTAGAGTTTAAAAACAAAACGGTCAATGAAACGCTGGCAGCAATTAATGCACAGAAAACACCAACATAGAACACACCAACATAGAACACACCAACATAGAACACACCAACACAAAACATACCAACATAGAACACACCAACACAGAACACACCAACATAGAACACACCAACATAGAACACACCAACATAAAACATACCAACACAAAACATACCAACATAGAACACACCAACACAGAACACACCAACATAGAACACACCGACACAGAACACACCAACACAGAACACACCAACACAGAACACACCGACACAGAACACACCAAAATTGACCACAGAGTCTATCGAGCCCTGCAGACAAGGCGAAGAGTCTTCTCAAAGCGAAACCAAAAAGAGAAACACGAACAAGACAACAACAAGACCGAAGAGAAACACGAACAAGACAACAAGACCGAAGAGAAACACGAACAAGACAACAACAAGACCGAAGAGAAACACGAACAAGACAACAACAAGACCGAAGAGAAACACGAACAAGACAACAAGACCGAAGAGAAACACGAACAAGACAACAACAAGACCGGAGAGAAACACGAACAAGACAACAACAAGACCGAAGAGAAACACGAACAAGACAACAAGACCGAAGAGAAACACGAACAAGACAACAAGACCGAAGAGAAACACGAACAAGACAACTATAATATGTACACCCAATCTATTCTTGAATGCATCGATTACCCCTGCTTCTACTACCTCCTGTGGCAATGAATTCCAAGCTATTCACCACTCTCTGACTAAATAAATATTTCCTAATATCTATGCTGGACCTTTGTTTAGTTAATTAGTAGCTGTGCCATCTTGTTATTGTAGGTCGTTGTATTGTGCAGAAAAAACAAACATGTTATAGTCTAATTGTTCCTTTCCACTGATTATTTCATAAACCTGTGTTAAGTCACCTCGAATTCTTCTTTTTTTCCAGACACTGTAGGCCGGTTTTCTGAGTCTTTCCTCAATACTGTAATTCTGGAATCCCACTATCAGCTTTGTCGCTCTTTTTTGTATCCTTTCCAGCATGTTTATGTCCCCTCTACGATAAGGACTCCACACCTGTACACAGTACTCCAATCTAGGTCTAACTAAAGCTTTATATAGTTTGACTATCACTTCCTTGCTCCTATGTTTAATATTTCTTTTTATCATCCCTAACATTGCATTTTCCTTATTCACTGCTACCTGGACTTGCTCACTCACCTTACCTGTATGATCTATTATAACCCCTAGGTCCCTTTCTTTATCTATCTTTCTAATATTGTTTTTTCCCATTCTGTAATTATGTTTCATATTGGATCTACCCATGTGGATGACTGTACATTTATCTACATTAAACTCCATTTGCCAGCTTACAGACCATTCTTGAATTTTATCTAAATCCGACCTCAATATATCCACTTCTGCTTTAGATGAGACACTACTGCATAGTTTTGTGTCATCAGCAAATTTTGCAATCATGGATCTCATATCAATGTCCAAATCATTTATATATATCAAGAACAAAATTGGTCCCAAAACCGAGCCCTGTGGCACACCACTTTTCACTTCACACCACTCAGAGTACTCCTTATTTATGCCCACTCCCCGTCTTCTTCCCGCTAACCAATTTTTAATCCATTTGGCAACTTCCCCACCTATTCCATGTGATTTTAACTTTCGAAATAATCTTTGATGAGGTACTCTATCCTGCCTATTGACTTCCTGTCAGGTTTTTCTAGGTCTCTCTCTCTGTCTCTCTCTCTCTCTCAAATGTATGATCTTCTATCAAGTCCCTCTCTCTCAGTTGTTTGGCCAACTATCGTCTCTCTCTCTCTCTCTCTCTCTCTCTCAGAAGTATGACCTAGTATCGTCTCTCTCTCTCTGATCTATGATCTACAATCAAGTATCTCTCTGTCTCTCTCACATATCTATGACCTATTATCAAGTATCCCTCTTTCTCTCTCTATCACTCTCTCTCTCTCTCCGATGTATGACCTACTATTTAGTATCTCTCTTCCCCTCTCCCCCTCTCTCGCGCTCTCTCTCTCTCTCTAAGACGTATGACCTACTATCAAGTCTCTCTCTCTTTCTCTCTCTCTCTCTCATGTATGACATGCAATAAAGTGTGGCAGCAGTTTCCAATCCAGGTTCTGTAGAAACTGTGGGGATCGATGAGTTGTCCTATTTGTGTCAAAGACGAGCTCGGTGAGGGTCTACGAAGGGTCATGCTGTGGTCCATGAAAGAGTCGTGGAATGGTCCATGAAAGAGTCATGGAATGGTCCATGAAAGAGTCGTGGAATGGTCCATGAAAGAGTCGTGGAATGGTCCATGAAGTCGTGGAATGGTCCATGAAAGAGTCGTGGAATGGTCCATGAAGAGTCCCCTGGTGCCTATGACTCATAGGTATATTGCTAAATTAGATTTCCCTGCGTAGATTTGTAATTTCAGCTCGTAATAAAAGGGGAAAGTCATTGCCAAAACTAACTGTAGTCTTGAAAGGTGAGATGTAGCAGACCCACCCAACCCAATTAGCTGTTCTGGTCCCTGAGACCAATTATTATTGAGAAATGTAGCAGACTTATGTCCTTTAGACCTAATTACCTCCCTTCTCTTAAACGTTGAACTCAAAATTCTTATGGATTCATTTATTGACATAACTTGATAGGATCACAGCATTACAATAAGCATTCCCACCAGGCATTTCTGGCATCTAGCTGGATGTGTTCCCCGTGATCTAAACCCAGTTCTAATTTGCTGGTCAATTCTAATCTCTAACCACATCATCTATTTTCTAACTTCTTAGATCTTGTTTCTCATCACATGTATCGCGTCTAACCTCTGGCGTTTTGGCAGCTTCAATCGTTTAAGTTTCACTGTGGAATTTAAATTTCGAATTCGTGCAATAGGATACGATAACTGATGTGTTTTCGTTTACTTTTTCTGACAAGTGAAATCGTGCAATGGGAAACGATTACTTGGTGTTTTGCCTACACATTTGATCTGGCAAGGTTTCCACGTGACCTTTTCGTACCACGTAACGACCGAGACGAAGTTCGACAGTGGAGTCTGTTAATCAGTCTCAACTAAAGGTCATCGAGTGCAAACCTTGAACTTCTCTGATATCCCGGCCCTCTGTAAGTCCTGTCAGGCTGCATAGAGATGACCACATAGAGTTAAATAAACAAACTCTACAAGCGTCTGGAATCTGCCAAGCCTCACCGACAATCTCTGCGACGACAATTGTTATTTGTCTCCTTGGGCTCGGCCTCCTTGCATGGCTGCTGCTGAACGCTAGTCACGAGGTCCTAAACATTTCACTACGTGGACAATTCGAAGGAGAAATTTGGTAGCCTGGCCACTGACACCCCAGAGCTCCCCCCCCCCCTCTCCCTCAAACATGCACTCGCCTACATGTATCCAAACTCTCCACTACAGGACTGGTGGATATCTGCTTGTTATCATTCCTCCAAAGCTCTTTTAAAATGTGATTCTCCCCACGATATCAGCCTCTATCCCCAACAACCACTGGCGGTCTTGGACTAATTCTCAAGTTTGACACGCGAGTAATATGTCCAGCATTTAGAACAGCCGTGCTAAACTATGCATAATAGGAGTCGATAATACAAGACAGTCATTATTGTCCGTTACTTAGCCAACCTTCTTTTGACCTGATTCCAACAATGTAGAGACATTTAGGAACAAGGCCAGGTTTTGTCCGAGATGGCTGACACATTTAGGAACAAGGCCAGGTTTTGTCCGAGATGGCTGACACATTTAGGAGCAAGGCCAGGTTTTGTCCGAGATGGCTGACACATTTAGGAGCAAGGCCAGGTTTTGTCCGAGATGGCCGACACATTTAGGAGCAAGGCCAGGTTTTGTCCGAGATGGCTGACACATTTAGGAGCAAGGCCAGGTTTTGTCCGAGATGGCCGACACATTTAGGAGCAAGGCCAGGTTTTGTCCGAGATGGCCGACACATTTAGGAACAAGGCCAGGTTTTGTCCGAGATGGCCGACACATTTAGGAACAAGGCCAGGTTTTGTCCGAGATGGCCGACACATTTAGGAAGAAGGCCAGGTTTTGTCCGAGATGGCCGACACATTTAGGAACAAGGCCAGGTTTTGTCCGAGATGGCCGACACATTTAGGAACAAGGCCAGGTTTTGTCCGAGATGGCCGACACATTTAGGAACAAGGCCAGGTTTTGTCCGAGATGGCCGACACATTTAGGAAGAAGGCCAGGTTTTGTCCGAGATGGCCGACACATTTAGGAACAAGGCCAGGTTTTGTCCGAGATGGCCGACACATTTAGGAACAAGGCCAGGTTTTGTCCGAGATGGCCGACACATTTAGGAACAAGGCCAGGTTTTGTCCGAGATGGCCGACACATTTAGGAACAAGGCCAGGTTTTGTCCGAGATGGCCGACACATTTAGGAACAAGGCCAGGTTTTGTCCGAGATGGCCGACACATTTAGGAACAAGGCCAGGTTTTGTCCGAGATGGCCGACACATTTAGGAACAAGGCCAGGTTTTGTCCGAGATGGCCGACACATTTAGGAACAAGGCCAGGTTTTGTCCGAGATGGCCGACACATTTAGGAACAAGGCCAGGTTTTGTCCGAGATGGCCGACACATTTAGGAACAAGGCCAGGTTTTGTCCGAGATGGCCGACACATTTAGGAGCAAGGCCAGGTTTTGTCCGAGATGGCCGACACATTTAGGAAGAAGGCCAGGTTTTGTCCGACATGGCCGACACATTTAGGAACAAGGCCAGGTTTTGTCCGAGATGGCCGACACATTTAGGAGCAAGGCCAGGTTTTGTCCGAGATGGCCGACACATTTAGGAGCAAGGCCAGGTTTTGTCCGAGATGGCCGACACATTTAGGAACAAGGCCAGGTTTTGTCCGAGATGGCCGACACATTTAGGAGCAAGGCCAGGTTTTGTCCGAGATGGCCGACACATTTAGGAGCAAGGCCAGGTTTTGTCCGAGATGGCCGACACATTTAGGAACAAGGCCAGGTTTTGTCCGAGATGGCCGACACATTTAGGAACAAGGCCAGGTTTTGTCCGAGATGGCCGACACATTTAGGAGCAAGGCCAGGTTTTGTCCGAGATGGCCGACACATTTAGGAGCAAGGCCAGGTTTTGTCCGAGATGGCCGACACATTTAGGAGCAAGGCCAGGTTTTGTCCGAGATGGCCGACACATTTAGGAACAAGGCCAGGTTTTGTCCGAGATGGCCGACACATTTAGGAACAAGGCCAGGTTTTGTCCGAGATGGCCGACACATTTAGGAACAAGGCCAGGTTTTGTCCGAGATGGCCGACACATTTAGGAACAAGGCCAGGTTTTGTCCGAGATGGCCGACACATTTAGGAACAAGGCCAGGTTTTGTCCGAGATGGCCGACACATTTAGGAAGAAGGCCAGGTTTTGTCCGAGATGGCCGACACATTTAGGAAGAAGGCCAGGTTTTGTCCGAGATGGCCGACACATTTAGGAACAAGGCCAGGTTTTGTCCGAGATGGCCGACACATTTAGGAACAAGGCCAGGTTTTGTCCGAGATGGCCGACACATTTAGGAACAAGGCCAGGTTTTGTCCGAGATGGCCGACACATTTAGGAACAAGGCCAGGTTTTGTCCGAGATGGCCGACACATTTAGGAACAAGGCCAGGTTTTGTCCGAGATGGCCGACACATTTAGGAACAAGGCCAGGTTTTGTCCGAGATGGCCGACACATTTAGGAACAAGGCCAGGTTTTGTCCGAGATGGCCGACACATTTAGGAACAAGGCCAGGTTTTGTCCGAGATGGCCGACACATTTAGGAACAAGGCCAGGTTTTGTCCGAGATGGCCGACACATTTAGGAAGAAGGCCAGGTTTTGTCCGAGATGGCCGACACATTTAGGAACAAGGCCAGGTTTTGTCCGAGATGGCCGACACATTTAGGAACAAGGCCAGGTTTTGTCCGAGATGGCCGACACATTTAGGAAGAAGGCCAGGTTTTGTCCGAGATGGCCGACACATTTAGGAACAAGGCCAGGTTTTGTCCGAGATGGCCGACACATTTAGGAACAAGGCCAGGTTTTGTCCGAGATGGCCGACACATTTAGGAACAAGGCCAGGTTTTGTCCGAGATGGCCGACACATTTAGGAGCAAGGCCAGGTTTTGTCCGAGATGGCCGACACATTTAGGAAGAAGGCCAGGTTTTGTCCGAGATGGCCGACACATTTAGGAACAAGGCCAGGTTTTGTCCGAGATGGCCGACACATTTAGGAGCAAGGCCAGGTTTTGTCCGAGATGGCCGACACATTTAGGAGCAAGGCCAGGTTTTGTCCGAGATGGCCGACACATTTAGGAACAAGGCCAGGTTTTGTCCGAGATGGCCGACACATTTAGGAGCAAGGCCAGGTTTTGTCCGAGATGGCCGACACATTTAGGAACAAGGCCAGGTTTTGTCCGAGATGGCCGACACATTTAGGAGCAAGGCCAGGTTTTGTCCGAGATGGCCGACACATTTAGGAGCAAGGCCAGGTTTTGTCCGAGATGGCCGACACATTTAGGAACAAGGCCAGGTTTTGTCCGAGATGGCCGACACATTTAGGAACAAGGCCAGGTTTTGTCCGAGATGGCCGACACATTTAGGAGCAAGGCCAGGTTTTGTCCGAGATGGCCGACACATTTAGGAGCAAGGCCAGGTTTTGTCCGAGATGGCCGACACATTTAGGAGCAAGGCCAGGTTTTGTCCGAGATGGCCGACACATTTAGGAACAAGGCCAGGTTTTGTCCGAGATGGCCGACACATTTAGGAACAAGGCCAGGTTTTGTCCGAGATGGCCGACACATTTAGGAACAAGGCCAGGTTTTGTCCGAGATGGCCGACACATTTAGGAACAAGGCCAGGTTTTGTCCGAGATGGCCGACACATTTAGGAACAAGGCCAGGTTTTGTCCGAGATGGCCGACACATTTAGGAACAAGGCCAGGTTTTGTCCGAGATGGCCGACACATTTAGGAAGAAGGCCAGGTTTTGTCCGAGATGGCCGACACATTTAGGAACAAGGCCAGGTTTTGTCCGAGATGGCCGACACATTTAGGAACAAGGCCAGGTTTTGTCCGAGATGGCCGACACATTTAGGAACAAGGCCAGGTTTTGTCCGAGATGGCCGACACATTTAGGAACAAGGCCAGGTTTTGTCCGAGATGGCCGACACATTTAGGAACAAGGCCAGGTTTTGTCCGAGATGGCCGACACATTTAGGAACAAGGCCAGGTTTTGTCCGAGATGGCCGACACATTTAGGAACAAGACCAGGTTTTGTCCGAGATGGCCGACACATTTAGGAACAAGGCCAGGTTTTGTCCGAGATGGCCGACACATTTAGGAACAAGGCCAGGTTTTGTCCGAGATGGCCGACACATTTAGGAACAAGGCCAGGTTTTGTCCGAGATGGCCGACACATTTAGGAACAAGGCCAGGTTTTGTCCGAGATGGCCGACACATTTAGGAACAAGGCCAGGTTTTGTCCGAGATGGCCGACACATTTAGGAACAAGGCCAGGTTTTGTCCGAGATGGCCGACACATTTAGGAACAAGGCCAGGTTTTGTCCGAGATGGCCGACACATTTAGGAACAAGGCCAGGTTTTGTCCGAGATGGCCGACACATTTAGGAACAAGGCCAGGTTTTGTCCGAGATGGCCGACACATTTAGGAAGAAGGCCAGGTTTTGTCCGAGATGGCCGACACATTTAGGAACAAGGCCAGGTTTTGTCCGAGATGGCCGACACATTTAGGAACAAGGCCAGGTTTTGTCCGAGATGGCCGACACATTTAGGAACAAGGCCAGGTTTTGTCCGAGATGGCCGACACATTTAGGAATAAGGCCAGGTTTTGTCCGAGATGGCCGACACATTTAGGAAGAAGGCCAGGTTTTGTCCGAGATGGCCGACACATTTAGGAACAAGGCCAGGTTTTGTCCGAGATGGCCGACACATTTAGGAACAAGGCCAGGTTTTGTCCGAGATGGCCGACACATTTAGGAACAAGGCCAGGTTTTGTCCGAGATGGCCGACACATTTAGGAACAAGGCCAGGTTTTGTCCGAGATGGCCGACACATTTAGGAACAAGGCCAGGTTTTGTCCGAGATGGCCGACACATTTAGGAACAAGGCCAGGTTTTGTCCGAGATGGCCGACACATTTAGGAACAAGGCCAGGTTTTGTCCGAGATGGCCGACACATTTAGGAACAAGGCCAGGTTTTGTCCGAGATGGCCGACACATTTAGGAAGAAGGCCAGGTTTTGTCCGAGATGGCCGACACATTTAGGAACAAGGCCAGGTTTTGTCCGAGATGGCCGACACATTTAGGAACAAGGCCAGGTTTTGTCCGAGATGGCCGACACATTTAGGAACAAGGCCAGGTTTTGTCCGAGATGGCCGACACATTTAGGAGCAAGGCCAGGTTTTGTCCGAGATGGCCGACACATTTAGGAAGAAGGCCAGGTTTTGTCCGAGATGGCCGACACATTTAGGAACAAGGCCAGGTTTTGTCCGAGATGGCCGACACATTTAAACTGTGTCTAAACTTTGGATAGTCTTTGTTCATGCCCTGTCGATGGAAGTCATTACAAAAACTAACTGTAATCTTGTAAGGTGGAAGTCATTACCAAAAAAAAATGTAATCCTAAAAAGAAAAAGACTGCATGTTTGATTAATCATGAATAACATTCAGCATGCAGATAATCTTTAAACAGTATCACCGGCTAGCATTTCCCCGATCGACCCGGTAATATCTTCACAATCCAGAGAAATGTGTTAGACACACCAGCAACGGCTCCAGGACTTAACTGGCAGGTGTATCAACTGGCCGGTGTATCAACTGGTAGGTGTATCAACTGACCGGTGTATCAACTGGTAGGTGTGTCAACTGGTAGGTGTATCAACTGGCCGGTGTATCAACTGGCCGGTGTATCAACTGGCCGGTGTATCAACTGGCCGGTGTATCAACTGGTAGATGTATCAACTAGCAGGTGTATCAACTGGTAGGTGTATCAACTGGTAGGTGTATCAACTGGTAGGTGTATCAACTGGCCGGTGTATTAACTAGCCGGTGTATCAACTGGTAGGTGTATCAACTGGTAGGTGTATCAACTGGTAGGTGTATCAACTGGTAGGTGTATCAACTAGCAGGTGTATCAACTGGTAGGTGTATCAACTGGCCGGTGTATTAACTAGCCGGTGTATCAACTGGTAGGTGTATCAACTGGTAGGTGTATCAACTGGCCGGTGTATTAACTAGCCGGTGTATCAACTGGTAGGTGTATCAACTGGTAGGTGTATCAACTGGCCGGTGTATTAACTAGCCGGTGTATCAACTGGTAGGTGTATCAACTGGTAGGTGTATCAACTGGCCGGTGTATTAACTAGCCGGTGTATCAACTGGTAGGTGTATCAACTGGTAGGTGTATCAACTGGCCGGTGTATTAACTAGCCGGTGTATCAACTGGTAGGTGTATCAACTGGTAGGTGTATCAACTGGCCGGTGTATTAACTAGCCGGTGTATCAACTGGTAGGTGTATCAACTGGTAGGTGTATCAACTAGCCGGTGTTTATCTACAAATATTTAAATCATAACCATGAAATAATAAGAATAGTATGGCTCAACATACAAGTCCGGAAAAGATGTGTCCAAGATGTCGGCGAGGTGTTGATAGTCTGTCTACCTCAGATGGTAGTATTGAAACTTGCAACACCGAGAGGCTGAGTGAGTCTCCCGGTAGTACCCAACTACTGTTACCTCAGTCAAGGAAACACGCACTGCACTAACCTACGCCCATCTCCCCAACCTTAGCACCTCCCCCAGTAAGGGTGGCCCACTTACCGAGCACAGAGCCAGCAGTCTCTCCCGTTTAAAAAACTCGTCAAACATTTTTGTTTGAAACTGAATGTGTTTCGTTTTTTGTTAGGAGCGAGGGTAAACATTTAGCTCGTGGCACTTGGATGCCACAACGTCTAGTCCTGACTGAAAGGAATGGCTGGTCTCCGTCTAGTCCTGACTGAAGGGAATGTCTGGTCTACGTCTAGTCCTGACTGGAGGGAATGTCTGGTCTCCGTCTAGTCCTGACTGAAAGGAATGTCTGGTCTCCGTCTAGTCCTGACTGAAGGAAATGTCGGGTCTCCGTCTAGTCCTGACTGAAGGGAATGTCTGGTCTCCGTCTAGTCCTGACTGAAAGGAATGTCTGGTCTCCGTCTAGTCCTGACTGAAAGAAATGTCGGGTCTCCGTCTAATCCTGACTGAAGGAAATGTCGGGTCTCCGTCTAGTCCTGACTGAAGGGAATGTCTGGTCTCCGTCTAGTCCTGACTGAAAGGAATGTCTGGTCTCCGTCTAGTCCTGACTGAAGGAATGTCTGGTCTCCGTCTAGTCCTGACTGAAGGGAATGTCTGGTCTCCGTCTAGTCCTGACTGAAGGGAATGTCTGGTTTCAATCAGATGGCGAGGGGACGGCGTGGCCTAGTGGTTAAGTGGCACGGCTCACAACCAGAAGGTGCTGGGTTCGATCCCCATCACAGCACCGGCCGTTACCCCGGGGAAGCAAACCCTTAGAAAATGCAGGAGGAAGCAGACCCTTACATAAAATGCATGCTGAAGTCGGATGCACTGGGCCGACAGGCGCAAAATAAAAACCACAGTGTAACGCACACACGCCTTGGGGAATAGATAAATTAGGCGAACGCAAAAAAAAAAAAAAAAAAAAAAAAAAAAAAAAAAAAAAAAAATCAGATGGCGTAGACATTGGTCGTCTCAACTCGTGTGTGTGAGTCTGGGTATGTGTGTGGGAGTGAGTGTGTGGGAGTGAGTGTGTGGGAGTGAGTGTGAGTGTGTGGGAGTGAGTGTGTACGTGTGTGTGTGTGTGAATTAGTGAGTGTGTGTGGGTGTGTGGAAATGAGTGTGTACGTGTGTGTGAGTGTGTGGGAATGAGTGAGTGTGTGTGAGTAAATGTGTGGGTGTGTGTGCGCGCGTGTATGTGAGTGTGTGATTTAGTGTGTACGCGTGTATGTGTGAGTGTGTGATTGTGTACACGTGTGTGTGTGAGTGTGTACGCATGTGTGATTGAGTGTGTACACGTGTGTATATGAGTGTGTGACTCAGTGTGTACACGTGTGTATGTGAGTGGGTGAGTGCGTATGCGTGTGTGTGTGTGAGTGAGTGTGTACGCGTGTGTGTGTACGCGTATGAGTGTGTACGCGTGTGTATGTGAGTGTGTACGCGTGTGTATGTGAATGTATTAGTGAGTGTGTACGCGTCTGTGAGTGAATGTGTACGCGTGTGTGTGTACGCGTGTGTATGTGAGTGAGTGAGTGTTTGAGTGCGTGTGTGTGAGTGAGTGAGTGTGTGTAAGTGTGTGAGTGAGGGAGTGAGTGAGTGCGTGTGTGTGAGTGAGTGTGTGTAAGTGTGTGTGTGAGTGAGTGTGTGAGTGCGTGTGTGTGAGTGAGTGTAAGTGTGTGAGTGAGGGAGTGAGTGAGTGTGTGAGTGTGTGTGTGAGTGAGTGTGTGAGTGCGAGTGTGTGAGTGCGTGTGTGTGAGTGAGTGTGAGTGTGTGAGTGTGTACGCATGTGTAGATAAATAATATCTTAAATGCCCTGCGCTGGTGGAGAGTCTCACTAACACCCGACACTGGTGGAGAGCCTCACTAACACCCTACATTGGCGGAGAGCATCACTAACACCCGACACTGGTGGAGAGCCTCACTAACACCCGACACTGGTGGAGAGCCTCACTAACACCCGACACTGGTGGAGAGCATCACTAACACCCGACACTGGTGGAGAGCCTCACTAACACCCGACACTGGGGGAGAGCCTCACTAACACCCTACACTGGTGGAGAGCCTCACTGACACCCGACACTGGGGGAGAGCCTCACTAACACCCTACACTGGTGGAGCCTCACTAACACCCTACACTGGTGGAGCCTCACTAACACCCTACACTGGTGGAGCCTCACTAACACCATACACTGGGGGAAAACCTCACTAACACCCTACACTGGGGGGAGAGCCTCACTAACACCCTACACTGGGGGGAGAGCCTCACTAACACCCTACACTGGGGGGAGAGCCTCACTAACACCCTACACTGGGGGAGAGCCTCACTAACACCCTACACTGGGGGAGAGCCTCACTAACACCCTACACTGGGGGAAAACCTCACTAACACCCTACACTGGGGGGAGAGCCTCACTAACACCCTACACTGGGGGGAGAGCCTCACTAACACCCTACACTGGGGGGAGAGCCTCACTAACACCCTACACTGGGGGGAGAGCCTCACTAACACCCTACACTGGGGGAAAACCTCACTAACACCCTACACTGGGGGAAAACCTCACTAACACCCTACACTGGGGGAGAGCCTCACTAACACCCTACACTGGGGGAGAGCCTCACTAACACCCTACGCTGGGGGAGAGCCTCACTTGCTGGTGGAGTATGAGCAGTCTGTCGTCTGCTTCCCTTCCTGTCACAGCTAAGACCCGGGAGAGCTTTCTCATGGTAAGCCGAGGCAGAATGGGACGTGTGGGGAGGAGGGAGGGACGTGAGGGAGGAGAGAGGGACGTGAGAGAGGAGGGAGGGACGTGAGAGAGGAGGGGGGACGTGAGAGATGAGGGAGGGACATGAGGGAGGGACGTGAGGGACGAGGGAGGGACGTGATGGAGGAGGGAGGGACGTGAGAGAGGAGGGAGGGACGTGAGAGAGGAGGGAGGGACGTGAGAGAGAAGGGAGGGAAGTGAGGGGAGGAGGGAGGGACGTGAGAGAGGAAGGAGGGACGTGAATGGAGGGACGTGAGGGAAATGATGGGACGATGGTTATGAGGGGAGGAAGGGGAAGAGAATTTCGTTTATCTCAGGAAGTTTTGGAAGTGCAGGAAACCCCGCAAGAAAAAGCCAAGATCTCATCAATGATAAGGGAACATAGTTGGGGCACAACTAACAGATCGGCAGCTCAAGCTGAACAGCAACAAACAACAACCAACAACAACAACCAATAACAACAACAACCAACAACAACCAACATTCTCTACTTCTGTAGCAAAGACAAGAAAGATGATCACCGATTCTTGTCAACGAAAGGAAAGCACCAGTTTCAAGCTTCCTGTATTCCATTTGGTTGTTCAAGCGATCCATTATTTGCAAGTTGGACGCCATTTTTTGTATTTGGTCTTGATTGCCAGGGGAGGGAAGGTTTTAACATGACCGGGGACAAAACATTTGTGTGAGTGTGTGTGTGTTTGTGTGTGTGTGTGTGTGTGCGTGCGTGTGTGCGTGCGTGTGTGTGTGTGTGTGTTTGTGTGCGTGTACGTGCGTGCGTGTGTGTGTGCGTGCGTGCGTGTGTGTGTGCGTTTGTGTGAGTGTGTGTGTTTGTGTGCGTGTACGTGCGTGCGTGTGTGTGTGCGTGCGTGCGTGTGTGTGTGCGTTTGTGTGAGTGTGTGTGTTTGTGTGCGTGCGTGTGTGTGTGTGCGTGTGTGTGTGTGTGTGTGTGTGTGGGCGCGTGTTCGCCCAGAAACTGCGAGTGGCTTGAAGACTTCACATAGAACAACGTCTACCTGGGCGTACCTGGAAATAGAAAACTGGCTGAGACTTGAGAAGAGCTTCCCTGGCTGACGTGAATTCTGGTCGAAATAGTTATATCAGCAAATCGGCATTCTATGTTGTGAATGTAGCATGTAGCATGTAGCTTGTAGCATGTAGCTTGTAGCATGTAGTATGTAGCTTGTAGTTCGTAGCTTGTCCGTAGATAATGAAGTTTTCTGTTCATGCGGCAAATTCCCATCACAAAGGCGATCAGTCCCACTTTCATTTTTGGCACAAACATAACTACTACATATAAGCAGGCCATATCTGGAGCAGAACTCCGAAATCGATACAGATTTGCCGCTCGGCTAGAGCCCTCCCGTCCCTTCCCCCCCCCCCCCCCCCCTAATTGCCAGGAATGTACCGTTTATTATTAGTCTGGTGTCGATTCTCGAAAACTTATTTTTCCATCAAACGAGTATCCAAAAAGATTTAGATCGATTTCCGTAAGATAAAAGAACTATGGCCTTGAATAATATCTGGATGTCTTTCTGCACTTTCCAGGGGGGTTTCCTGTTGTGCGGTGAAGCGGCGTGTGGGGGAGCAGTTTTCTGTTTTTGGACAACGAGTGTTGTTTGTGTAAGCGCTATGTGGTTTTTTAGATAACGAAGTATGAACACTGAAACGAAGGAGGTCATCCTGACCCCGTCAAACTTACGGAACCTAGAAAAGGAGCTCATTGCGCTTCGATCAACACACTACGTCCCTTCAAACTCAGATCTACATCTGTTGCGTGTGCTGGTCGATCAGCACACTACGTCCCTTCAAACTCAGATCTACATCTGTTGCGTGTGCTGAAAATACACTTAACCGAGGAGGCATCGGAACTCACAAGTATACAATCAAGGCGAAAGACCAGAGGAACGAGAGGTGGAAGAAGAATACATAAACAAATGCACTCAGAAACTGATACCTCAAAGCTCCACCCAGCAATAAAATAGAAGGGAAGGGCTACCGAGAAAATGAGGCACACGTTGACACCATACTGTCTGCATCCGAACCCTTCACTAGAAGTCTTGACAATGTCTTGCCTCTAGAACATGTTGAGTCCGGACGAGAGAGTGAGATAGATCCTGCGCACATCTCCCTCACTATAAACATATTGCGCAACTCACGACATCACCCTACAGATCACACCCTGACTAGCAGCTCGCAACTGGCAGGGCCCCCAAACTGCAGCGGCGGAACAGGCAGAAAACGACCACGTAAACTACCCATCACGCTTGCAACATGGAATGTCCGTACGCTACTGGACAACACCAAGGCAAACAGACCCGAAAGACGGACAGCACTGATCGCCAGGGAACTTGCTAGATACAACATCTGTATAGCTGCCCTGAGCGAGACACGACTGGCAGAGGAAGGGCAGATCACAGAAGAAGGCGCTGGTTATACTTTCTTCTGGAGCGGTCGCAGCAAAGAAGAACGCCGTGAAGCTGGAGTTGGCTTTGCCATCAAGACCAACATGGTCGACAAGCTCACAAGCATGCCCAGAGGAATTAATGACCGCCTGATTACACTGCGTCTCCCCCTAATAGGAGGGCGCCATGCCACACTCATCAGTGCATACGCTCCCACAATGACAAATCCTCAGGAAACAAAAGATAAGTTTTATGAGGACCTTGAGGCGCTTATCGCTGCAGTCCCCAAATCTGACAAACTGATCATCCTCGGTGATTTTAACGTTAGGGTTGGCACAGACCATACAGCCTGGGAGGGGGCCATTGGCAGACATGGTATCGGAAAATGCAATAGTAACGGACTGCTCCTTCTGAGGACATGTGCCGCAAATGAACTACTCGTTACAAACACATCTTTCCGACTTCCTGTCCGAAATAGAACCACATGGATGCACCCAAGGTCCCGCCACTGGCACCTCATTGACTACATTATCATCAGACGTAGGGATCGAGCGGATGCTATGGTAACGAAGAGCATGTCTGGTGCAGAATGTTGGACCGACCATGGACTTGTTATTGCCAAGCTAAACTTCAAGATCCAGCCCAAAATGCGCCCCCAGGGAAAGAAACCGCGGAGGAGGCTAAATGTCTCTCAGCTGAAATACGAACCCACGAGAGGAGGCTTCCAGGAAGAGCTTGAGGCCAGACTATCTGAGCTTCGTTTTGAAAAGAACGACATCGAAGAGAACTGGGCATCATTGAGAAACACACTCTACGATACAGCTGTTAAACACATTGGCCCACTCACGCGCAAGCATAAGGACTGGTTTGATGAGAACGATCTGGAAATACAGGGCCTTCTCGATGCAAAACATGAAGCGCACAGGGAATACCAGAGGGACACACCATCTCCGGCAGAAAAAGCTGTCCAGACCAGGCTTAGAGAGATGCAAGACTCCTGGCTCAGCAAAAGAGCTGACGAAATTGAGATGTTCGCCGAGCGTCATGACACCAAACGGTTTTACGAGGCACTGAAAGCTCTCTACGGCCCGCAGCCCTCTAGTAATACTCCAGTTCGCAGTGCGGATGGGGTACTGCTAACAGATAAGGTTCAGATTCTAGACAGATGGGCAGACCACTTCTGCAAAATACTAAACCACCCATCGTCCATAAATGAATGGGCCATCCGGCGAATGCCGCAGGTGGAACTGAACCTGGCGTTGGATGAAGTCATTACTGAGGAGGAAGTCGACAGGGCAATCAGTTCACTATCTATAGGAAAAGCTCCAGGAGCTGATGCAATACCAGCAGAAGTATATAAGATAGTTGGCCCATCCCTCACCAGAAGGATCACTGAACTCTTCTGTCACATGTGGGCTGAAGGAAAAATTCCGCAGGAGCTAAAGGACGCCTCAATCGTTCCCTGTACAAAAGAAAAGGCAACCGTCAGGAATGCGACAATCATCGTGGAATATCGCTACTCTCCGTAGCAGGCTAGATCCTAGCGCGCTTACTGCTAAACAGGCTCAACAAACACCTTGAACAAAGCCACCACTTCCCAGAAAGCCAATGTGGATTCAGAGCCGGAAGAGGAACAGTGGACATGATTTTTGCCGCTCGCCAAGTACAAGAGAAGTGTCGAGAACAAAATCAGGCCTTGTACACCACATTTATTGATTTGACAAAGGCATTTGATACAGTTAACAGAGGAGGGCTGTGTATGATAATGTCCAAGTTTGGCTGCCCCAACAAGTTCATAACAATGGTAAAACAGCTACACGAAGGCATGTGTGCTCGTGTACTGGACAGCGGTGCAATCTCTAAAACGTTTCTAGTATCAAACGGAGTAAAACAAGGATGTGTACTCGCCCCGACTTTGTTCAGCATGATGTTCGCGGCCACGATGACAGACGCCTTCAGATCATTGGAGCTTGGAATACCCATAAAGTACCGCACAGATGGCAAATTACTCAATTCCAGAAGAATGAAGGCCAAAACCAAAGTAGCTGGCGACATAATCAGGGAACTTGTATTTGCTGACGACTGCGCTCTAATGAGCAACTCAGAACTGAACATGCAGGTTGGAATGGACCAGTTCTCTGCCACATGCAAAAATTTTGGCCTGACCATAAATGCCAAAAAAACAGAGGTCATGTACCAACCAGCACCAGGCATGCCGTACACAAAACCAGAGACTACAGTCAGCGGGCAGACGTTGAATGCCGTAGACAAATTCACATATCTGGGCAGCACGCTGTCGAGATCTGTCAGCCTCGACGATGAGGTGGCAAGCAGAAGAGCAAAGGCCAGCACAGCCTTTGGTAGAATGCGCGCGATGGTCTGGGCACGTCGTGGCATCAGCGTCAAGACCAAACTCAAAGTCTACCGTGCAACCATCATTCCAACCCTACTATACGCTTGCGAAAGCTGGACTGTATACTCTGGACACAGGTTGCCTGAGGCGAATATTCCACATCCAATGGCAAGATCGTGTCACTGACATCGAGGTTCTCTCGAGGGCTAACATGCCCAGCATACATGCACTGCTAGAAAAAACACGACTAGGATGGGCCGGACACCTCGTCCGTATGTCAGACGAGCGGCTCCCAAAGAAGCTTCTCTACGGCAAGCTGAGAGAGGGATGGCGCGAGAGAGGGCGCCCAAAGAAACGTCTTAAAGACGGTCTGAAGGACTCACTAAAAAGTTGCCAGATAAACATCGACACCTGGGAATGTCTTGCGCAAAACAGATCTGACTGGAGAAGCGCAGTCAAATCGGGTGTAGCTACCGGTGAAGACGGCCGTGTTGTGAAAACCCAGAGCAGACGCGAGACGCGGAAATCACGAGCAGCGGGAACACCATCCCCTTCTACAAACCTCGTGTGCCCGATATGTAGCAGATGTTTTCGTGCTCGCATTGGCCTGTTCAGCCACATGCGCACCCACACTCAACAGGGAAATCTGTGACAAGGATGATGTCGGCGGTCCTCATTGACAACGATGGACAGCTATTATTATATGTGGTATGTTATAATGTGGCTGTCTAACACGCCGCCAATCAGCTGATGACCTAGTTATGGGTTGACCTAGTTATCTTTGTTCATCTAATTATGTTGGTTGACCTAGTTCTGTGTGTTGACTTCTATTTATTGACCTAGTTGTGTTTCTTGGCCTAGTTATGTTTCTTGACCTAGTTCTCTTTGTTGACCTAGTTCTGTTTGTTGACCTAGTTCTGTTTGTTGGCTTAGTTCTTTGTGTTGACGAGTTCTATTTATTGACCTAGTTATGTTTCTTGACCTAATTCTGTTTCTTGACCTAGTTCTCTTTGTTGACCTAGTTCTGTTTGTTGACCTAGTTCTGTTTGTTGACCTGGTTCTGTTTGTTGGCCTAGTTCTGTGTGTTGACGACTTCTATTTATTGACCTAGTTATGTTTCTTGACCTAGTTCTGTTTCTTGACCTAGTTCTCTTTGTTGACCTAGTTCTGTTTGTTGACCTAGTTCTGTTTGTTGGCCTAGTTCTGTTTGTTGACCTACTTCTATTTGTTGATTTAGTTATGTTTGTTGACATACTTCTGTTTCCTCTCTTTGTATTTGTTTCTACCATCTTCAATATTTCTATGAATATTTTTGTATTCCATTTAATGTCAATTATTTTTTACATCAAAAACAAAAATATAGTAAGTCATTTCTATATCTTGGTTAATTCTCGGCTGACCTTGCTTTTCTTGGCTTGTCCCTTGCTTCTCGCTTCACTTCTTGGTTTGGTGTGTCCAGTACATGCCACCTATCCTTGACCTGTTTTCTTCACTGAGATTCGAAATTGTTCTCTTATGCTGTGTTATGATTTTCATTTAAGAATATCGGCAGTTAAATATCGCGTGGAGTGTTCGTGTTGAGGTTCTATGGTATAGATCTGGTCCAAAGGGGATAAATGGTCGCTACCACAGACATCGGTAGACATAGATTATAAAATGGTCGCTATCACAGACATCAGTAGACATAGATTATAAAATGGTCGCTATCACAGACATCAGTAGACATAGATTATAAAATGGTCGCTATCACAGACATCAGTAGACATAGATTATAAAATGGTCGCTATCACAGACATCAGTAGACGTAGGTTATAAAATGGTCGCTATCACAGACATCAGTAGACATAGATTATAAAATGGTCGCTATCACAGACATCAGTAGACAAAGATTATAAAATGGTCGATATCACAGACATCAGTAGACAGATTATAAAATGGTCGCTATCACAGACATCAGTAGACATAGATTATAAAATGGTCGCTATCACAGACATCAGTAGACAAAGATTATAAAATGGTCGCTATCACAGACATCAGTAGACAGATTATAAAATGGTCGCTATCACAGACATCAGTAGACATAGATTATAAAATGGTCGCTCTACCAGACATCAGTAAAGTAAAGTAAAGTAACCCATAGCATTACTGCCGTAGGCGTGTGCGTTGTTAGCGATCTCACATTTCAAAGTCTCGGCTATAAGAGAGCGGTAGCCATCTCCTCTCCCTCGCCGCTTTTACTTCCCGGACTGAAAAGTACCCATTTAAGGCTGGGTCGACCCGGGAGCCATTGCGGTCTGAAAAAATATTACCGCCTCAACTGGGAAATGAATCCAAGACCACTCAGATGCGAAGCCAGTACATTAGTAGACATATATTATATGATCGCTATCACAGACATCAGTAAACATAGATTATATGGTCGCTATCACATACATCAGTAGACATAGATTTGTACCGCTGATCTATTATTATATAAGGCACGTGGAGAGGTTTGGGATGCCGTCTTCCAAGCTGACATCACTGCTCGATCTCCATTCTTATATTGTGTATGTCTGGATGGGCGGGGCAGGGATGTCATGTAGGCCTCGCTGGGCTCATGAAAGAGCTTGCCTCTCCTACTAACAGAGAAGCCACAACCCGATTTCCCACGGCGCAGGTCCGATCCATAAACATATGACAGCTTCATTATTCAGAGCATAATCACTGATCGGTTATTTAACCTGCAGGTCCGTGTGCCACCGCGCCCTACACTTCCTGCCGTGTGACGATGACTCAGGGACACCCATTAATCTTATCGCCAGCATGGGCCCATGCATTCCAAGGGATCCAAGCTACCGAATGTCACATCCAATCCATGTTTTCTCGCTGACTTTCAACATCATTTCTACGTGGAAAATATTGATATTTAGTTGTTGAAAAGCCCAATTAACTTAAATACATTTCTTCTGTTCTGTGTGCGCTACCATGAGATGATAGCCCCGCTAGCATGAGTGCTTGGATGATCTTCGGCTGAGATGGAGCTATGTCGGCGGCAGCTTTGTGCTTCAGTACCGTTCAAACATGCACACAAAGTCACAGAGGGAGACGCCAGGCTAAAAGTGCACAACTATTGTCCAGGTTGCCGGGGTTGTGCTAGGGAGTTAGGGCTGACAACTCCCGTGTTTTTGGGGTTGGGCTAGGGAATTAGGGCTGACATCTCCCAGCTTTCTGGTGTTAGGGAGTTAGGGCTGACATCTCACATATTTTTGGGGGTTGGGCTAGGGAGTTAGAGCTGACATTCTCAGGTTTCTGGGGTTGGGATAAGGGAATAGAGCTGACATCTCTCAGGTTTCTGGGATTGGGCTAGGGAGTTAGGGCTGACATCTCCCAGGTTTCTGGGGCTAGGGAGTTAGGGCTGACATATCCCATGTTTCTGGTGTTAGGGAGTTGGCGCTGACATCTCCCAGGTTTCTGGGGCTAGGGAGTTCGGGCTGACATCTCCCAGGTTTCTGGTATTAGGGAGTTAGGGCTGACATCTCCCAGGTTTCTGGGGTTGGTCTAGGGAGTTAGGGCTGACATTTCCCAGGTTTCTGGGGTTAGGGAGTTAGGGCTAACATACCCCTGGTTTCTGGTGTTAGGGAGTTAGGGCTGACATTTTCCAGGTTTCTGGTGTTAGGTAGTTAGGGCTGACATCTCCCAGGTTTCTGGGGCTATAGAGTTAGGGCTGACATATCCCTGGTTTCTGGTGTTAGGGAGTTAGGGCTGAGATTTCCCAGATTTCTGGTGTTAGGGAGTTAGGGCTGACATCTCCCAGGTTTTTGGGGTTGGACTAGGGAGTTAAAGCTGACATCTCCCAGGTTTCTGGTGTTAGGGAGTTAGGGCTGACATCTCCCAGGTTTCTGGGGTTGGGCTTGGGAGTTCGGGCTGACATCTCCCAGGTTTCTGGGGTTGGGCTAGGGAGTTCGGGCTGACAACTCGAATACAGGAGAACATTTATTACGACAAACGGAACAAGAAGATCACAATAGCAGCGCTACAGGCCGGACACTCGAGGCGGGCTTGCCAAGAGGATGGAACGACACGAGTCTAGTAGAACCAGGATGGAACGGTGTGAAATCCAGCAGGCTAAGTACAGGAGAAACCCTCAGGTATCCAGGGCACGAGCAGGAAGGCCATTAAGTGCAAAAAGTACAATAAGTGGTCGGTACAATAAGTGGTCGGTACAATAAGTGACCGGTACAATAAGTGGTCGGTACAAAAACTGGTCGGTACAATAAGTGGTCGTACAATAAGTGGTCGGTACAATAAGTGGTCGATACAATAAGTGGTCGGTATAATAAGTGGTCGGTACAATAAGTGGTCGGTACAAGAAGTGGTCGGTACAATAAGTGACCGGTACAATAAGTGATCGGTACAATAAATGGTCGGTACAATTAGTGATTGGTCCAATAAGTGGTCGGTACAATAAGTGCTGGGTACAATAAATGGTCGGTACAATATGTGGCGGGTACAATAAGTTGTCGGTACAATGAATCCAGTCAGAATGTATCGTTGTAACAAGTTATTAAACAGGTTCTGTTTATAAGGGGGAAAAAATTGGACAAACCGGAACTTGGTTTCATCAAGAAACGAAATAAACAAATAAATATCACGGTTGTGTAATAACTACTACACAAGTACTACCTGTTCAATATGACAACAACAACAACAACAACAACAAACACACTCTCTCACGCACACACACACCCACACCCACCCATACCCATACACCCACACACACACACATACGCAAATCCACGCACGCACACCCACACACCCAGACACACACGCCCACACACATACCCACACCCACCCACACACAGACACACATCCACCCGCACACACACACACACACATACACATACCCACACCCACCCACACACAGACACACATCCACCCGCACACACACACATACACATACCCACACACACACACACACACACGCACACACGCACACACACACCCACACACGCACACCTACACACACACACACCCACACACACACCCACACACACCCACTCACACACACACACACCCACACACACACACACCCACCCACACACACACACCCACCCACACACACATACACACATCCACCCACTCACACACACCCACACACCTACACACACACACCCACACACCCACCCACGCCAATGCCTATATACCTGAAACTGTGCTAATTCGCGTTCTTTCTGATCATTTAAGGTCAAGGTCTTTTGTATTGTACATGGTTGTATAACCTCACTTTGAGTACCCTACACACAAGGTGTGTTGTAGAGCTTGATAGCTGACGCTGTCCCCTACACACAAAATGTGTTGTAGAGCTTGATAGCTGACGCTGTCCCCTACACACAAGGTGTGTTGTAGAGCTTGATAGCTGACGCTGTCCCCCACAAACAAGGTGTGTTGTAGAGCTTGATAGCTGACGCTGTTCCCTACACACAAGGTGTGTTGCAGAGCTTGATAGCTGACGCTGTCCCCTACACACAAGGTGTGTTGTAGAGCTTGATAGCTGACGCTGTCCCCTACACACAAGGTGTGTTGTAGAGCTTGATAACTCAGATGTTCCACATTCTAAAGGGGCGTCAGTCGAGGTCGAGGTTAGCTGAATGATTTGTTCACCTGTCATGGTACAATGACCTGCTTGTCTCATACCGTCCTTGATTTGTTCACCTGTCATGGTCCCATGACCTGCTTGTCTCATACCTTTCTTGATTTTTTCACCTGTCGTGGACCTGCTTGTCTCATACCGTCCTTGATTTGTTTACCTGTCAAGGACCTGCTTGTCTCATACCGTCCTTGATTTGTTTACATGTCATGGACCTGCCTGTCTCATACCGTCCTTGATTTGTTTACCTGTCATGGACCTGCTTGTCTCATACCGTCCTTGATTTGTTGACCTGTCATGATCCATGGACCTGCTACAATCATAAGGTCATGAAAACGTTCGACCTGTCTGAAGCTATCAGTGTTTTAGTTTGTGAGGTAACGGGTTGTTGAAAATTCACAAATATGAAATGTTCGTCCCAGAATTCTTCCGTTGACCAGGTTTTTGAAAAACAATAAACAAAAATCGTTGACACTTTGAAAGCACATTTGAATCTTGCTTATTTTATATTTCAGAATTATAAACCATTTACAAACATGGATGCTATATATATATACACACACACACACCTCTCTTTGCCCCACACACACACACACACCTCTCTTTGTCACACACACACACCTCTCTTTCTCACACACACACACACCTCTCTTTCTCACACACACACACCTCTCTTTGACACACACACACACCTCTATTTGCCACACACACATACACATCCACGTGACATGCACACACTCACATAAACCTAAGCGTCAAATCAACACACATCACCACACACAGACAGATGTCCCAGTTAGACAAAATCAACACACATCCCCACACACAGACAGATGTCCCAGTTAGACAAGATCAACACACATCCCCACACAAAGACAGATGTCCCAGTTAGACAAGATCAACAGACATCCCCACACAAAGACAGATGTCCCAGTTAGACAAGATCAACACACATCCCCACACAAAGACAGATGTTCCAGTTAGACAAGATCAACACACATCCCCACACACAGACAGATGTCCCAGTTAGACAAGATCAACACACATCCTCACACACAGACAGATGTCCCAGTTAGACAAGATCAACACACATCCCCACACACAGACAGATGTCCCAGTGTAACAGAGTTATAGGGGTACAACGAGCCAAAGCCAGAGAAGCCCTGAAAATACCGTTCATGGTACCCAAACATGCTTGAGAACTCGGCCCGAGAGTTTCAGTTCATTGAACGAGACATGGTCCTCAACTATCAAACAATGCAAGTTGGGGCTGACCGACCAATGTAGGTCGAATTATCACGGTTTGAACTGGGAATCCCCGTCAACAAGCGGTCAGTCAGTGTTTGGAAAATAAGGCAGCCTTTCTTTGGGACACGCGAGTTCAAATAAAGTTGGTGGGAAATGAACTCAAGAAAGCGAAGTCATTATCTAAAGCGGGGGAAACTTTGCATATTAGCGGGAGTGAAACAGAATAGTGGGGAGATCAGAAGCAGCAGTCAAGTGTGACCTACCAGACAGTGTAGTGAGTAGCACTTAGTCTAGAACAAGTAGATAGTTAAAAGCTACAGAAACTTAGCCAGTGAGTGAAAATAGTAGAGTTAGAAGCCACCGAAGCAGACCAACACGGAAAGGCAACGAGAGACCACACACATGTAAGAATCTGTCTGTGTGTGATGTTCTGTTCAAGTCGTCGTCGCTAACATCTTGCTCGAGTGACCTGACTTCATCCTCGTCAGACGGAGACGTGTTGCTGCAACACGAAGTTGTCGTCCTAAGACGACCGTTGTGATTTGTGAGTTTTCCTCGTCCTGACAACCACAGTAACACAACCACTGTCGTCTGTCATAGACACGAGCACAGCTGCAGACAGAGCACAGATGTAGTCACCGACTGCCTTACGTGAGACGAGACAAGAGGTCCAAAAGACATCCATTTTTGTGTAAGCTGAGAGGACAGATAGATGAGGACTGAGAAATCGTAGATAGACATCTTTTATATCAACGCACAGAGATGGACAGTGAATAGAACAATTGCTCGATTCCGACCACGTGATGAGAACCCTGGGTCAAGTTTAGTACTAGAGTAAGATCTGTGCTACTTGCACGAACCTTTAGAAGTAATCTTAGTCAGTTAGAGAAGTGATAAAAACCAACCTTTTGAGAGACATTAGAATTCATGAATAATTGGTGAACAGTATAATGTGATCGATGAGCCTAGTGATTTGATTTGATGTGCAGATTGTTTTACTTGTGTGAGAAGAATTGTTGGTATTTAATTTAGAGAGTTCAGGAAGATAGAGGTAGGGAAGATAGTGGTAGGGAAGATAGTGGTAAGGAAGATAGTGGTAGGGAAGATAGTGGTAAGGAAGATAGTGGTAGGGAAGATAGTGGTAAGGAAGATAGAGGTAAGGAAGATAGTGGTAGGGAAGATAGTGGTAAGGAAGATAGTGGTAGGGAAGATAGTGGTAGGGAAGATAGTGGTAAGGAAGATAGTGGTAGGGAAGATAGTGGTAAGGAAGATAGTGGTAGGGAAGATAGTGGTAAGGAAGATAGAGGTAGGGAAGATAGTGGTAGGGAAGATAGTGGTAAGGAAGATAGTGGTAGGGAAGATAGTGGTAGGGAAGATAGTGGTAAGGAAGATAGTGGTAGGGAAGATAGTGGTAGGGAAGATAGTGGTAAGGAAGATAGTGGTAGGGAAGATAGTGGTAGGGAAGATAGTGGTAGGGAAGATAGTGGTAAGGAAGATAGTGGTAAGGAAGATAGTGGTAGGGAAGATAGTGGTAGGGAAGATAGTGGTAAGGAAGATAGTGGTAGGGAAGATAGTGGTAAGGAAGATAGTGGTAGGGAAGATAGTGGTAGGGAAGATAGTGGTAGGGAAGATAGTGGTAAGGGAAGATAGTGGTAGGGAAGATAGGATAGAGAATACGTTAACCCTGTTATATATTGTATTAAATGATACCGTGACTTAGGATAATGTAAAGTAACGTATAGACTCTGGTATACCAGTTAGACAAGATCCCCACACAAAGACAGATGTCCCAGTTAGACAAGATCAACAGACATCCCCACACACAGACAGATGTCCCAGTTAGACAAGATCAACACACAACCCCATACAAAGACAGATGTCCCAGTTACAGAAGATCAACACAAAGACAGATGTCCCAGTTAGACAAGATCAACACAAAGACAGATGTCCCAGTTAGACAAGATCAACACAAACACAAATGTCCCAGTTAGGAAAGATCATCACACATCACCACACACTGACAGATGTCCCAGTTACAGAAGATCAACACAAAGACAGATGTCCCAGTTAGACAAGATCAACACACGTCCCCACACAAAGACAGATGTCCCAGTTAGACAAGATCAACACAAAGACAGATGTCCCAGTTAGACAAGATCAACACACATCCCCACACAAAGACAGATGTCCCAGTTAGACAAGATCAACACACGTCCCCACACAAAGACAGATGTCCCAGTTAGACAAGATCAACACAAAGACAGATGTCCCAGTTAGACAAGATCAACACACATCCCCACACAAAGACAGATGTCCCAGTTAGACAAGATCAACACACATCCCCACACACAGACAGATGTCCCAGTTGGACAAAATCAACACAAATACAAACGTCCCAGTTAGACAAGATCAACAGACATCCCCACACAAAGACAGATGTCCCAGTTAGACAAGATCAACACAAAGACATATGTCCCAGTTAGACAAGATCAACACACGTCCCCACACTCTGACAGATGTCCCAGTTACAGAAGATCAACACAAAGACAGATGTCCCAGTTAGACAAGATCAACACAAAGACAGATGTCCCAGTTAGACAAGATCAACACAAAGACAGATGTCCCAGTTAGACAAGATCAACACACGTCCCCACACAAAGACAGATGTCCCCGAAACAAATGAAGAGATCGAGTCACTCAAGCGAGTATAGAAGAGTAAGCCATTTACAATCTTAACTGAACTGAACATCTTTATACTGGTTTAGAAGACTTTGTAGAGTCTGTATACAACCAGTTGCATTTAGTTTTCCTTTGCTCTAAAAACTATGCGCATCCAATCTATTCTTGAATGCATTAGTTGTCCCTGCCCCCACTTCATCCCGTGGCAATGCAATCCAAGCGTGCACCACTATATTGCTAAAAAAATCAAAACAAACACCATGATTAAAAATCATATCAAATATTTCCATAGCAACAGACTAGCACAGAAAGTCAAAGAAAACTCACATGTGGGCGCTTCCATTCAAACCGCCGAGGAGGGGCGCTGCTGAAGAATATGGACGTGTCCTCGGCTTCGAACTCTGGATCCTCAAAGTTGACGCCGTCTGCCAGACACTTGGCCTTGATGTCGTCATAATTCTGCTGAGCTAGTCCAGCGAAGGGATTCTTGCGCAACATCCTGGGTACGGTGCCGCGACCAGCGATAGGGTGCTGCGGCAGTAAAATATTGCTGGCATCACCTGCCCTGGTAGCTCCTCGGACTTTTCGATGCGCACCCCCGCGTTTGAAATCCTCAAACTCCTTCCGGCATTTGTCAAACTCCTCTTTCATCTGACCGAACTTCTTGAAGATGCTACTCATATTGATCCGAATATGTCACACCTGTCTTGAGTGACGTTCAATGATGTACACCTGTCTTTAGCAATTTGATTGACAGGTTATGCACCGGCGAGACAGCGTGGAGATGGTGGTTATTTTCGTTGCATGAAACAAGACAAGTCCTAGCAGTTGATCTTGCTTGTCCTGGAGATTAAAAAGTACAAATAAATCATGATTGTCATACGACATGTTCCCAATTGCTGGGTTAGTAGAGGGGTTTTAGGGCTGAGGATTACAGGCCGCTTCGCCACTGCTGTCGCCACGTCGTGTGATGGCCATGTTTGTTTATTTTACCCCCAGCAGAAAAACAACGTATGCCATACCGGGGATTCGAACCGCTGCCCTCCTTGTCGGCAGGCAGGCTTCGAAGCCATTTGGCCACGCGCTCATTAAATCATTAAACACGATTATTATGACAGGCAAGAAAACAGGTATATCCGGTTATGCTGTATCACTTAGCCAAGTATATCTGGTTATAGTGTAGCATTTAGCCAAGTGTGTCTGGTTATAGTGTAGCGTTTAGCCAAGTGTATCTGGTTATAGTGTATCACTTAGCCAAGTGTATCTGTTATAGTGTAGCGTTTAGCCAAGTGTATCTGGTTATAGTGTATCACTTAGCCAAGTGTATCTGGTTATGCTGTATCACTTAGCCAAGTATATCTGGTTATAGTGTAGCATTTAGCCAAGTGTATCTGGTTATAGTGTAGCGTTTAGCCAAGTGTATCTGGTTATAGTGTAAGGTTTAGCTAAGTGTATCCATAAGCTGTGGTATTGAAAGCGTTCGATACTAAAACAAAAAGATTCCTAAGACAACCACCAACACAACGACCACCAACATCCAAAAACACAACAATCACCAACACAACAATCACCAACACAACAACCACCAACACAACAACCACCAACACAACAACCAATAAAACATCAACCACCAACACACCAACCACCAACACACCAACAACCACCAACACACCAACCACCAACAACCACCAACACACCAACAACCACCAACACCCACCAACACACCAACAACCACCAACACACCAACAACCACCAACCACCATAATTTCTCTCGCGCTCAGATAACAGAACGCCAAACGGTGACTCCATTCAGACCGACTGAGATAACTCTCGCTAACCTGTTCTCACGTGAGCCATGCTAACACAGCGTGTTACAGGTGAGCATTGTTCCAACGATATCGGACTGTTTTAATCCAACAGCTTTTCCTTAAAAAGGAATCACGGTTACAGGAAGACACGGATATAGGAAGACACCAATACAGGAATACACAAGTAGAGGAATACACAAATACAGGAAGACACTGATACAGGAATACACAAATACAGGAATACACAAATACACCCATACAGGAATACACCCATACAGGAATACACCCATACAGGAATACACAAGTAGAGTAATACACAAGTAGAGGAATACACAAATACAGGAAGACACCGATACAGAAAGACACCGATGCGGGAAGACACCGATGCTGGAAGACGCCGATGCGGGAAGACGCCGATGCGGGAAGATGCCGATGCGGGAAGACACCGATGCGGGAAGACACCGATACGGGAAGATACCGTTACAGGAAGACACCGATACAGGGAGATAACGTTACAGGAAGACACCGATACGGGAAGACGCCGATACAGGAAGATACCGTTACGGGAAGACACCGATACAGGAAGACACCGATACGGGAAGATACTGATACAGGAAGACACCGATACGGGAAGACACCTATACAGGAAGACACCAAAACGGGAAGACACCGATACAGGAAGATACCGTTACTGGAAGACACCGATACAGGAAGATACCGTTACTGGAAGACACCGATACAGGAAGACACCGATACGGGAAGGCACAGATACGTGAAGACACCGATACAGGAAGACACCGATACAGGAAGACACCGATACGGAAAGACAATGATACAGGAAGATACCGTTACAGAAAGACGCTGTTTATGAAGAAGCCGATACAAATGATAAGATAATAAACATGCGCAAAAATAGCTCACTAACATGGACACGCTAACGACTGACGTGTTTCCTGTCAGCTGTTGACATTCGTGTGGCATGTGCTACTTCACTATTCAATTTGCCGACAGCATGACTAATTTCAGCTACGCAAACTGAACACACCAGTCGTGTTTGCAATGAGAGCTGTCATTGTCAGCCTCCTAGTCGGCTAGGTGGGGACGCTGTGAAAGCTCTAAGCCAGTTATAAGCCACCTAGTGTCGGCTAGGCGGGGACACTGTGAAAGCCCTAAGCCAGTTATAAGCCTCCTAGTGTCGGCTAGGCGGGGACGCTGTGAAAGCCCTAAGCCAGTTATAAGCCACCTAGTGTCGGCTAGGCGGGGACGCTGTGAAAGCCCTAAGCCAGTTATAAGCCTCCTAGTGTCGGCTAGGCGGGGACGCTGTGAAAGCCCTAAGCCAGTTATAAGCCACCTAGTGTCGGTTAGGCGGGGACGCTGTGAAAGCCCTAAGCCAGTTATAAGCCACCTAGTGTCGGCTAGGCGGGGACACTGTGAAAGCCCTAAGCCAGTTATAAGCCTCCTAGTGTCGGCTAGGCGGGGACGCTGTGAAAGCCCTAAGCCAGTTATAAGCCACCTAGTGTCGGCTAGGCGGGGACGCTGTGAAAGCCCTAAGCCAGTTATAAGCCTCCTAGTGTCGGTTAGGCGGGGACGCTGTGAAAGCCCTAAGCCAGTTATAAGCCACCTAGTGTCGGGTAGGCGGGGACACTGTGAAAGCCCTAAGCCAGTTATAAGCCACCTAGTGTCGGCTAGGCGGGGACGCTGTGAAAGCCCTAAGCCAGTTATAAGCCACCTAGTGTCGGGTAGGCGGGGACACTGTGAAAGCCCTAAACCAGTTATAAGCCTCCCAGTGTCGGCTAGGCGGGGACACTGTGAAAGCCCTGTCATCCTGTCTAGGCCTTCCCAAACATTGAACCGTTAGTCCGAGACGATACCCGACCTGGTTAATGCTGTCTAAGATAACCACATCCGTTACCCACATCCGATAGCCACCACAGACAACCTCATATAGACACCAGATAGCCACCTGAGACAGACCCCGGATAGCCACCTGAGACAGACCCCGGATAGCCACCTCAGACAGACCCCAGATAGCCACCTCAGACATACCCTGGATAGCCACCTCAGACAGATCCCGAATAGCCACCTCAGACAGACCCCGGATAGCCACCTCAGACAGACCCCGGATAGCCACCTCAGACAGACCCCGGATAGCCACCCCAGATAGCCACCTCAAATGCCCACTTCTGATAGCCCTTCCCCACCCCCCACGTGCGCGCGTGTGTGTATACTACAATACTGCAACAATTCACCACACACACACACCAACTTACCCCTACAACAATTCACCAAAAACCAACTTACCCCTACAACAATTCACCAAAAACCATCGTATCCCTACAACAATTCACCACAAACCAACTTGCCCCTACCAAAAACCATCTTACCCCTACCAAAATTCACCTAAAACCATCTTACCCCTACCAAAATTCACCAAAAACCATCTTACCCCTACCAAAATTCACCAAAAACCATCTTACCCCTACCAAAATTCACCAAAAACCATCTTACCCCTACCAAAATTCACCAAAAACCATCTTACCCCTACCAAAATTCACCACACACCAACTTACCCCTACAACAATTCACCACAAACCAACTTACCCCTACAACAATTCACCACAAACCAACTTACCTCTACAAGAATTCACCACAAACCAACTTACCTCTACAAAGTTCTGATACCCAAATGGGCACCAAGCATTACGAAACCACACAGTGATCAAAAACTATGCGTCACAACAAAATGAGAAGTGAAATCACGTCCCGAAACGAAACAATTGGTAAATAGAGAGAAAAGTCATATTACCCACACAATTCTAATAAAAGCTGACGTGTGTAGCCATTACAGCGTATTGATCTGAAATGTGTACGAAGACCAAGTCAGCTATGTTCTCAACAAGCTACACACACACACGCACACATAGACCTCTGTGGTATACACCGAAAGTAGCCAGCCAGCTAGCCCCGCCCAATCGTCTCGTGTTATGCACCACAGGTTTGACCTTCTGTAACACGTGCTAAGCAGAGGCGCGACCATGGAGGGTGTACTCGATATGTGTCTCTTAACGGATACAACGGAATGCCGCCCCACATAGTCAACGCCCCTGATAGCTCCCCGTATGTTGCTAGGTACAGAAGTACACCATGTGTGGAAGTGAGTAATCATCTCTGCATCAGCAGATCCAATCTGAATATTGAGCATACATCTGCCTCCCCTGAGGGAGCAGAGGGACCTCCTGCCAGGAGCGTCAGCTAGGGGGTGGATAGCTGAATCACCTCTTTATTTAAAAGGGAATACTAACTAAACAGGCGTGAACTACAAACAGTGACCTGCGTGGAAGCCAGCAGAAAGCAGCCCCTCCATCATGCAAAGACACAACAGAGACAGGCCAATCAAATGATTGGTAACCAACAGATGAAGATAACTGGACACGACTTAAAGATGGCGGACTGGCGGGAATGACGGACACCGACTTATGGAACAGGGAATAATAGACGCATACAAGGAAAGTAGCAAGAGGACATGGAAGAAATGAAGGAATCCAGAAAGGATAAACTAGCTCTCAAAGAAACTAAGAAGGACGTGGGGGTGGAGGGGAAGGGGAATCTTTGGGTAGTATGCTTCTCGGGAGTGGAGTTACCGACAGGGCCACAGGGGAAGTGGCATGTTTTGTGTCCAGGAGTAAAAGGGGGAGTGGAACGAGGGGTGGGTCGGGGGTGCATTGTGTCCAGGTATGAACAGGGAAAAATCGAGGGATGGCATTTTGTCTCCAAACGCGTTTTGGTACTGTTCGCACACAAGCACACACATTCATACTCTCCGTGTGAACCGATAATAAAAGAGAAATCCATTATCCATTGTGAGGGAAGATTCATTCAAGTATGCGGATGAGGTAAAAGCGTGGAGAGGACCAGAAATCGGAAGTTACCACTACCTCGTGACAAGAAAGACAACACCTGAAGGAGTAGCACCACCAGAACAACATCCACAACCAGGTCACGAACCAAACACCGGAGAAGGAGAGCAAGGTATTCAAGCTGAGGGGGCCAGGACCTGATACCAGGGGTATTCAAGCTGCGGTGGCCAGGACCTGATACCAGGGGCATACAAGCTGAGGGGGCCAGGACATGATACCAGGGGTATACAAGCTGAGGGGGCCAGGACCTGATACCAGGGGCATACAAGCTGAGGGGGCCAGGGTATACAAGCTGAAGGGGTCAGGACCTGATACCAGGGGCATACAAGCTGAGGGGGCCAGGACCTGATACCAGGGGCATACAAGCTGAGGGGGACACCGGAATACAAGCTGAGGGGGTCAGGGGTATACAAGCTAAGGGGGCAAGGGATATACAAGCTGAGGGGGCCAGGGGTATACAAGCTGAGGGAGTCAGGGGCATACAAGCTCAGGGGGCCAGGACCTGATACAAAGGACATACAAGCTGAGGGGGCCAGGACCTGATACCAGGGGTATACAAGCTGAGGGGGTCAGGACCTGATACCAGGGGCATACAAGCTGAGGGGTCCAGGGGTATACAAGCTGAGGAGGTCAGGACCTGATATCAGGGGTATACAAGCTGAGGGGGCCAGGGGTATACACGCTGAGGGGGCCAGGGGTATACAAGCTGAGGGAGTCAGGACCTGATACCAGGGGTATACAAGCTGAGGGGACCAGGGATATAAAAGCTGAGGGGGCCAGAGGTATACAAGCTGAGGGGGTCAGGGGTATACAAGCTGAGGGGGCCAGGGTATACAAGCTGAAGGGGTCAGGACCTGATACCAGGGGTATACAAGCTGATCGGTCAGGATCTGATACCAGGGGCATACAAGCTGAGGGGGCCAGGACCTGATATCAGGGGTATACAAGCTGAGGGGGCTAGGGGTATACAAGCTGAGGGGGTCAGGGGTATACAAGCTGAGGGGGGCAGGACCTGATACCAGGGGCATACAAGCTGAGGGGGTCATGACCTGATACCAGGGGCATACAAGCTGAGGGGACCAGGACCTGATACCAGGGGTATACAAGCTGAGGGGGTCAGGACCTGATACCAGGGGCATACAAGCTGAGGGGGACACGGGAATACAAGCTGAGGGGGTCAGGGGTATACAAGCTAAGGGGGCCAGGGATATACAAGCTGAGGGGGCCAGGGGTATACAAGCTGAGGGAGTCAGGGGTATACAAGCTAAGGGGGCCAGGGATATACAAGCTCAGGGGGCCAGGACCTGATACAAAGGACATACAAGCTGAGGGTGCCAGGACCAGATACCAGGGGTATACAAGCTGAATGGGCCAGGACCTGATACCAGGGGCATACAAGCTGAGGGGTCCAGTGGTATACAAGCTGAGGAGGTCAGGACCTGATATCAGGGGTATACAAGCTGAGGGGGCCAGGGGTATACAAGCTGAGGGGGTCAGGACCTGATACCAGGGGTATACAAGCTGAGGGGACCAGGGGTATTAAAGCTGAGGGGGCCAGGACCTGATACCAGGGGTATACAAGCTGAGGGGACCAGGGGTATTAAAGCTGAGGGGGCCAGGAGTATACAAGCTGAGGGGGTCAGGGGTATACAAGCTGAGGGGGCCTGGACCTGATTCCAGGGGTATACAAGCTGATGGGGTCAGGACCTGATATCAGGGGTATACAAGCTGAGGGGGCCAGGGGTATACAAGCTGAGGGGGTCAGGACCTGATACCAGGGGTATACAAGCTGAGGGGGCCAGATGTATACAAGCTGAGGGGGTCAGGACCTGATACCAGGGGTATACAAGCTGAGGGGGTCAGGGGTATACAAGCTGAGGGGGCCAGGTGTATACAAGCTGAGGGAGTCTGGGGCATACAAGCTGAGGGTGTCAGGACCTGATACCAGGGGCATACAAGCTGAGGGGTCCAGGGGTATACAAGCTGAGGGGGTCAGGACCTGATACCAGGGGTATACAAGCTGAGGGGGCCAGGACCTGATACCAGGGGATATGCAAGCTGAGGGGGCCAGGGGTATACAAGCTGAGGGGGCCAGGGGTATACAAGCTGAGGGGGTCAGGACCTGATACCAGGGGTATACAAGCTGAGGGGACCAGGGGTATTAAAGCTGAGGGGGCCAGGGGTATACAAGCTGAGGGGGTCAGGGGTATACAAGCTGAGGGGGCCTGGACCTGATTCCAGGGGTATACAAGCTGATGGAGTCAGGACCTGATATCAGGGGTATACAAGCTGAGGGGGCCAGGGGTATACAAGCTGAGGGGGTCAGGACCTGATACCAGGGGTATACAAGCTGAGGGGGCCAGATGTATAGAAGCTGAGGGGGTCAGGACCTGATACCAGGGGTATACAAGCTGAGGGGGTCAGGGGTATACAAGCTGAGGGGGCCAGGTGTATACAAGCTGAGGGAGTCAGGGGCATACAAGCTGAGGGTGTCAGGACCTGATACCAGGGGCATACAAGCTGAGGGGGCCAGGAATTGATACCAGGGGCATACAAGCTGAGGGGTCCAGGGGTATGCAAGCTGAGGGGGTCAGGGCCTGATACCAGGGGTATACAAGCTGAGGGGGCCAGGACCTGATACCAGGGGATATGCAAGCTGAGGGGGCCAGGGGTATACAAGCTGAGGGGGCCAGGGGTATACAAGCTGAGGGGGTCAGGACCTGATACCAGGGGTATACAAGCTGAGGGGACCAGGGGTATACAAGCTGAGGGGGTCAGGACCTGATACCAGGGGTATACAAGCTGAGGGGACCAGGGGTATACAAGCTGAGGGGGTCAGGACCTGATACCAGGGGTATACAAGCTGAGGGGGCCAGATGTATAGAAGCTGAGGGGGTCAGGACCTGATACCAGGGGTATACAAGCTGAGGGGGTCAGGGGTATACAAGCTGAGGGGGCCAGGTGTATACAAGCTGAGGGAGTCAGGGGCATACAAGCTGAGGGTGTCAGGACCTGATACCAGGGGCATACAAGCTGAGGGGGCCAGGAATTGATACCAGGGGCATACAAGCTTAGGGGTCCAGGGGTATGCAAGCTGAGGGGGTCAGGGCCTGATACCAGGGGTATACAAGCTGAGGGGGCCAGGACCTGATACCAGGGGATATGCAAGCTGAGGGGGCCAGGGGTATACAAGCTGAGGGGGCCAGGGGTATACAAGCTGAGGGGGTCAGGACCTGATACCAGGGGTATACAAGCTGAGGGGACCAGGGGTATACAAGCTGAGGGGGCCAGGTGTATACAAGCTGAGGGAGTCAGGGGCATACAAGCTGAGGGTGTCAGGACCTGATACCAGGGGCATACAAGCTGAGGGGGCCAGGAATTGATACCAGGGGCATACAAGCTGAGGGGTCCAGGGGTATGCAAGCTGAGGGGGTCAGGGCCTGATACCAGGGGTATACAAGCTGAGGGGGCCAGGACCTGATACCAGGGGATATGCAAGCTGAGGGGGCCAGGGGTATACAAGCTGAGGGGGCCAGGGGTATACAAGCTGAGGGGGTCAGGACCTGATACCAGGGGTATACAAGCTGAGGGGACCAGGGGTATACAAGCTGAGGGGGTCAGGACCTGATACCAGGGGTATACAAGCTGAGGGGACCAGGGGTATACAAGCTGAGGGGGTCAGGACCTGATACCAGGGGTATACAAGCTGAGGGGGCCAGATGTATAGAAGCTGAGGGGGTCAGGACCTGATACCAGGGGTATACAAGCTGAGGGGGTCAGGGGTATACAAGCTGAGGGGGCCAGGTGTATACAAGCTGAGGGAGTCAGGGGCATACAAGCTGAGGGTGTCAGGACCTGATACCAGGGGCATACAAGCTGAGGGGGCCAGGAATTGATACCAGGGGCATACAAGCTGAGGGGTCCAGGGGTATGCAAGCTGAGGGGGTCAGGGCCTGATACCAGGGGTATACAAGCTGAGGGGGCCAGGACCTGATACCAGGGGATATGCAAGCTGAGGGGGCCAGGGGTATACAAGCTGAGGGGGCCAGGGGTATACAAGCTGAGGGGGTCAGGACCTGATACCAGGGGTATACAAGCTGAGGGGACCAGGGGTATACAAGCTGAGGGGGCCAGGGGTATACAAGCTGAGGGGGTCAGGGGTATACAAGCTGAGGGGGCTAGGACCTGATACCAGGGGTATACAAGCTAGCTGAGAGGGTCAGGACCTGATACCAGGAGTATACAAGCTGAGGGGGCCAGGGGTATACAAGCTGAGGGGGTCAGGACCTGATACCAGGGGTATACAAGCTGAGGGGGTCAGGACCTGATATCAGGGGCATACAAACCATTCCGATCAAGAGCTTAACTCAACTTCTTTATGCTAGTCTAGAAGACCTCGCAGAGTGTGTATACAATCAGCTTCTGCTCAATTTGTCTGGTGTAAAGTGGAGGAATCGCTCAGATATGAAAGGGGTGTGCTGTTGTAAAGTGGAGGATTCACTTAGGGGTGGGAGGGGGCGGGGGTCAGGGTGCTGTTGTAAAGTAGAGGATACACTTGGGGGGGGGGGGCTGTTGCAAAGTGGAGGAATCGCTCAGACAGGAGAGAGAGAGAGAGACTGTTATAAAGTGACCACAGACTCGAGAAATGCTAGACATTAATATTGGTCGAGGAGTGTGGCTAAGTTCCAGCCCCATCGGTTAAGAAAGCCTAACCCCATATTTCCAATATGCTCCAGGTCGAGTGAACGTGTTAGTGACAGTCACATAATCGCCGACCAGACTAAAACGTCTTAGGCACGAGACAGAGACAAGACCAGACCCACACTTCTGACCAGAGACGAGACAGAGGCAACATTGAGACCGCTAGTTTCTGGGAATCCCAGTCGCTTGGAGCTGGACACGGAATGTAAATGTACAACCCCATATCTGACTCCGTCAGGTCAACAACTTTCTGTGGCGCTGCTTGTGTTTGACTAGGCTCGATAGATAGCCTGAGCTTTGGCTGAGTTATTGACTGCACGAACAGAAGATAGGCTTAGCTTTGGCTGAGTTAGGGACTGCACGAACAGAAGATAGGCTTAGCTTCGGCTGAGTTATTGACTGCACGAACAGAAGATAGGCTTAGCTTTGGCTGAGTTATTGACTGCACGAAAAGAAGATAGCCTTAGCTTTGGCTGAGTTATTGACTGCACGAACAGAAGATAGGCTTAGCTTTGGCTGAGTTATTGACTGCACGAACAGAAGATAGGCTTAGCTTTGGCTGAGTTATTGACTGCACGAACAGAAGATAGGCTTAGCTTTGGCTGAGTTATTGACCGCACGAACAGAAGATAGACTTAGCTTTGGCTGAGTTATTGACTGCACGAACAGAAACCTGTCAGAACAACTGTTTAAACTCAGACTCGGCCTCCACTTCCACAACTCAGACTCCTCTTCCATAACTCAGACTCTGCCTCCTCTTCCACAACTCAGACTCTGCCTCCTCTTCCACAACTCAGACTCGGCCTCCACTTCCACAACTCAGACTCCTCTTCCACAACTCAGACTCCTCTTCCACAACTCAGACTCTGCCTCCACTTCCACAACTCAGACTCTGCCTCCACTTCCACAACTCAGACTCTGCCTCCACTTCCACAACTCAGACTCCTCTTCCACAACTCAGACTCTGCCTCCACTTCCACAACTCAGACTCCTCTTCCACAACTCAGACTCGGCCTCCACCTCCACAACTCAGACTCTGCCTCCACTTCCACAACTCAGACTCGGCCTCCACAACTCAGACTCGGCCTCCACCTCCACAACTCAGACTCTGCCTCCACTTCCACAACTCAGACTCGGCCTCCACAACTCAGACTCTGCCTCCTCTTCCACAACTCAGACTCTGCCTCCTCTTCCACAACTCAGACTCTGCCTCCACTTCCACAACTCAGACTCGGCCTCCACTTCCACAACTCAGACTCGGCCTCCACTTCAAATTATCCTCGTCATGTCTTCCTTGGCCTCCCTCCCCGTCTTTTTCCTTGCAGGTTTCAATGCCTCTCACGCTTCTCATAACATGCTCTCTTTGCCCCCGCCCGCAACCCCCACCACCGACAGATAGAACTGACAACACTAGAGACGAGCGAGCGTGTCCGAGCCACTGATCCCCACTACATGACAAGGCAGGAAATCAACGCTTCTTTGTTTCCCGTCAAAGGTCTGGCCCTGGCACGCTGTGACCAGGTAGGGGACGACTTGACAGAAGACAACTAATAGCGGTCGGCGGAATGATAGACAAGTGTGTCTGGTAGGCACCGCTACAGTTAGGCTTCAGACCAGTCAGACGTGAGTTACAGGGCTTGCAGGTCAGGCTACAGGGCATTCAGGTCAGGCTTCAGGGCTTGCAGGTCAGGCTACAGGGCATTCAGGTCAGGTTACAGGGCTTGCAGGTCAGGCTACAGGTCATTCAGGTCAGGCTTCAGGGCTTGCAGGTCAGGCTACAGGGCTTGCAGGTCAGGCTACAGGGCATTCAGGTCAGGCTACAGGGTATGCAGGTCAGGCTACAGGCCATGCAGGTCAGGCTACGGGGTATGCAGGTTAGGCTACAGGGCATGCAGGTCAGGCTACAGGGCATGCAGTTCAGGCTACAGGGCAGTACGTAGTCTGGGTATGCAGGTGGACACATGTGCATTGAATGGTTGACATGTTATTTCGAACACATTGTCGACCAATGAGAATGAAGTGGATTATATGTACCAAAGGGGGCTAGCTAAGAATGAGGCTAGGAAAGTGGGCGAGGAGGCAAGGAAAGTGGGCGAGGAGGCTAGGAAAGTGGGCGAGGAGGCTAGGAAAGTGGGCGAGGAGGCTAGGAAAGTGGGCGAGGAGGCAAGGAAAGTGGGCGAGGAGGCTAGGAAAGTGGGCGAGGAGGCAAGGAAAGTGGGCGAGGAGGCAAGGAAAGTGGGCGAGGAAGCAAGGAAAGTGGGCGAGGAGGCTAGGAAAGTGGGCGAGGAGGCAAGGAAAGTGGGCGAGGAGGCTAGGAAAGTGGGCGAGGAGGCTAGGAAAGTGGGCGAGGAGGCAAGGAAAGTGGGCGAGGAGGCTAGGAAAGTGGGCGAGGAGGCAAGGAAAGTGGGCGAGGAGGCTAGGAAAGTGGGCGAGGAGGCAAGGAAAGTGGGCGAGGAGGCTAGGAAAGTGGGCGAGGAGGCTAGAAAAGTGGGCGAGGAGGCTAGGAAAAAGAGGGCGAGGAGGGTAGGAAAGTGGGCGAGGAGGCTAGGAAAAAGAGGGCGAGGAGGGTAGGAAAGTGGGCGAGGAGGCTAGGAAAAAGAGGGCGAGGAGGCTAAGAAAGAGTGAGATGAGGCTAGGAAAGAGTGAGATGAGGCTAGGAAAGAGGGCGAGGAGGGTAGGAAAGAGGACGAGGAGGCTAGGAAAGAGGGAGAGGAGGCAAGTAAAGCTGATGACTTGCTCTTCTCCAGTTAAATTAAAGTAACTGTCATCTCTTGAGAAGTCGGGTGGGGGGTGTTGTTCAGCCGATTAGCCCCCTGAAGGTGGTGGGCTGTCGTATAAACATTGTCGTGCGAAGTGGACGGTGACCGGATGCCTGCTTCGCTGACCAGACCAACATATTTCATACAAACGTGTGTCGGCGATAACTGGATCCTCCAGAGTGGAAACAATAGGTCAACTGTAACCTCCCCAGCATGCCATAGAATGACTAAAGCCATTTGTGCATGGAGCTAACAACATCATAATGGAAAATCATTGTTTTAAAACGCCGGCTGCAAATTGTGGAGCACCATGCCAAATGGTAGGGTACTATGTGTAATGGCGGGATAGTATGTGAAATGGTGGGATAGTATGTGAAATGGTGGGATAGTATGTGATATGGTGGGATAGTATGTGAAATGGTAGGATAGTATGTGGAATGGCTGGAACACTATGTGAAATGGTAGGGTACTATGTGAAATGGCGGGATAGTATGTGAAATGGTGGGATAGTACGTGAAATGGTGGGATAGTACGTGAAATGGTGGGATAGTATGTGGAATGGCTGGAACACTATGTGAAATGGTAGGGTACTAGTGGGAATAGACCAATCAGCGTCAATGACTGAGTAGAATTTGTTCATGCTTATTGTTGTCCCTGTTCTGTTCAAACATGACTGAAATATAGAGGCTACACTAAGATGACTGAAATATAGGGGCTACACAAACATGACTGAAATATAGAGGCTACACTAAGATGAATGAAATATAAAGGCTACACTAACACGACTGAAATATAGAGGCTACACTAAGATGACTGAAATATAGAGGCTACACTAACATGACTGAAATATAGAGGCTACACTAACATGATTGAAATATAGAGGCTACACTAACAAATGAAAGATAATCATGAGATTTTAAAGAGCCTCTTCGCACTGTGAGGCCTACTTAGGCTGTGAGGCCTACTTAGGCTGTGAGGCCTACTTAGACTGTCAGGCCCCTTCGTACAGTGAGGTGTCATCAAATTGTCTCCTTCTGACTAACCTGTACAAGGTACAGCCTATGCCTTCATGAGGCTCCAGATAATAATCGCAATGAAAAGTCGAAAGTTCCAGAAAAGTATTCGTTCACAAATGTTGGACATGCTTGACTGGAGACAGATCAAACAACATCAACAACAAGCGATACAGCGAGTCAAACATAGCAGTCAATGTTTGTAAATAACAGTCGGCCAGGCAATTAACGGTCGGACAGGCAATTAACAATCACGTTTGCTTATTATTTGTCTCTCGCGGTCTGCTGTTTGCAGCCTTTGTTGTGTTGCGGGCGCGCGATAACCCCAGGTCACGTGCGACATGAATGTCTCCCACCGGGATTGCGACGCGAGCAGCGACAGGCCGTGTGCACGCTGTCGACCCGTCACTGGATCCATGTCTGCTCCACAGATTTCGAGTTGTGATGTTAGTCAGTCTAATATTCCACCCAGTCAGCTGTATCTCTGACAATGTCCTGGCCAGTCCAACATCCACCCAGTCAGCTGTATCTCCATCTGTGAGGATCCTACCAGGCCCAGCCACCTCCATCTGTGAGGATCCTACCAGGCCAGTCACCTCCATCTGTGAGGACCCTACCAGTCACCTCCATCTGTGAGGACCCTACCAGGTACCTCCATCTGTGAGGACCCTACCAGTCACCTCCATCTGTGAGGACCCTACCAGTCACCTCCATCTGTGAGGATCCTACCAGTCACCTCCATCTGTGAGGACCCTACCAGTCACCTCCATCTGTGAGGACCCTACCAGTCACCTCCATCTGTGAGGACCCTACCAGTCACCTCCATATGTGAGGATCCTACCAGGCCCAGCCACCTCCATATGTGAGGATCCTACCAGGCCCAGCCACCTCCATATGTGAGGATCCTACCAGTCACCTCCATATGTGAGGATCCTTCCAGGCCCAGTCACCTCCATATGTGAGGATCCTACCAGGCCCAGCCACCTCCATCTGTGAGGACCCTACCAGTCACCTCCATATGTGAGGATCCTACCAGGCCCAGTCACCTCCATCTGTGAGGATCCTACCAGTCACCTCCATCTGTGAGGACCCTACCAGGCCCAGTCACCTCCATCTGTGAGGATCCTACCAGGCCCAGTCACCTCCATCTGTGAGGATCCTACCAGTCACCTCCATCTGTGAGGATCCTACCAGACCCAGTCACCTCCATATGTGAGGATCCTACCAGGCCCAGTCACCTCCATCTGTGAGGACCCTACCAGGCCCAGTCACCTCCATCTGTGAGGATCCTACCAGGCCCAGTCACCTCCATCTGTGAGGATCCTACCAGTCACCTCCATCTGTAAGGATCCTACCAGACCCAGTCACCTCCATCTGTGAGGATCCTACCGGTCACCTCCATCTGTGCAATTGTGTAAGTGTAGACATTAAGAGGTCCAGGAGACAGAGGATAGCCTTGAGACAGTCAGGACCCTATGGTTCTGATCTCTGCCGTCCAGGAACCGTACTTTAGAGCGAAGCATCTTCACATAAGGACCGTTGCAATCCAACGGACGATCCGGAGGTCAATATCGAGGTCTACTAATAGGTCGATTAGTTTGCCATAGTTGACCCTGTTGTAGTCATCTCCCAGGTCGATCGTCACGACGACAGTTTCCTCTTTTGTCTGGAAGCCCTCATATATGTGGTATGGCAAGACAGCTACATTGGTGGCCGTGTCTCTGCCAGGTCTAGCCCTCATATATTTCGTATGGCAATACAGCTACATTGGTGGCCGTGTCTCTGCCAGGTCTGCATGCACCTAGAGTGTCTGGAAACTGACCTGTGTTTTCTAGCCCACTGGCAACTCGTCTTGCAATGATTCTCTCCAGCACCTTACCGTACCCATTCTGTAGTGTCATGATGCGGTGACCTTTTATATCAGTGGCGTGGTCTCGTTTTTGTGATTTATCATGCTGTACTGTGTTTGCTCCTTCAGTCATCTCTGTGTTTGCTCCTTCAGTCATCTCTGTGGTCCTTCCTTCAGTCATCTCTGTATTCGCTCCTTCAGTCATCTCTATGTTTACTACTTCGGTCATCTATGTGTTCTCTCCTTCAGTCATCTCTGTGTTCGATCATCTAGTCATCTCTGTTTTGCAAAGTCATCCATAAATTTGGTGTCCTTTGATCGAGTTTTATCGTGAGACTCCCTTGTTTAGAAGTCTATGCTGCTCGCCGAATCTCTCATTCAGTCTAGTTGAGTTCGCTTCCATTTGATATCCTGTGATTGGGTTCTAATGTTCCTGGTATCAGCCAGTACTGTGTTGTCGCTTCACGCACGCTTGACCGTCTTCTCTGTACATTAAATATTGCGAAAGTTGTGTTCACATTCTAGTCGGTTCTTGTTTGGTTCATGTTTGGTTCTTGCATTCTGAGGCTCGATAACACGCGCGAGGGGGGGGGGGGGGGGGTTTGATCGATTTGCTTCCTGGTGTCTGCACCAGATGATCTGACATACTTCCATAAAGTGGGAAGTATTGCCAAAGTCGGCACCATTTCTTACTTCCGAGGGGCACAGCTGAGCCAGGCCTGTATCTGCCAGCAGGAATACACGAGGAGATGTGACTAGCATGACAGCATTTACCGCTAGGTTATTGGTAGCTTCTACTACGTCATGTTTATTTATGTGATAACCAAGGAGACACGCTAGAGACGGGACATGGTACGAACACACAAACTAGAAATTCGGTCACCTCACATCTTCTTCACCCACCTTCAGGTATTTGGCATATCTAACGTTTCACTACAACATGTTAATAACAGATCAACAACTGAGTTAGGTCACTCTGTATATTTGATAGTCTTACCTGGATAGCCGAGTTCTAAGAAAATACCAGGTGTCACCGACGGACGCTGTTTGCGAGTCAAGCCTCGGCCGTCTCTCCAAGCGAAACACGAGCGACACGGCTTGAACACGGAGTCAATCACAGCAGCACACAGCTCCGATACGACCAGATAATCCGATCAGTGAAACAATCGAGAGCTAGAAGTCAATGGACTGGAATCCGTGCACACCAGTCAACATTAACAATCAACATATACCAGCAGCATTAAGTGAGTCAGTGCCCGGTAGCTAAGGTGTGTGCGTCAAGTATCCTCGACATATCCCAACTATGGGAAGGACTACTTTCCCGCGGACAAATTGATGTGTCACCGGCGCGGCCAGATAACCTTCCGTGTTAGTGGTTGTCTGTCCGGTGTCGCAGTAACCTGTCGCCATGAGTCAAATTGTTCCTAGTTCAGGATGTGTGACGCGTTCTTGTTGGACATTTACAGGTTCTAATGATAAAGATAACTACCTGACATGACACCCTAACCCTAACCTTATCAACACAGCAAACATGATGTCGCCAGCCAGAAAGAAAAAAAAACAAGCAAACAAATCAACCAACACATACACAACCAAAGTAGAAAGGGAATGTCTGGCCAACAGAACAAAGAAAGAAACCAGTTGACCTCCCACTCACCCTCTCTCATCCACCCCAGCTGGAGACATTGACACCTCACTCAGAAGAATGAGACGCTAGTGCGGTCAGGCACACCATACTGACCAGGACGTCGCGTCAGGGTCAGACACAACATACTGACCAGGACGTTGCGTCAGGGTCAGGCACAACATACTGACCAGGACGTCGCGTCAGGGTCAGGCACAACATACTGACCAGGACGTCGCGTCAGGGTCAGACACAACATACTGACCATGACGTTGCGTCAGGGTCAGGCACAACATACTGACCAGGACGTTGCGTCAGGGTCAGGCACAACATATCATTGCACCATTTGTAAGTGTACATGAGTAGAATAGGGTTAGTGACACCCTGGTCACTTGTACCATTTGTAGGTGTGCATGAGTAGAATAGGGTTAGTGACACCCTGGTCAGTTGTACCATTTGTAGGTGTACATGAGTAGAATAGGGTTAGTGACACCCTGGTCAGTTGTACCATTTGTAGGTGTACATGAGTAGCAGAGCTGTCTAAGATTGTGTGCTAGAGTGTTACAACATCTTAACTTAACTTAACGTCTTTATACTGGTTTAGAAGACCCTGCAGAGTCTGTATACAACCAGTTACATTTACATCACCTTGCTCTAAAAGCTATGCGCGTCCAGTTTATTCTTAAATGCATTAACTGTCCCTGCCTCCACTACCTCCCCTGGCAATGCATTCCAAGCAGACGCCACTCTCTGACTAAAAAAATATTTCCTAATATCTAATCTGGACCTCTCTTTAGTCAGCTTGTAGCTATGCCCTCGTGTTACTGTAGGTGGCTGCATTTAAAAAAACTTGTTATAGTCTAATTTATCCATTCTTCTGATCGTCTGATAAACCTGTATTAAGTCACCACGAATTCTTCTCTCTTCGAGACACTGTAGGCCGGTTTTTCTGAGTCGTTCCTCATAACTATAATTCTGGAATCCCACTATCATCTTTGTCGCTCTTTTCTGTATTCTTTCTAGCATGTTTATGTCCCCTCTACGATAAGGACTCCACACCTGTACACAGTACTCCAATCTAGGTCTAACTAAAGATTTATACAGTTTGACGATCACTTCCTTGCTCCTATGTTTAATATTTCTTTTTATCATACCTAACATTGCATTTGCCTTTTTCACTGCTACCTTAACTTGCTCACTCACCTTTCCTGTATGATCTTTTATAACCCCTAGGTCCCTTTCCTTATCTATCTTTCTAATATTGTTTTGTCCCATTCTGTAATTATGTTCCATATTGGATCTACCCATGTGGATGACTGTACATTTATCTACATTAAACTCCATTTGCCAGCTTACTGACCATTCTCGAATTGTATCTAAATCCGACATGAATATATCCACTTCCGCTTTAGATGAGACACTACTGCATAGTTTTGTGTCATCAGCAAATTTTGCAATCATGGATCTCATATCAATGTTCAAATCCTTTATATATATATCAAGAACAAAATTGGTCCCAAAACCGAGCCCTGTGGCACACCACTTTTCACTTCACACCACTCAGAGTACTCCTTATTTATGCCCACCCTCTGCATTCTTCCCGTAACCAATTTTCAATCCATTTGGCAACTTCCCCACCTATTCCATGTGATTTTAACTTTCGAAATAATCTTTGATGAGGAACTCTATCAAAGGCCTTTGCAAAGTCTTGATAAATAACATCCACTGGCTCCCCTTTATCTATGATTTTAGTAACCTCCTCCATGAATTCTAATAGATTTGTTAAGCATGATCTCCCTCTAGAAAGCCCATGCTGACTATTTCTAATTAGATTAAATTTGTCTAAATGCATTACAATGTTTTCTTTGATTATTGACTCTAACAATTTACAGACTATGCTCGTTAAACTCACCGGTCTATAATTTGCTGGATCTGATTTTTTGCCTTTTTTAATAAGGGGATCACTCCTGCATCTTTCCAATCCCGTGGAACAATCCCTTTTGTTAGTGATTGAGAACATAATATAGCCAATGGTTTTGCTAGTTGGTCTCTAATTTCATACAGCAATTTTGGATGAATACCATCTTGACCTGGACATTTATTCACTTTCAACCCCTCCAATTTTTAAAAAACCATTTCCTCTGTAATACAGATTGATCTTAATCCCGCTGTATCCATGTCTCTTTGAAAAATATCTATAGGCTCTTGGAGCAGTACTCTTTTGTGAAGACTGTGCCAAAGTACTGATTGAGCAGATTAGCTGCCTCCCTATTCTCACTTATTATTTTCCCTGTACTGTCTATGAGAGGTCCTACTTTGTCTTTCGTTCTTTGTTTTTATCCAACATAAGAGAAGAAGCTTTTACTGTCAGTCTTGATCCTCTGAGCACGTTTTTTTTCAAAGTCTATTTTTGCTGTTTTATTCGCTTTCTGAGATATGTTCTGCTTGTCCAAATATTTTACATATGTTTCTTTTGATTTACCTGCCTCTATATATTTTTTCCATGCTTTATTTTTTGCTTTTCTACATTTCACTACAAATCTAGTTATCCACTTTTTACGCTTGGGGTTTACCTCCCTACATGGAACACATTCCTCTTTTAGCGTTTCTAGAACTGTTTTAAAACTTTCCCACTCCTGTTCAACATCTGTTCCTACGACAATATCTTTCCAGATTATGTGGTTCGCTGCCTCTTTCATTCTCTTATCATCTGCCTTAGAGTAGTCGTATGTTCGCGTGTTTATGTTTACTTCTTTCCCTGCAATAAGATCCCAACGGATGATTTGATGGTCACTTGAGCCAAACAGTTCCCCAACGGTAACGTTTTCAATCATATTTTCCTCTGTGGTAAAAACTAGGTCAAGTATGTTTTTGCCTCTGGTGGCTGCTTCTACATGTTGAATTAAAAAATTGTCAGTTATGCACTTAACAAAAGGTTTTGACTCTACAAGTGCTTCTGCCATATCCCATTTTATTTCTGGATAGATCCGAGCGTTCACTATGGAGACTATTGATATATTATCTTTACCTTGTTCTGTTCTGTTCTGTTCTGTTCTGCTCTGAATCGACGTCACTTCACTCATTTCCGCCGCTCTGTTGAGCAGTGGCTCTCATCATATCGTGATTCGTGTAGTTACTCGTGGTTCATGTATAACGCTGATTGTACACACTCCGGTTCCCCTCTCTGATTATAAAACTTTATTAGAGATGTGTTCCAAAACATCGCTCCTGCCAGCTTGTTCCTAACCCTCGATCTTCTCGGCTGCCGGCTGAAATCTGTGCAGTCAGATATTGACTTTCCTAAGTCGACTGATTCAACTGATGGTTCTATAGCTGCTGGTTACCTCTCCTTGGAATGAAGGACAGTGTCCATTGGGACTGTTCTAGACACATCTGACCAATCTTGACCAATCTTGACCCACACAACAAAATAGTCACAATGTCGATTGAAGTTGCTCCGCCATGTTGGATCAATTCTCCTGGCATGTTTTCAATCCCTACAGCTCGCCAACTTTTAAGCGCTCTAACTCCATTTCAGCCTCTCTTCTCTAAGATGGACTGGTCGTCTCCAGGTGTGTCCGGTTACAGTAGTGCAGTCAGAACGCCAGCATACGGCCTGTCATACATTGTTGAGCAATATTGGGTCCACCTGAGAAGGAAGACTACATCTGACGTCGGCATCTCTAACCATAGCAGATTTAGGCATATGATGCCTAGTCTGATCTTTTAGCAGCTTGTAGACCGTCTTTGTGTAATGCTTGTTTCTACATTCTTCTATCTCCCTACATTGTAGAGAAATGCATGTATTTTTCAGCTTCTTTCGTCTCGTTTTGAATTGTTTTGATGGAGCTGTATAGCTTTTTGCCCCTTCTTCTGTAGCTACAAGGCTTCTGATGGCCGCCTCTACCCACGAAGTGTGTAGGTCTAGCGTCTGTCATCCAGGATTGATCGTTCTGCACTGTTTCCCCAAACACAAGTTAACAGTCTCCATCTTACCCCACCAAAACTGTCTGACAACAAAGTTTCTATATCCAGGTCCATGTTAGTCAGGAGAAATAGCTTTTCGCATCAACAACAAAAGGGCCTCTGTATAATGCTGCCGTTGCCGGGGGCTTGTCTCTGAATCCCGTCCATCTAGCCACGTGCTGTTGCCGGGGGCTTGTCTCTGAATCCCGTCCATCTAGCCACGTGCTGTTGCTGTGGCTTGTCTTTGAACCCCGTCCATCTAGCCACGTGCCGTTGCTGTGGCTTGTCTTTGAAGCCCGACCATCTAACCCCGTCAGAACGTTTCACTCTGTTCACCAAAAACCTGTCTGTCGTCATAGGACTCAACTCCCCCTGATACAGTATTCGAAGGCTTTTTATAATGAGGATTACAGGCCGCTTCGCCACTGCTGTCGTCACGTCGTGTGCTGACTTTGTTTATTTGACCTCTAACATTAAAACAACATATGGTTGATACTGGATTCGATCCGCTGTCCCCCATTACTAAATCATGCTTACTACCTACGTCAGCACCGGGACACGTTCTTAATTTAGAAGTCTGTGTCCAGGATCGAAATCGATTCTGTATCAGGGTGTAATGGTTTTCTGTATCAGGGTGTAATTAATTTGATTAGGTGCATGCCATGTGGGGCGCCTCCAAGTTTGATGTACTCATAACGTGTTCGCAGGTAGGAGATGGTAGTACCTGAACAGGTTTTTTTATGAAAGACCAAGTTCAAAAGCCTATAACCACCGATCATTCGTCCCATCGTGACAGGAAGGGCCAACCGCTCGCCAACCTCTCGCCAACCTCCCGCCAACCTCTCGCCAAACTTAGCTCCGCATTTAAAATACAACAAAAGATTGCTGTCTAAAAAAAACAGATTTAGTCCTACAGTAGATTCCGGCCCACTGTGGGATCCCTGGAAACGAGAAAGCAGATGAGCTCGCAAAAGCCGGAAGTGAAGACACACAGACCGTTGGGAAACTATTTGGCTCAAGTGACCATCAGATCATCCGTTGGAATCTTATAGCCGGGAAAGCAGTAAACATAAACACGTGCTACTACTCTAAGCCAGATGTTAAGAAAGATATTGTCAGAGGAACAGAGGTTGAACAGTAGTGGGAAAGTTTCAAAACAGTTCTGGAAAAGCAAACAGAGAAATGTGTTCCATGTAGGGAGGTAAACCCCAAGCGTAAAAAGTGGATAACTAGATTTTTATTAAATGTAGAAGAGCTAAAAATAAAGCATGGACAAAATATATTGAGGCAGGTAAATTAAAAGAAACATATTTAAAATATTTGGACAAGCAGAACATAGCTCAGAAAGTGAATAAAACAGCTAAAATAGACTTTTAAAAAAACTTGCTCAGAGGATCAAGACTGACAGTAAAAGCTAATTTTCTTATGTTAGAAATAAACAAAGAACGAAAGACAAAGTAGGCCCTCTCATAGACAGTACAGGGAGAATAATAAGTGAGAATAGGGAGGCAGCTAATCTGCTCAATCAGTACTTTGGCACAATCTACACAAAAGAGGACTGCTCCAAGATCCCAGAGCCTATAGATATTTTTCAAAGAGACATGGATACAACGGGATTAAGATCAATCTGTATTACAGAGGAAATTGTTTTTAAAAAATTGGAGGGATTGAAAGTGGATAAATGTCCAGGTCAAGATGGTATTCATCCAAAATTGCTGTATGAAATTAGAGACCAACTAGCAAAACCATTGGCTTTATTATGTTCTGAATCACTTACAAAACGGATTGTTCCACCGGATTGGAAAGATGCACGGTTGATCCCCTTATTCAGAAAAGGCAAACAATCAGATCCAGCAAATTATAGACCGGTGAGTTTAACGAGCACAGTCTGTAAATTGTTAGAGTCAATAATCAAAGAAAGCATTGTAATACATTTAGACAAGTTTATCCAATCAGAAATAGCCAGCATGGGTTTACTAGAGGGAGATCGTGCTTAACAAATTTATTAGAATTCATGGAGGAGGTTACTAAAATGATTGCAAAAAATGTAGCTTTGACTGTAGTCCATAATGAAGGGATATTCTTGATCATCATCATAAGAAAAAGGAAGTGTGTTTGATCAAAGACACAGGAGAAATTACATGCAGAGTTTTGGCATTTTTTACAATATAAATTTTCAGTATTTTTTGTTTAGTTACGTTTTAAATTATTATGTGGAATGCTACATTACAATAAATGATATCAAAATGTGAGGTGATCATCTTGAAAGCATCTGCCTAGCCTTTATATGTATATATCAATTTTTAATAAAGTTACAACAATTATAAAAACAAAATCTCTCACTATATGGTACTCCTTAAAGGACAAGTAGCAACTGAAAATAAAACTCTCAAACTATGGGATATGAAAGAACTAAAGTATACAGCCTTCTCAAACTATGCGATATGAAAGAACTAAAGTATGCAGCCGACTCAAACTATGCTATATGAAAGAACTAAAGTATTCAGCCTTCTGAAACTATGGGATATGAAAGAACTAAAGTATACAGCCTTCTCAAACTATGGGATATGAAAGAACTAAAGTATTCAGCCTTCTCAAACTATGCTATATGAAAGAACTAAAGTATGCAGCCGACTAAAACTATGCTATATGAAAGAACTAAAGTATTCAGCCTTCTCAAACTATGGGATATGAAAGAACTAAAGTATACAGCCTTCTCAAACTATGGGATATGAAAGAACTAAAGTATTCAGCCTTCTCAAACTATGCTATATGAAAGAACTAAAGTATGCAGCCGACTCAAACTATGGGATATGAAAGAACTAAAGTATGCAGCCGACTCAAACTATGGGATATGAAAGAACTAAAGTATGCAGCCTTCTCAAACTATGCTATATGAAAGAACTAAAGTATGCAGCCGACTCAAACTATGGGATATGAAAGAACTAAAGTATGCATCCCTCTCAAATATAGACACATATTATTGGACTAAATGTGAGGACCATGTCTTGAAATAGAAAGAGGGCCATAAAAAACAGATGAACTGTCCTTCTTTCTTCCGAGAGCAGCCATGAATGTGTTGGAATCGTCCGACTATGATTAAGTGAAAAATTAACCAGCATGTTTGCTTTCTGAGAAATAGACGTTTCCATCACCTTGGCAAAACAGTCCTATTCAGGGCCACCCCAATCAGCTATAAGATGGATCTCAGAACTGGCCACCCCAACTAGAAGATGGATCTCAGAACTGGTCACCCCAATCAGCTAGAAGATGGATCTCAGAACTGGCCACCCCAGCTAGAAGATGGATCTCAGAACTGGCCACCCCAGCTAGAAGATGGATCTCAGAACTGGTCACCCCAATCAGCTAGAAGATGGGTCTCAGAACTGGTCACCCCAATCAGCTAGAAGATGGATCTCAGAACTGGTCACCCCAATCAGCTAGAAGATGGGTCTCATAACTGGTCACCCCAATCAGCTAGAAGATGGATCTCAGAACTGGTCACCCCAATCAGCTAGAAGATGGATCTCAGAACTGGTCACCCCAATCAGCTAGAAGATGGATCTCAGAACTGGTCACCACAATCAGCTAGAAGATGGATCTCAGAACTGGTCACCCCAATCAGCTAGAAGATGGATCTCAGAACTGGTCACCCCAATCAGCTAGAAGATGGATCTCAGAACTGGTCACCCCAATCAGCTAGAAGATGGATCTCAGAATTGGTCACCCCAATCAGCTAGAAGATGGATCTCAGAACTGGTCACCCCAATCAGCTAGAAGATGGATCTCAGAACTGGTCACCCCAATCAGCTAGAAGATGGATCTCAGAACTGGTCACCCCAATCAGCTAGAAGATGGATCTCAGAACTGGTCACCCCAATCAGCTAGAAGATGGATCTCAGAACTGGTCACCCCAATTAGCTAGAAGATGGATCTCAGAACTGGCCACCCCAGCTAGAAGATGGATCTCAGAACTGGTCACCCCAGCTAGAAGATGTATCTCAGAACTGGCCACCCCAGCTAGAAGATGGATATCAGAACTGGTCACCCCAGCTAGAAGATGGATCTCAGAACTGGTCACCCCAGCTAGAAGATGGATCTCAGAACTGGCCACCCCAGCAAGAAGATGGATCTCAGAACTGGTCACCCCAATCAGCTAGAAGATGGATCTCAGAACTGGTCACCCCAATCAGCTAGAAGATGGATCTCAGAACTGGTCACCCCAATCAGCTAGAAGATGGATCTCAGAATTGGTCACCCCAATCAGCTAGAAGATGGATCTCAGAACTGGTCACCCCAATCAGCTAGAAGATGGATCTCAGAACTGGTCACCCCAATCAGCTAGAAGATGGATCTCAGAACTGGTCACCCCAATCAGCTAGAAGATGGATCTCAGAACTGGTCACCCCAATCAGCTAGAAGATGGATCTCAGAACTGGTCACCCCAATTAGCTAGAAGATGGATCTCAGAACTGGCCACCCCAGCTAGAAGATGGATCTCAGAACTGGTCACCCCAGCTAGAAGATGGATCTCAGAACTGGCCACCCCAGCTAGAAGATGGATATCAGAACTGGTCACCCCAGCTAGAAGATGGATCTCAGAACTGGTCACCCCAGCTAGAAGATGGATCTCAGAACTGGCCACCCCAGCAAGAAGATGGATCTCAGAACTGGTCACCCCAGCTAGAAGATGGGTCTCAGAACTGGCCACCATAATCAGCTAGAAGATGGATCTCAGAACTGGTCACCCTAATCAGCTAGAAGATGGATCTCAGAACTGGCCACCCCAATCAGCTAGAAGATGGATCTCAGAACTGGTCACCCTAATCAGCTAGAAGATGGATCTCAGAACTGGTCACCCCAATCAGCTAGAAGATGGGTCTCAGAACTGGTCACCCCAATCAGCTAGAAGATGGATCTCAGAACTGGTCACCCCAATCAGCTAGAAGATGGGTCTCATAACTGGTCACCCCAATCAGCTAGAAGATGGATCTCAGAACTGGTCACCCCAATCAGCTAGAAGATGGATCTCAGAACTGGTCACCCCAATCAGCTAGAAGATGGATCTCAGAACTGGTCACCACAATCAGCTAGAAGATGGATCTCAGAACTGGTCACCCCAATCAGCTAGAAGATGGATCTCAGAACTGGTCACCCCAATCAGCTAGAAGATGGATCTCAGAACTGGTCACCCCAATCAGCTAGAAGATGGATCTCAGAATTGGTCACCCCAATCAGCTAGAAGATGGATCTCAGAACTGGTCACCCCAATCAGCTAGAAGATGGATCTCAGAACTGGTCACCCCAATCAGCTAGAAGATGGATCTCAGAACTGGTCACCCCAATCAGCTAGAAGATGGATCTCAGAACTGGTCACCCCAATCAGCTAGAAGATGGATCTCAGAACTGGTCACCCCAATTAGCTAGAAGATGGATCTCAGAACTGGCCACCCCAGCTAGAAGATGGATCTCAGAACTGGTCACCCCAGCTAGAAGATGTATCTCAGAACTGGCCACCCCAGCTAGAAGATGGATATCAGAACTGGTCACCCCAGCTAGAAGATGGATCTCAGAACTGGTCACCCCAGCTAGAAGATGGATCTCAGAACTGGCCACCCCAGCAAGAAGATGGATCTCAGAACTGGTCACCCCAGCTAGAAGATGGGTCTCAGAACTGGCCACCATAATCAGCTAGAAGATGGATCTCAGAACTGGTCACCCTAATCAGCTAGAAGATGGATCTCAGAACTGGCCACCCCAATCAGCTAGAAGATGGATCTCAGAACTGGTCACCCTAATCAGCTAGAAGATGGATCTCAGAACTGGTCACCCCAATCAGCTAGAAGATGGATCTCAGAACTGGTCACCCTAATCAGCTAGAAGATGGATCTCAGAACTGGTCACCCCAGCTAGAAGATGGATCTCAGAACTGGTCACCCCAGCTAGAAGATGGATCTCAGAACTGGTCACCCCAGCTAGAAGATGGATCTCAGAACTGGTCACCCCAGCTAGAAGATGGATCTCAGAACTGAATTATAACCATTTATTATTTGCTCCAGCATCTACTTATAAAACTCTCCCAATCCATCTGAAGTATGTACTTTATATGTTCTATATATCGTGTGCTTTTAGATTTTCACATATTTTATTCTTCGAAATTCCAGCTCATAAAACACATGAACTACATTACAAAAGGGCATTATGTGAAACCTAATGTTCAAATTTGAGAGACGCCTATGCCTAAAGAAAGATATTTTTTTCTAATTTTCTCAAGAGACAAAATAATTCCTTTGCTCATAAATATCAAAAGAACTAGTCACTTTAAGACAATGGTACAGCCTGACACAATGTACATTATTAAGTCATTGGGACATTGAAAAGATAAGTTCACGTGTAAAATCGAGCATATCGGTGTAAGGGTTATTCAGATATTGGACGGCAATTAACAGCAACCATTGTGAAACGGACAATAGTTGACACATGACAGTTTCGTCATTTAGTCGTCGGTCTTTTAAGGGGGTTTTCTCGTGTGGGACGGCCTATCTAAAGTAGGCCGTTGGGTGACGCTGGTGCATAAATCTGGGTCACAGTGACATTGAAAGGTGACGTTTTCTGGCGGATCTTGTACCGTCAGCCTAGCAGGCAAACTGATTGTACACGGAATACAAATGGGCCGCTGCTGCAACTTTGTAGCTAGCATTGCACCGAGTGCTGCCAGAACGTCGAATAATTTAATTGACATGGCAGTACGAGGGCGTTCAAACCAAACCGGGACTTGTTCTACCTGAATGGGTTACAGCGTGCTGGAACTACTATCATTAGATAGGGGCACTTGTGTCCTATTACTGCTTGTTAGGCGACTTGCCATTTGCCAGGTACGTGACAGATACATAAAAATGGAGGACAACACTGTTAGTGCTTGCATGGAATAGCGTGTTGTGATGAAGTTTCATTTGAAAGCGGCGTGAAACCTGCATACATTTACAGAAGACTGCAATCATAATACAGTGAGGAGACAGCTGCAGTAAGACATTTGAATGGTGTAAACGTTTTAGAGAAGACCGTATATCCGTGGGTGATGATCCCGGTCGTGGTGGCTCACAACCCACCACAGTCGTTCTTGTGAATATTCATATTGTGGAACGCCTTATCCTGGAATATCGACGCATATGTACCAGAGCCGATCTATTTGATGGAGCTCTGTCGCAGACGGTAAATGGGTCTGCTCTATTCTATTACACTCTACACTCACTCTAAATAAATTCAAGAAACACTAAATCTAAACACAATAGAACAGATTATTCATTCAAGAAACACTACCAACTATAAACTCTCTAACAACTTAAACCCGTTCTCTCACAAGCTTATCTAAAGCACTCCTACCGCTAAACCTAACCTCATCAATACTGTTATTGCCCGGTTCTGACTCCTCTCCTATTATGGCATGCTGTGATCAAACTTGTTGCGGATTGCCGCTGATGGTCAAGTTCGTCGGTTCTAAACCGAGGTATGATGTCCGTGATCCTGCTCCTTTTTGTCGGCGGCAGATCAAAGTGGTTTCACCGTGATCAGGATAGACTGCGTCAAATACGATCCTTGGGATCACTAGAAAACTGCCTCTAGCTGAGACTGACATTCACGTGATCAAAGTGATGTCTACGTTGTTGGTGGGACTGCACAAGATGATGAATGGGATGACTGGCAGACTGCCTCAAGCTGAGACTGACGACTCGTAATCGCGACCACTATATAAAATGGGGATAGCTGCCTTGCTTGGTGCGTGTCTATCTCAACTGCTTGTCCGCCATCTGCTCTCCACTGAACGTCTCTTTTGAATCTACCTCTGTCTCTGAAGTGAACCGTTTCCTCATTTGTGGTTCTCAGCTCAAACTGTTCAAGTCTTACGACCTTTCTCCATTTCTCTCCTCTCAAGTTTGTCTCTGAAGTGAAATGTTCTCTCTCTGTGGTTCTCAACTCAAATCTGCCTCAACTGTAAATCTCGGTCGCCTGCGCTCCACCGAGCGTCTCTCTCCGTCACCTGTCCTCCACTGAGCGTCTCTCTCCATCGCCTGCCCTCCACTGAGCGTCTCTCTCCGTCACCTGCCCTCCACTGAGCGTCTCTCTCCGTCGCCTGCCCTCCACTGAGCGTCTCTCTCCGTCACCTGTCCTCCACTGAGCGTCTCTCTCCATCACCTACCCTCCACTGAGCGTCTCTCTCCGTCGTCTACCCTCCACTGAGCGTCTCTCTCCGTCGTCTACCCTCCACTGAGCGTCTCTCTCCGTCACCTGCCTTCCACTGAGCGTATTGCCACATCCTCCTTACAGCCATGACCTCGCTGTAAGCGATTTCTAAAACGCTAAAACTTAAACGCTTGGATAAGTGCATAAACGTTGAAGGAGTTTATATAGAGAAATAAATGGCATTTTGACTACTTAAAAAAAACAAAAACATTTCCCTAACCAAAAAAGTTCCAATTTGGCTTGGTTTTGTTTGTTCTCAATCTCCCGCTACCAAACCCTGAAAGGGCTTAAGTAGCAGAATGTAGTCCAGAGAACGGAATGCGTTGTATCGTACTTTACAGCTTCACTGCGATATTTGCACCTTTCGGTCCAACACATCCGACTTCAGCAAGCATTTTTTAGTACCAGGTTACCATTCCCTCTTGGATCCTTTCTCCTAAGTCAGTCTGCCCTGCTGCCGCCTGTTATCCAGGATCACCGCGTGCAGGTGTAGAAGGGTCTTGGCAGCTCTGGTTCGCTGGCCCTGACGCTAGCAGTCAGCTATGGGTCGCTGGCCCTGACGCTAGCAGTCAGCTATGGGTCGCTGGCCCTGACGCTAGCAGTCAGCTATGGGTCGATGACACTACAGCTCATGCGCTTCTCAGTTCCAATTTGACTTGAACGCCTCTAGTGCATACACGACAGGCTACGATCATACGTCTCTCCCGTATATCTCAAGCTACCCTGGCTGTCAATGATACACTCATTCAGGGTTAGAGAGGTCAGCCTCTCAATGATACATCCACCATGAGTTATGGAGGTCAGTCTTTATTACTGAGTTGTTGACTCCCCGCACACCTGGGAGCTTGACTCCCCGCACACCTGGGAGCTTGACTCCCCGCACACCTGGGATATTGCTTGTAAAGTTTCGTATCCTGTTTGTCAGATCGACATCCGGAAATGTTCAACTCGTACCGACCTGTTGGTTGAATGGTGGCCATTTTTATTATGCAAATGTTGAACAGTACATGTGAGAGGGTGGGGAGGGGGGTGTGTTTGGTGGGGGGGGGGGGGGGGGGGGGGGAGCGGGGCGCTAGACCTACCTGTTGGAAGATTATCACGTTATAGTATTCAGTCGGCGATAATCGGTGAAGCGAAACGTCTCTTTCCGTGAGGTCAGTCAGGCGGGACATTTTCTTTTCCGGTAACCAGTAACGGCAAACAGGCATTTGGGAGTTACATAAAGGGGGTGGATTGGATAGAGAGAGAGAGAGAGGGAGAGAGATGGAGAGAGAGAGAGAGAGAGAGTTGAGGGAAGGGCCCGTCTGGTTTTTATATTTGTGACGGGCAGAGACATCAGTTGGTGAAGGTCTACAGTCTAGGAGGGAGACATCAGTTGGTGAAGGTCTACAGTCTAGGAGGGAGAGGGACATCAGTTGGTGAAGGTCTACAGTCTAGGAGTGAGGGGGACATCAGTTAGTGAAGGTCTACAGTCTAGGAGGGAGACATCAGTTGGTGAAGGTCTACAGTCTAGGAGGGAGACATCAGTTAGTGAAGGTCTACAGTCTAGGAGTGAGGGGGACATCAGTTAGTGAAGGTCTACAGTCTAGGAGGGAGACATCAGTTGGTGAAGGTCTACAGTCTAGGAGGGAGACATCAGTTGGTGAAGGTCTACAGTCTAGGAGGGAGACATCAGTTGGTGAAGGTCTACAGTCTAGGAGTGAGGGGGACATCAGTTAGTGAAGGTCTACAGTCTAGGAGGGAGACATCAGTTAGTGAAGGTCTACAGTCTAGGCGTGATGCCTCCTGAGTGTCCACTAACATAACGAGCAGAGTCTGTCAATTGTTCAATAATCACAGAAAACATTGTAATGCATTTAGACAAGTTTAATCTAATCAGAAAGTCAGCATGGGTTTACTAGAGGGAGGACTGATGCCCTCCAATCGGTTGTGCTATGCTTGGTTTCATCTGCGTGACTCGCACTACTGCAGGGATCACGTCAATCCACATCTCGTCATCCAGACTGCCCTGGACACAGCCAGTTAACAGGGAGCAATAAATGGGAAAGAGATGGTAGTCTTTGGTTAGCATGTAGTGCCTGGCAGTAACGTCCTGACCAACATGTAGTGCCTGACGAGAGGTCCTGACCAGCATGTAGTGACTGACGCGACGTCATGACTAGCATGTAGTGTGGGACGCAACGTCCTGACTAAGCATGTAGTGCCTGGCACTGACGGGACGTCCTGACTAGCATGCAGTGCCTGGGTGGACAAGCGTATCAGTTCCCCGTTTGTTACTGAGAGATGAGGATGGTGTGATATTAGAAACAGTTTTAGTTGATCACATGCAGTCAAATTGAGGACATACGAGAGCAGAGAGCACATTGGGCTCCGGCCCAAGAATGACAAGGGCCCAGAAGTCAACGCGTTCACATGTAATCTACATTCTAGGTTATTGCGATAGTTGATCTATCTGACGTGGCCTAACGACGAAGGATCGACAGCTTGGCTAACTAATCAAAAGATCACGTGTCACATAATGCACGCTCTGGATACGCCAATGATTTTATACTACAGCAGATGTGAACCCAAACTAGGTCAAATGTATATAAATAGACCGGTGAGTTTAACGAGCTAGTCTGTAAATTGTTAGAGTCAATAATCAAAGAAAACATTGTAATGCATTTAGACAAATTTAATCTAATTAGAAATAGTCAGCATGGGTTTACCAGAGGGAGATCATGCTTAACAAATCTATTAGAATTCATGGAGGAAGTTACTAAAATCATAGATAAAGGGGAGCTAGTGAATGTTATTTATCTAGATTTCGCAAAGGCCTTTGATAGAGAACCTCATCAAAGATTATTTTGAAAGTTAAAATCACATGGAATAGGTGGGGCAGTTGCCAAATGGATTAAAAATTGGTTAACGGGAAGAAGGCAGAGGGTGGGTATAAATAAGGAGTACTCTGAGTGGTGTGAAGTAAAAAATGGAGTGCCACAGGGCTCGGTTTTGGGACCAATTTTGTTCTTGATATACATAAATGATTTAGACATTGATATGGGATCCATTATTGCAAAATTTGCTGACACAAAACTATGTAGGAGTATCTCATCTAAAGCAGAAGTGGATATATTGAGGTCAGATTTAGATAAAATTCAAGAATGGTCTGTGAGCTGGCAAATGGAGTTTAATGAAGATAAACGTACAGTCAGAAGCGAACAGCCTGGTGGGGTGATGTGGTAAGGGCGGCTATACTGTCTAATGACTATATGACCTACCAGACAAGATGGCTACATCGTCTAGCAGACAACAAGATGGCTACATCGTCTACCAGACATCAAGATGAGCTCAGCAGAAGAGATGGGTGGAAGGAATACTTTCAAGAACTTCTCAACCCTACTACCTCCACAGGGGATTCAGTTTTTCTGCCATGCTACTCAGATCATACCGAACCCGACATAATGATTCAAGAAACGGAGAGAGTTATAAAGAATAGTCCCAAGAATTAGTCACCAGGCAAAGACGGCATAGCAAGGGAGGTGATTCATGCATTTGAGGTAACAGGATTACTCTGGCTACATAGCCGCTTCACAAAGGCATGTGAGGTAACAGGGTTACTCTGGCTACATAGCCGCTTCACAAAGGCATGGAAAGACAGACGCGTACACGATGACTGGCAGCAAGCTATATTCGATCCAATTTGGAAGGAAAAGGGCGGCAAAAGAAATTGTGACACGTACAAAGGCGTATCGCTACTTAGCCACACTGGCAAACTGTATGATCCTGAAACATATTATAAGACCTATTGTTGAACCTCAACTATCCAGAGCTCAATTTTGATTCCGCCGAGGTATGAGCTGCACGGAAGCCTAGTTCACCTTAAGACAAATAAACGAAAGATCAATAGAATACAACGAAAATCTATGTGTTGCTTTCATTGATCAGGAAAAAAGCGTTTGATAGGGTAAACAGGGTTAAACTTTGAAAGATACTGGAAGATTAAGGTGTACAAGGTCAGCTTCTAGATACTGAAAGATTATGGAAGATTATGGTGTACAAGGCCAGCTTCTTGATACTGGAAGATTATGGAAGATTATGGTGTACAAGGCCAGCTTCTTGATACTGGAAGATTATGGAAGATTATGGTGTACAAGGCCAGCTTCTTGATACTGGAAGATTATGGAAGATTATGGTGTACAAGGCCAGCTTCTTGATACTGGAAGATTATGGTGTACAAGGCCAGCTTCTTGATACTGGAAGATTATGGTGTACAAGACCAGCTGATACTGGAAGATTATGGTGTACAAAGCCAGCTTCTTGATACTGGAAGATTATGGTGTACAAGGCCAGCTGATACTGGAAGATTATGGTGTACAAGGCCAGCTGATACTGGAAGATTATGGTGTACAAGGCCAGCTGATACTGGAAGATTATGGTGTACTTCTTCTTCTTCTTCTTCTTCTTCGTACGCAGTCAGACAGTAACCATTATTTTTTCGAAAAAAAGCGGCGGTCATCCTGAGGCTGTCGCCACTGCCATAGAGCTTGTCTTGCAGTTCCACTGGTGATGGCCACATCTGCTCTCTCTGATCCTCGTATGTCGGGCAGTTCTGCAGCAGATGTTCAGCGGTCATTTTACCAGTACCGCACGGGCATTCGTCGGTACACCCTATCTTCATTTTGTTGAATAGGTGGTACCTCAGTCTATTGTGGCCAGTGCGAAGTCTGAAGACAACGACCTGCTCTCTTCGGTTCAACTGGTAATAGGCATCGTTTTTGGTGTAACCAGTATGTTCGGTTTCCCATTTGGTCATGTATCTGGCTTTGATAAGCCGTTTTGACTCTTCGTACGTCATACTGGTATCTGTTTGTGGTAGTCTTGCACCTTCTTTTGCCAGTCTGTCTGCCTCCTCGTTGCCTTGGATGTTGCAGTGTGATGGGACCCACTGTACCACTACCCTTTTTGGTGCGGACTGCTGGCACAGTTTGCAGAGTGCTGCTCTTAAGTAATTAAGCTCAGTGTTTTTCTGGCTTTTTAGCGCTGTGACTACGGCGAGAGCATCTGTAAGCAGGACTATATGGCTTTCATTTTCACTGTGTGTCACCATTTCTTCCACTGCCGCCCTCAGTGCCTCTGCCTCCGCTCTGAAATTGCTTGTGTACTTACCAGTAGCGAATGACAGTGTTATTTTTCTGCCATTTGGTAGGTTCAGGAATGCTCCTGCCCCTCCGTTCTGTGTAGTATTTGTTACAGAACCGTCGGTGTATGCATGGGTCCAGTCCATGCTTGGGTAGCTTTTCGTTATGAAGCTTAGGGTAGTATCTCTCCTTTCTTTTTCAGTCTGGCAGTTTTTGTTTGCAATACCTGGTATATTTTCTACCACCTCTGGAAATATATCCTGCCTCCAGGTAGGTTTTCGTACAGTAGTGATGGGTTTTGGTGTTGTTAGTGCGTTTATGGGGTCTTCGTGTATCTTTGTTTTGGCTATTTCTGCAAAGTTTCTCCGCTTTAGTTTCCCATTTCCCAAATTGTTTAGTCTCTGGTGCATTGGATGGTCAGTCAGTCTTCGGAGTTTCTCTGACTGCAGCTGGGCTCTGCAGTCTCTTCTATCGGTCATGGATTGCAGTTTTGTAATCTTTTCAAGTTCTACAATTGGCGTTGACTTCATGCCACCTGTTATAATTTTCATGGCTTGGTTTTGAAGTTTGCTAACCTTATCGAAGTTCGCCTTCGCTGCTGTTGTCCATGCCGCAATGCCATACTCGAGAACTGATCTCACTCTTCCAGTGTACAGTTTCTTTAGTATGCCTTCGTCTGCTCCCCAGCTTGTGCCAGCAAGTTTCCTCATGATTGCCATTCTTTCTCTGGCTTTCATTCGGTTTCTCTCAATCTGACTTTTCCATGTCATGCGCCGATCAAATGCGACTCCCAGATAGGTTGGGTTGTCGTTTGGCTGCAGGATTTTGCCATTTAAACTTAATTTGGTACTTTGGGGTTTTAAAGAAAGCGAGAATATGGTGCATGTGGTTTTCTCCTCGTTTATTTTGACCAGCCATGAGGTCGCCCACTCTTCCAGCGATGTTAGGGCCGTCTGCATCCGATTTCTTGCTATGGTGAGATTCTTTTCAGAGGTCCACATAGCCAGATCGTCTGCAAACATTGAGCTATGGATTCTTCTTGGTATATTCTCTGTAATATCGTTTATATATACCAGGAAGAGTGTGGGTGACAGTACTCCCCCTTGGGGTACTCCCTGCTCGAGTGTCACCTTTTTTGCTCATCTGCACTTGTACTTGGACTCTGGCCGTTCTTTGTTTGAGGTAGTGGTTGATCCACTTGTACATTTTCCCACAAACATCACTTCTTCTTAGCTTGACTCTAAGTCCATCTTTCCAGACTTTGTCAAATGCCTTTTCCAGATCCACCCAAACAGCTACTGTGTGTTTCTGTGCCTGGTAGGCATCTTTTATCTCCTGGGCTATGAGGATGACCTGGTCCTCAGTGGATCTGTGCTGTCTAAAGCCGGCTTGCTGTGGAATTAGTATTCGTTTTTCTTCCAGATGCCACATCAGTCTGGTGTTTATCATCCGTTCCATCAGCTTGCCGACACAGCTCAGTAGGCTTATGGGCCTGTATCCATTTGGATCTGTTTTGTCCTTTCCTGTTTTTGGTACTGGTACCAGTATTGCGTCTTTCCATGCCTGTGGTACAATTCCCCTTTTCCAGCTTTGGTTCAGGACCGATAGCAGTTTTCTCTTCGCTGTTTGGCCCAGCCCCATCAGCATTTCGTTTGTTATCCCGTCTTTTCCGGGAGATTTCCTTTTCTTTAATGTTCTCATGGCCTCTTCCATTTCGCGCATTGTTAGTTTGGCCATCATGTGCTCTTCAGGTGCCGTATTCATGTTTTCATGCCCCTTTAGCTCTTCGCTAATGTCTGTATGCTTATCTGCAGGGACCTCGATGTGGTTTGCTCTGGCATAGTGATCGACAAAGGCGTTTGCGGCTTTCTTACCTGTGATCAAGTTCTCGCCCTGCTTGATAGTAATTTGTTTATTTGACGGGGTTTCGTCGTTCATGGCCCTGACTAGCTTCCATAGCTTGTTCCCGTCTTTGTCCAGGTTTAGGCTTTCCGTTTTATTTTTCCAGCTTTCTCTTGCTGTTTGCTTGAGAGTGTGTTTGTATTTCGCCGTAGCGGCTTTGAGGGCGATGTTTGCCTCCATGGATTTTTCTCGTTCTGCCATGTTCCTAGCATTTGTTACTGCATCTTCCACTTTCTGTAACTCATCATTCCAGTAGGGCTTATAGTTTTTCCTAGCTCCTCTTGGGATGGTTTCAGTGGCGGCTTGCATTATTGCCTTGCTTAGGCTTTCCACCATGGGCTTCATTTTGGTGTTTCGTGTGTTGATGGTTTCACACAGCCCATCTGTCAGGATTGCAAATCTGTCCCAGTCGGCTCGTTTGTAATTCCAACGTGGGAGCGGTTTTGTTTCCTGTGGGCCTACTTCCATGTCAATGGTTAGCCTGATCGGCCTGTGGTCGCTACCTGCCAGTTGGTTTAGCACCTGGCGGTCTATTTTATGGTGTATGTCCTGTGTGGAGAAGGCCAAATCTGGAGTCGAGGTGGTATGCCATGTTCTTGAATAGAAGCTAGGGCTATCCCCCGGCCTATTGATTAGAGAGAGATTTGCATCTATCTCCCAATCTTCCACTTCGTCACCTCTGGCCAGCTGATACTGGAAGATTATGGTGTACAAGGCCAGCTTCTTGGTACTGCAATATTATGGTATACAAGGCCAGCTGATACTGGAAGATTATGGTGTACAAGGCCAGCTTCTTGATACTGGAAGATTATGGTGTACAAGGCCAGCTGATACTGGAAGATTATGGTGTACAAGACCAGCCTCTTGATACTGAAAGATTATGGTGTACAAGGCCAGCTTCTAGATACTGGAAGATTATGGTGTACAAGGCCAGCTTCTTGATACTGGGAGATTATTGTGTACAAAGCCAGCTTCTTGGTACTGGAAGATTATGGTGTACAAGGTCAGCTTCTTGATACTGGAAGATTATGGTGTACAAGGCCAGCTTCTTGGTACTGGAAGATTATGGTGTACAAGTCCAGCTTCTTGGTACTGGAAGATTATGGTGTACAAGGCCAGCTGATACTAGAAGATTATGGTGTACAAGGCCAGCTTCTTGATACTGGAAGATTATAGTGTACAAGGCCAGCTTCTTGATACTGGAAGATTATGGTGTACAAGGCCAGCTGATACTGAAAGATTATGGTGTACAAGGCCAGCTGATACTGGAAGATTATGGTGTACAAGGCCAGCTTCTTGATACTGGAAGATTATGGTGTACAAGGCCAGCTGATACTGAAAGATTATGGTGTACAAGGCCAGCTGATACTGGAAGATTATGGTGTACAAGGCCAGCTTCTTGGTACTGCAATATTATGGTATACAAGGCCAGCTGATACTGGAAGATTATGGTGTACAAGGCCAGCTTCTTGATACTGGAAGATTATGGTGTACAAGGCCAGCTGATACTGGAAGATTATGGTGTACAAGGCCAGCCTCTTGATACTGAAAGATTATGGTGTACAAGGCCAGCTTCTAGATACTGGAAGATTATGGTGTACAAGGCCAGCTTCTTGATACTGGGAGATTATTGTGTACAAAGCCAGCTTCTTGGTACTGGAAGATTATGGTGTACAAGGCCAGCTTCTTGATACTGGAAGATTATGGTGTACAAGGCCAGCTTCTTGGTACTGGAAGATTATGGTGTACAAGTCCAGCTTCTTGGTACTGGAAGATTATGGTGTACAAGGCCAGCTGATACTAGAAGATTATGGTGTACAAGGCCAGCTTCTTGATACTGGAAGATTATAGTGTACAAGGCCAGCTTCTTGATACTGGAAGATTATGGTGTACAAGGCCAGCTTCTTGATACTGGAAGATTATGGTGTACAAGACCAGCTTCTTGATACTAGAAGATTATAGTGTACAAGGCCAGCTGATACTGGTAGATTATGGTGTACAAGGCCAGCTTCTTGATACTGGAAGATGATGGTGTACAAGGCCAGCTGATACTGGAAGATTATGGTGTACAAGGCCAGCTGATACTGGAAGATTATGGTGTACAAGGCCAGCTTCTTGATACTGGAAGATTATGGTGTACAAGGCCAGCTGATACTGAAAGATTATGGTGTACAAGGCCAGCTGATACTGGAAGATTATGGTGTACAAGGCCAGCTTCTTGATACTGGAAGATTATGGTGTACAAGGCCAGCTGATACTGAAAGATTATGGTGTACAAGGCCAGCTGATACTGGAAGATTATGGTGTACAAGGCCAGCTTCTTGGTAATGTCAGAGCACTGTATCGTTCTAGTACAAACGTCGTCAGAACGACTGATGGTATCACATATGCTTTTCAAATCACTTCCGGCGTGAGACTAGGGCGCGTGCTTTCTCCTCTGTTGTTTAACATCTACATGGACACAATCGCATCAGAGACTGGTCAAATTGAGACATCTGTAGCAGAACATAACTCAATTCACGAATTACTCTTTGCAGATGATCAGTATGAACGCGCTTGCGACTACCTGTGCTAAACAACAATATGTGGGTTTGCAAGAACAAAACATACTATGATGATCAGTAGAACTGGGCCACTCAAGATAAGTCTAAATGATATTGCTCTTCAACAGGTCCATGAGTTCAAGTATTTGGGCAGTATTTTTCGGCAGACGGTAGGATCGACAGGGTAATCGAGACAAGGTGCCAGAAAGCATCTGCCGTGACTTATCAGCTGTCCCCATTGCTTAGACACCCGAGCATTAGTTTGGCAACAAAGCAACAGCTGATAAACAGTATATTTATGCCGACTCTGTGCTACCAGTGCCAAACATGGACTCTGTCCAGGGCGTGCGAGAGCAGAATTTCGACTTGTGAAATGAAGTGTTTGAGGAAAGTCATCGGCGTTTCCAGGAGAGACAGAAGACGGAACGACGACATTCGAAGTATGGTCGGCACTACGGCTTGTGCTGAATACATTTCCAGGCAGAAAATAAGTTGATTTGGTCATCTCATGAGAATACACCCTCATCATCTGCCACTGATGGATTACAATGCTGGTAGATTTGGCTACAGGGCAAGGGGGCGACCGCGAGGTAGGTGGATAGATGACATTAGAGTGATTGTGCAAACGACACGGGCTCACATTGACCGACATAACGCTCTTGGTGCAGGATAGACGTCTTAAGCTCCCCACGACGCTGAACGGCACAAGTGGAAAGAAAACTAACTAACTACTAAATGTACAGTCATCCACATGGGTAGATCCAATATGGAACATAAATACAGAATGGGGGAGAACAATATTAGAATGATAGAAAAGGAAAGGGACCTAGGGGTTATAATAGATCATACAGGAAAGGTGAGTGAGCAAGTTAAGGTAGCAGTGAAAAAGGCAAATGCAATGTTAGGTATGATAAAAAGAAATATTAAACATAGGAGCAAGGAAGTGATAGTCAAACTGTATAAAGCTTTAGTTAGACCTAGATTGGAGTACTGTGTACAGGTGTGGAGTCCTTATCATAGAGGAGATATAAACATGCTGATAAGAATACAAAAGAGAGCGACAAAGCTGATAGTGGGATTCCAGAATTACAGTTATGAGGAAAGACTCAGAAAAACGGGCCTACAGTGTCTAGCAGAGAGAAGAATTCGTGGTGACTTAATACAGGTTTATAAGATGATCAGAGGAATCGATAAATTAGACTATAACAAGTTTTTTTTCTTCAAAATACAGCCACCCACAATAACAAAAGGGCATAGCTACAAGCTGACTAAAGAGAGGTCCAGATTAGATATTAGGAAATATTTTTTTTTAGTCAGAGAGTGGTGTCTGCTTGGAATGCATCGCCACAGGAAGTAGTGGCGGCAGGGACTATTAATACATTTAAGAAATAAACTGGATGCGCATAGCTTTTAGAGCAAGGAAATGTAAATGTAACTGGTTGTATACAGACTCTGCAGGGTCTTCTAAACTAGAATAAAGATGTTAAGTTAGAACATATTACACACGAGAATAGCTCTTGTCGTTAGCTCATGGATGTTGGTACTGCTTGCGGTAGTAGCATATTCTCCTAAATGGCAGGGCGCCCTCACCCATCTAACAAGGGGCCCGGAGAACCCATCGACGCCGACACTGACCTAATTGTAACAGTTACGTCACTCTCAGAAGTGGCCAGAGTCACATCACCCACCCACAACACAAATCGAATACCTCCTGCCACAGACGCGTTGCTAGAGAGACGGCGCAAGATGACTCATTCGCCGGCGACATTTTTAGCTTTCAGCGCGTCAGTCAAATCTGCCGTCAAATAGTTTTACAATGTTCAGTCAAGTGTTTTCTAACAGTTGCTGCATCTCATCAAACGGGCCTCGCTGAACACCTTACAGCCATTCCTTGTTTGAAAGTTCTAGATGGATCTCACACCACATCATGGCTGGGCCTGGAGTCAGCACCACATCAAGGCTGGGCCTAGAGTCAGCACCACATCAAGGCTGGGCCTGCAGTCAGCACCACATCAAGGGTGGGCATGGAGTCAGCACCACATCAAGGTTAGGCATGGAGTCAGCACCACATCAAGGTTAGGCATGGAGTCAGCACCACATCAAGGTTGGGCCTGGAGTCAGCATCACATCAAGGTTGGGCATGGAATCAGCACCACATCAAGGTTAGGCATGGAGTCAGCACCACCTCACGGATAGTCAGAACCAAATCAAGGCTGGGTCCGGAGTCAGAACCAAATCAATGCTGGGTCTGGAGTCAGAATTAAATCAAGGCTGGGTCTGGAGTCAGCACAAAATCAAGGCTGGGCCTGGAGTCAGCACAAAATCAAGGCTGGGCCTGGAGTCAGCACAAAATCAAGGCTGGGCCTGGAGTCAGCACAAAATCAAGGCTGGGCCTGGAGTCAGCACAAAATCAAGGCTGGGCCTGGAGTCAATCCTGAGACATTATTATATCGAACTGTTCAAATCTTCAGAGCCTCCTGCAGTCTTTCCACCCACGCCCTCCCCCCAGCCCACCCTAACCTTGTGACCACCTATTCAAGACTTCCTTCCCCCAGCCCACCCCAACCTTGTGACCACCTATTCAAGACTTCCTTCCCTCAGCCCACCCCAACCTTGTGACCACCTATTCAAGACTTCCTTCCCTCAGCCCACCCCAAGCTTGTGACCACCTATTCAAGACTTCCTTCCCCCAGCCCACCCCAACCTTCTGACCACCTATTCAAGACTTCCTTCCCCCAGCCCACCCCGACCTTGTGACCCCCTATTTAAGACTTCCTTCCCCCAGCCCACCCCAACCTTGTGACCACCTATTCAAGACTTCCTTCCCCCAGTCCACCCCAACCTTGTGACCACCTATTCAAAACTTCCTTCCCCCAGCCCACACCAACCTTGTGACCACCTATTCAAAACTTCCTTCCCCCAGCCCACCCCAACCTTGTGACCACCTATTCAAGACTTCCTTCCCCCAGCCCACCCCAACCTTGTGACCACCTATTCAAGACTTCCTTCCCTCAGCCCACCCCAACCTTGTGACCACCTATTCAAGACTTCCTTCCCTCAGCCCACCCCAACCTTGTGACCACCTATTCAAAACTTCCTTCCCCCAGCCCACACCAACCTTGTGACCACCTATTCAAAACTTCCTTCCCCCAGCCCACCCCAACCTTGTGACCACCTATTCAAGACTTCCTTCCCCCAGCCCACCCCAACCTTGTGACCACCTATTCAAGACTTCCTTCCCTCAGCCCACCCCAACCTTGTGACCACCTATTCAAGACTTCCTTCCCTCAGCCCACCCAGGCTTGTGACCACCTATTCAAGACTTCCTTCCCCCAACCCACCCCAACCTTCTGACCACCTATTCAAGACTTCCTTCCCCCAGCCCACCCCGACCTTGTGACCACCTATTCAAGACTTCCTTCCCTCAGCAAATTGCCACGCATTTATCAATATGCCGCCACGACCAGGGTGGCATCACTGCGGAGGACATGGTGGACGGGGTGGGCTAGTGGTTAAGTGACAAGGCTTACAACGCGAAGGTGCTGGGTTCGATCCCCATCACAGCACCGGCCGTTACCCCGGGAAAGCATCCCTTAGAAAATGCAGGAGGAAGCAGACCATTAAAATAAAATTAATGCTGAAGTCGGATGCACTGGGCCGACAAGCGCAAAATAAAAACCCCACTGCAACGCACACCGCCTTGTGGAATAGAGAAATAAGGCGAACGCAAAATAAAACCAAACAAACAAAAACCGGCGTAGGATCTCGAATGTCCACAACTCTATCTAGCTGAGTGGAAACATATTGGCACAACTCTATCTAGCTAAGTGGAAACATATTGGCACAACTCTATCTAGCTAAGTGGAAACATATTGGCACAACTCTATCTAGCCGAGTGGAAACATATTGGCACAACTCTATCTAGCTGAGTGGAAACATATTGGCACAACTCTATCTAGCCGAGTGGAAACATATTGGCACAACTCTGTCTAGCTGAGTGGAAACATATTGGCACAACTCTGTCTAGCTAAGTGGAAACATATTGGCACAACTCTATCTAGCCGAGTGGAAACATATTGGCACAACTCTATCTAGCTGAGTGGAAACATATTGGCACAACTCTATCTAGCTGAGTGGAAACATATTGGCACAACTCTATCTAGCTGAGTGGAAACATATTGGCACAACTCTATCTAGCTGAGTGGAAACATATTGGCACAACTCTATCTAGCTGAGTGGAAACATATTGGCACAACTCTATCTAGCTGAGTGGAAACATATTGGCACAACTCTATCTAGCTGAGTGGAAACATATTGGCACAACTCTATCTAGCTGAGTGGAAACATATTGGCACAACTCTATCTAGCTGAGTGGAAACATATTGGCACAACTCTATCTAGCTCAGTGGAAACATATTGGCACAACTCTATCTAGCTGAGTGGAAACATATTGGCACAACTCTATCTAGCTGAGTGGAAACATATTGGCACAACTCTATCTAGCTCAGTGGAAACATATTGGCACAACTCTATCTAGCTGAGTGGAAACATTCTCATAGATCTCACAAAACCCAGAAACACTTCTCATAGATCTCACAAAACCCAGAAACACTTCTCATAGATCTCACAAAACCCAGAAACACTTCTCATAGATCTCACAAAACCCAGAAACACTTCTCATAGATCTCACAAAACCCAGAAACACTTCTCATAGATCTCACAAAACCCAGAAACACTTCTCATAGATCTCACAAAACCCAGAAACACTTCTCATAGATCTCACAAAACCCAGAAACACTTCTCATAGATCTCACAAAACCCAGAAACACTTCTCATAGATCTCACAAAACCCAGAAACACTTCTCATAGATCTCACAAAACCCAGAAACACTTCTCATAGATCTCACAAAACCCAGAAACACTTCTCATAGATCTCACAAAACCCAGAAACACTTCTCATAGATCTCACAAAACCCAGAAACACTTCTCATAGATCTCACAAAACCCAGAAACACTTCTCATAGATCTCACAAAACCCAGAAACACTTCTCATAGATCTCACAAAACCCAGAAACACTTCTCATAGATCTCACAAAACCCAGAAACACTTCTCATAGATCTCACAAAACCCAGAAACACTTCTCATAGATCTCACAAAACCCAGAAACACTTCTCATAGATCTCACAAAACCCAGAAACACTTCTCATAGATCTCACAAAACCCAGAAACACTTCTCATAGATCTCACAAAACCCAGAAACACTTCTCATAGATCTCACAAAACCCATAAACACTTCTCATAGATCTGACAAAACCCAGAAACACTTCTCATAGATCTCACAAAACCCAGAAACACTTCTCATAGATCTCACAAAACCCAGAAACACTTCTCATAGATCTCACAAAACCCAGAAACACTTCTCATAGATCTCACAAAACCCAGAAACACTTCTCATAGATCTCACAAAACCCAGAAACATTTTTCACCGATTCAACAAAACCCAGAAACATTTCTCACTGATTCAACTAATCCAAGAAACACTTCTCACAGATCTGACAAAACCCAGAAACACTTCTCACAGATTTCATAAAACCAGAAACATTACTCACAGATTTAACATAACCCAGAAACATTTCTCACAGATTCAACAAAACCCAGAAACATTTCTCACCGATTCAACAAAACCCAGAAACACTTCTCACGAATCTGACAAAACCCAGAACATTTCTCACCGATTCAACAAAACCCAGAAACACTTCTCACGAATCTGACAAAACCCAGAAACATCTGCTGGAAAGGACTGTGGAATAAAACTAGGATAGCTGAATCATACCTGAAGATGTGTTGTTGATGCTGTTGTTGTTGTTGTAGCTATTGCTGGTTTTGTAGCTGTTGTTGTTGTTGTTGTTGATGTTGTTCCTATTTGTTGTTGTTATTGTTGATGTTGTTCTTGAATATCGGCAATGAATAATATTATTATTTTGGGCGCCCTTAAAGGGATGTTATGTGTAAGGATGTTAGATGTAGGGATGTTAGATGTAGGTATGTTAGATGTAGAGATGTTAGATGTAGGGATGTTAGATGTAGGGATGTTAGATGTAAGGATGTTAGATGTAGGGATGTAGAGATGTTAGATGTAGAGATGTTAGATGTAGGGATGTTAGATGTAGGGATGTTAGATGTAAGGATGTTAGATGTAGGGATGTAGAGATGTTAGATGTAGGGATGTTAGATGTAGGGATGCAGTAGTTTTCCTCTCGAACGTGCTGAGGAAGGAGAACATGTGTCATCCAGGCGCTTGGCTACATCTGCATAACGCTCACTACTCCAGGGATCATGTCGATTGCCGCCTTGTTTCCCAGACTGTTTCCAGAGAGAACTGCTTGGAAGTCAAGTGAAGACTTGGTCAGTATGTTTTGCCTGACAAGTCGTTAGTCTACGCTACAGGACCTAAAGATATTCCCCAGGGGTGAGGGGGCACAAGGGCTGTATGTTAACAGAGTACAGACTTTGTGATCCATTAACAGAGAATAGAATTTGTGATTCAGTAACAGAGAACAGACTTTGTGATCCATTAACAGAGAATAGAATTTGTGATTCAGTAACAGAGAACAGACTTTGTGATCCATTAACAGAGAATAGAATTTGTGATTCAGTAACAGAGAACAGACTTTGTGATCCATTTACAGAGTACAGACTTTGTGATCCATTTACAGAGAACATACTTTGTGATCCAGGAGTCTTGCATCTCTCTAAGCATGGTCTGGACAGCTTTGCGAGCAGTATTGAAGGCAGCTTTTGCTGTCGGAGATGGTGTGTCCCTCTGGTATTCCCTGTGCGCTTCATGTTTTGCATCGAGAAGGCCCTGTATTTCCAGATCGTTCTCATCAAACCAGTCCTTTTGCTTGCGCGTGATTGGGCCAATGTGTTTAACAGCTGTATCGTAGAGTGTGTTTCTCAATGATGCCCAGTTCTTTTCGATGTCGTTCTTTTCAAAACGAAGCTCAGATTGTCTGCCCTCAAGCTCTTCCTGGAAGCCTCCTCTCGTGGGTTCGTATTTCAACTGAGAGACATTTAGCCTCCTCGGTGGTTTCTTTTCCTGGGGGCGCATTTTGGGCTGGATCTTGAAGTTTAGCTTGGCAATGACAAGTCGATGGTCGGTCCAACATTCTGCACCACACATGCTCTTCGTTACCATAGCATCCGCTCGATCCCTACGTCTGATGATAATATAGTCAATGAGGTGCCAGTGGCGGGACCTTGGGTGCATCCATGTGGTTCTATTTCGGACAGGTAGTCGGAAAGCTGTGTTTGTAATGAGTAGTTCATTTGCGGCGCATGTCCTCAGAAGGAGCAGTCCGTTACTATTGCATTTTCCGATACCATGTCTGCCAATGGTCCCCTCCCATGATGTATGGTCTGTGCCAACCCTAACGTTAAAATCACCGAGGATGACCAGTTTGTCAGATTTGGGGACTGCAGTGATGAGCGCCTCAAGGTCCTCATAAAACTTATCTTTTGTTTCCTGAGGATTTGTCATTGTGGGTGCGTATGCACTGATGAGTGTTGCATGGCGCCCTCCTATTAGGGGGAGACGCAGTGTAATCAGGTGGTCATTAATTCCTCTGGGCATGCTTGTGAGCTTGTCGACCATGTTGGTCTTGATGGCAAAGCCAACTCCAGCTTCACGGCGTTCTTCTTTGCTGCGGCCGCTCCAGAAGAAAGTATAACCAGCGCCTTCTTCTGTGATCTGCCCTTCCTCTGCCAGTCGTGTCTCGCTCAGGGCAGCTATGCAGATGTTGTATCTAGCCAGTTCCCTGGCGATCAGTGCTGTCCGTCGTTCGGGTCTGTTTGCTTTGGTGTTGTCCAGTAGCGTGCGGACATTCCATGTTGCAAGCGTCATGGGTAGTTTTCGTGATCGTTTTCTGCCTGTTCCGCCGCTGCAGTTTGGGGGCCCTGCCAGTTGCGAGCTGCTAGTCAGGGTATGATCTGTAGGGTGATGTCGTGAGTTGCGCAATATGTTTATAGTGAGGGAGATGTGCGCAGGATCTTCCTCACTCTCTCGTCCGGACTCAACATGTTCTAGAGGCAAGACATTGTCAAGACTTCTAGTGAAGGGTTCGGATGCAGACAATATGGTGTCAGCGTGTGCCTCATTTTCTCGGTAGCCCTTCCCTTCTCTTTTATCGCTGGGTGGAGCTTTGAGGTATCAGTTTCTGAGTGCATTTGTTTGTGTATTCTTCTTCCACCTCTCGTTCCTCTGGTCTTCCGCCTTGATTGTATACTTGTGAGTTCCGATGCCTCCTCGGTTAAGTGTATTTTCAGCACACGCAACAGATGTAGATCTGAGTTTGAAGGGACGTGGTGTGCTGATCGAAGCGCAATGAGCTCCTTTTCTAGGTACCGTATGTTTGACGGGGTCAGGATGACCTCCTTCGTTTCAGTGTTCATGCTTCGTTATCTGGGTCACGATACAGCACGGAGCGACACTAGCCTTTGACCGGGTCAAGTTTCGGCCACGCTTTGTCCTATCGAAACTGTACACATTAGTCTACCTTTCATGACTAAAAATTCACTGTTATATACTTCGTTGTATCACTTCTTTCACATTAGTATGCTTAATTCATAAGTCGGCACATTTATATCCAGGAATCACGTTAATAGTCCGAGAGTTATCATAGAAAACACAAACAAAACACCGTTTTATTAAGAGGGAAATCGACTGCGACCATGTCCGGCGCCATCTTGACCCATGCGAATATTCCACATCCGATGGCAAGATCGTGTCACTGACATCGAGGTTCTCTCGAGGGCTAACATGCCCAGCATACATGCACTGCTAGAAAAAGCACCACTAGGATGGGCCGGACACCTCGTCCGTATGTCAGACGAGCGGCTCCCAAAGAAGCTTCTCTACGGCGAGCTGAGAGACGGATGGCGCGAGAGAGGGCGCCCAAAGAAACGTTTTAAAGACGGTCTGAAGGACTCACTAAAAAGTTGCCAGATAGACTTCGACACCTGGGAATGTCTTGCGAAAAACAGATATGACTGGAGAAGCGCAGTCAAATCGGGTGTAGCTGCCGGTGAAGATGACCGTGTTGTGAAAGCCCAGAACAGACGCGAGACGCGGAAATCCCGAGCAGCGGGAACACCATCCCCTTCTACAAACCTCGTGTGCCCGATATGTAGCAGATGTTTTCGTGCTCGCATTGGTCTGTTCAGCCACATGCGCACCCACACCCAACAGGGAAATCTGTGACAAGGATGATGTCGGCGGTCCTCATCGACAACGATGGACAGCTATTATTATTATTATTATTATTATTACTTTGTGATCCATTAGCAGAGTACAGACTTTGTAATACATTAACAGAGAACGTACTTTGCGATCCATTAACAGAGAATAGAATTTGTGATTCAGTAACAGAGAACAGACTTTGTGATCCATTAACAGAGTACAGACTTTGTGATCCATTTACAGAATACAGACTTTGTGATCCATTAACAGAGAACATACTTTGTGATCCATTAACAGAGAACGTACTTTGCGATCCATTAACAGAGTACAGAATTGTGATCCATTTACAGAATACAGACTTTGTGATCCATTAACAGAGTACAGACTTTGTGATCCATTAACAGAGTACAGAATTTGTGATCCATTAACAGAGAATAGAATTTGTGATTCAGTAATAGAGAACAGACTTTGTGATCCATTAACAGAGTACAGACTTTGTGATCCATTTACAGAATACAGACTTTGTGATCCATTAACAGAGAACATACTTTGTGATCCATTAGCAGAGTACAGACTTTGTAATACATTAACAGAGAACAGACTTTGTGATCCATTAACAGAGAACGTACTTTGCGATCCATTAACAGAGAATAGAATTTGTGATTCAGTAACAGAGAACAGACTTTGTGATCCATTAACAGAGTACAGACTTTGTGATCCATTTACAGAATACAGACTTTGTGATCCATTAACGGAGAACATACTTTGTGATCCATTAACAGAGAACGTACTTTGCGATCCATTAACAGAGTATAGAATTGTGATGCATTAACAGAGTACATAATTATGATCCATTAACAGAGTACAGACTTTGTGACCTGTTTCCAAATGTTTGTTCTAGCTTAAAAATACTTTTAACAATTGTAGAAACAGCAGCTTCTGAGGAGGGGAAATTTAGCAAGATGAGTGTGGATAACAATCGCTGGAGGTCCTTGAGGTCTCAGGAGCGTGGTGTTGACTTGGTGAGACTGTGTTCAATCAAGTATTCCTACAATAGTTCATGTTCATTCTGTGTCACACACACACAGGGATAATGCCGATAGGTCCATCGATTAGCAGGTCCCGCTGGCGCTGACCTAACATGCTTGTCGTGTTGACAGGTAGAGTGCAAACCGTCGTTGTGTTTAAACACCTTTCCCGACAACCGTTCTAGGCGATACCAGACTCCCACTAGTACAGTGATTGGGGTTGTCAGTCCTCTGGGGTTGGGGTTGCCAGTCCTCTTGGGCTGCAACTCCTCTGGGGTTGGGGTTGTCAGTCCTCTGGGGTGGGGTTGTCCGTCCTCTGGGGTTGGGGTTGTTTGTCCTCTGGGGTTGGGGTTGCCAGTCCTCTGTTGACACTCCTCTGGGGTTTGGGTTGTCACTCCTCTGGGGTTGGAGTTATCCGTCCTCTGGGGTGGGGGTTGTCAGTCCTCTGGGGTTGGGGTTGTCAGTCCTCTGGGGTTAGTGTTGTCAGTTCTCTGGGGTTGGGGTTGTCAGTCCTCTGGGGTTGCGGTTGTCAGTCCTCTGGGGTTGGGGTTGTCAGTCCTCTGGGGTTGGGGTTGTCAGCCCTATGGGGTTGGGATTGTCAGTCCTCTGGGGTTGGGGTAATCAGTCACCTGAGCAAGGGTTGAGAACCTCAAAAACCAGAGATTTTTCTATCGGAGGTAAACTAAAAATCCCAGCCTGCACACTGGGCGGCGACTTGGGGGCCAATCAACCGTTACTCATCAGACCTATCAAATCTCCCAGTTGGGATCAAAGGCCGCGTGATGGAAGAATCCAATTACAGAAGAAGTGAACATGCACGCAGATGATCATGGCTTGCAGATGGCGGCGGGAGCTGATGCTTGTGTTGAAGAAAATAAAGATAACTTTAGAGAAGAAGATGAAAGAGATTGACTGACTCAGTCACACAGTGCAGCCTGTAAATAGCAGTATAGTGTGTCGACGGGCGGACTTGATGTAGTGTGACGTAACGACGGGCGGACTTGATGTAGTGTGTCGACGGGCGGACTTGATGTAGTGTGTGGACGGGCGGACTTGATGTAGTGTGACGTAACGACGGGCAGACTTGATGTAGTGTGACGTAACGACGGGCGGACTTGATGTAGTGTGACGTAACGACGAGCGGACTTGATGTAGTGTGACGACGGGCGGACTTGATGTAGTGTGTCGACGGGCGGACTTGATGTAGTGTGACGTAACGACGGGCGGACTTGATGTAGTGTGTCGACGGGCGGACTTGATGTAGTGTGTCGACGGGCGGACTTGATGTAGTGTGACGTAACGCCGGGCGGGGTTATCGGGATGTATGGACGGGTAGGATTACTCTAACACTCGCTATATTCTTGAACTGAAACATGAAGGCCGTCTGTACCGCTAGAAAACGAACGCCCCCGGCCTACGTGCCCCCGCCCCCTCCCCAGCGAACAGCCAGCTGAGACCCGCCGAGCTGTCCAAATGTCAGTTTGTAATGAATGACCTACATTCCTGCTTGCTCGTGATTCTTGCCATGAGTTTTATCATTTCTTGTATTGTTATTGTTATCATTTGGCCCCAGTAATACTCAGGCATTACCGTCAAGTATCCCGTGCATAAATAAGGTGCAAAGGGGAGTAGAGAATAACTACACTGCAACCCGCCAGATACGTCGTTCAAGGGACTGAATAGGGATGGATATGGGGCTGAGCCATTCTATTACACACACACACGACGTCTCTAGACCACGTGGGAAGTAACTTGGGGGTAGAACCACAGCAGAAAATGCTGTCAGAGATGAAGTGTTAGACTATACTGAACGATGCGATAGAATGTTTGTGAGGTGGGGTAGCCATTAGGGATGACATGTTACAGACTTCCCTATACGAGGCCACATAATGTTTATTAGGTGGGATGGCCAGCTCCCTTCTTCGCTGCCTTTCATACCTAAAACTAATGTAAGAGATCTTCGCTGTGTAGATTTATTAGGGATAGTATTTTAGACATGTTTTATTATTGTTAGAAAGGGTGGGAGCACTGATAGTCAGTAGCCTTTCATTTGTTTCTGATAGAATCAAAACTAACAAGGCTAGCCAGTACAGGTGTACTCAAATCTGGACATCGGAATGCTAGGAATGCATAGCGTTTGTTTCCAAGTCACGCAGATGTTACAAACTACATAACCTTGCATAACGTCTCTACGCCTAGACGCCCAAAGTAATCAGTTGGCAGCGAGCGGAGAACAAGTCGACATCAGTCGTCAGCGAGCGGAGAACAAGTCGACATCAGTCGTCAGCGAGCGGAGAACAAGTCGACATCAGTCGTCAGCGAGCGGAGAACAAGTTGACATCAGTCGGCAGCGAGCGGAGACAAGTCGACATCAGTCGCCAGCGAGCGGAGAACAAGTCGACATCAGTTGGCAGCGAGCGGAGAACAAGTCGACATCAGTCGGCAGCGAGCGGAGAACAAGTGACATCAGTCGGCAGCGAGCGGAGAACAAGTCGACATCAGTCGTCAGCGAGCGGAGAATGAGTCGACATCAGTCGTCAGCGAGCGGAGAACAAGTCGACATCAGTCAGCAGCGAGCGGAGAACAAGTCGACATCAGTCGTCAGCGAGCGGAGAACAAGTCGACAGCGAGCGAAGAACAAGTCGACAGCGAGCGGAGAACAAGTCGACATCAGTCGTCAGCGAGCGGAGAACAAGTCGACAGCGAGCGGAGAACAAGTCGACATCAGTCGGCAGCGAGCGGAGAACAAGTCGACATCAGTCGGCAGCAAGCGGAGAACAAGTCGACATCAGTCGTCAGCGAGCGGAGAACAAGTCGACATCAGTCGGCAGCGAGCGGAGAACAAGTCGACAGCGAGCGGAGAACAAGTCGACATCAGTCGGCAGCGAGCGGAGAACAAGTCGACAGCGAGCGGAGAACAAGTCGACATCAGTCGGCAGCGAGCGGAGAACAAGTCGACATCAGTCGGCAGCGAGCGGAGAACAAGTCGACAGCGAGCAGAGAACAAGTCGACAGCGAGCGGAGAACAAGTCGACATCAGTCGGCAGCGAGCGGAGAACAAGTCGACAGCGAGCGGAGAACAAGTCGACAGCGAGCGGAGAACAAGTCGACATCAGTCGGCAGCGAGCGGAGAACAAGTCGGCAGCGAGCGGAGAACAAGTCGACATCAGTCGGCAGCGAGCGGAGAACAAGTCGACATCAGTCGGCAGCGAGCGGAGAACAAGTCGACAGCGAGCGGAGAACAAGTCGACATCAGTCGTCAGCGAGCGGAGAATAAGTCGACATCAGTCGGCAGCGAGCAATACGACCAGGACCGTCTTGATAACGGTGAAGATGAAAGACGAAGGCAGATAGATTTTTTTTAGTCCAGAGAGAGAGAGAGAGAGAGAGAGAGAGAGAGAGGGAAGGTTTAACAGACAATCTTTCACCTCGTGGTCCAGATGTTCAGCAGTGTATCAGAGAGAGGTAAATAGTCATGAAATTAATGTTTCGCAATAGCAAGTGGTAGAACCAGATATAGTAGTGCGTCACGAGGAACACGGACAATTAGTCATCTTAGATACTATTTATTTGCATCACTGATAAGAATCCAGTGTGTAACAGAATTCTCTAAGGGAATCCAGCATCTAACTAGAGAGATATTTGACTAGCACAGCGATCCAGTGTCTAACTAGAGAGATATTTGACTAGCACAGCGATCCAGCGTCTAGCTAGAGAGATATTTGACTAGCACAGCGACCCATCATCTAACTAGAGAGATATTCGACTAGCACAGCGATCCAGCGTCTAGCTAGAGATATATTTGACTAGCACAGCGATCCAGCGTCTAGCTAGAGAGATATTTCACTAGTACAGCGATCCAGCGTCTAACTAGAGAGATATTTGACTAGCACATCGATCCAGCGTCTAACTAGAGATATATTTGACTAGCACATCGATCCAGCGTCTAACTAGAGAGATATTTGACTAGTACATCGATCCAGCGTCTAACTAGAGAGATATTTGACTAGCACATCGATCCAGCGTCTAACTAGAGAGATATTTGACTAGCACATCGATCCAGCGTCTAACTAGAGAGATATTTGACTGCACATCGATCCAGCGTCTAACTAGAGAGATATTTCACTAGCACAACGATCCAGCACTTCAACGATCACTACAAGCCACCGTCGACGAAGAGAATAGGACCACGGACGAATCCCCTGGGTTTTAGAACAAACACGAATCTTTCATTCTGTGGTAATCCACATAACGGTTCGTCTATCAAGTTACAGTTTGACCATCAAGTAACTGTTCGTTTATCAAAGTATTGTTCGTTTATGAAGTAACTGTTCGTCTATCAAGCTGCAGTTCGTCTATCAAGCTGTAGTTCGTCTATCAAGTTGACTTTAGTTTAGTTCATATTTCTTACAGCCAGACATGTTTTGTTTTGATGGAAGATTAGAGAGTCAGTTGTGAACGGATAGAAATAAAGTTTCATTGTCGTGTTTTAATTTCATTTAATGTTATAGCTTATTTGTTTGAAGTGGGAGTATAGTTAGTGCAGACCCCTTGCTCCATCTGCTACGGTAGGTCAACAGCTGGAGCTGCTACACTAAGGCAGGTATCAATTTGCACTGTCGCATCGAGCATAGCGGTAACAGGAGTTGAACCTTGTGCCTTTGTTGGGAAAAGCGAGACCTCTGACACTACATCAATCAGACTAAAACTGGTAAAATGACCACTGAACATCTGCTGCAGAACTGCCCGACATACGAGGATCAGAGAGAGCAGATGTGGCCATTGCCAGTGGAACTGCAAGACAAGCTCTATGGTAGTGGCGAGAGTCTCAGGATGACCGCCGCTTTTTTCGAGAAAATAATGGTTACTGTCTGACTGTGTACGCAGAAGAAGAAGAATCAGACTAAATAGGTCAGCCAATCACAACCGTCTCAGCTCCCTGTGTGGCACACGTCAACAACAACTACATCCCACAGTCCTCCTGTCCTGGACCGCTTACTCCAGGTCTGTCCACGACCTCCCTGCTTGCATGATGTTCCTCTCAACCTCCTTGCTTGCTTGATGTTCCCCTCGAACTCCCTGCATCCCTTGTTTCTTGCTCTTCCTCTACCTCTATAATAAGTCATGTGTCTTACAAGTGGACACACGCATTTATCTGGCAAGTTTATGTAGATAAGTTTATGTAGATAAGTGCTCGCTGTTTCTCCTTAATTCAGTTAACCGATTGGATACCAGGACGATTAGCTACCTGGACGATTGGATACCAGGACGATTAGCTACCTGGACGATTAGCTACCTGGACGATTGGATACCTGGACGATTAGCTACCTGGACCATTGCATACCTGAACGATTAGCTACCTGGACGATTAGCTACCAGGACGATTGGATACCTGAACGATTAGCTACCTGGACGATTGGATACCAGGTCGATTAGCTACCTGGACGATTGGATACCTGGACGACTAGCTACCTGGACGATTGGATATCAGGACGATTAGCAACCTAGACGATTGGATACCAAGACGATTAGCTACCTGGACGATTGGATACCAGGACGATTAGCTACCTGGACGATTGGATACCAGGACGATTAGCTACCTAGACGATTGGATACCTGGACGATTAGATACCAGGACGATTAGCTACCTGGACGATTAGCTACCTGGACGATTGGATACCTGAACGATTAGCTACCTGAACGATTAGCTACCTGGACGATTGGATACCAGGGCGATTAGCTACCTGGACGATTAGCTACCTGCACGATTGGATACCTGGACGATTAGCTACCTGAACGATTAGCTACCTGAACGATTAGCTACCTGAACGATTAGCTACCTGGACGATTGGATACAAGGACGATTAGCTACCTGGACGATTGGATACCTGAACGATTAGCTACCTGAACGATTAGCTACCTGGACGATTGGATACCAGGACGATTAGCTACCTGGACGATTGGATATCAGGACGATTAGCTACCGGGACGATTGGCTACCTGGACGATTGGATACCAGGACGATTAGCTACCTGGACGATTGGATACCTGAACGATTAGCTACCTGGACGATTGGATACCAGGACGATTAGCTACATGGACGATTGGATACCTGAACGATTAGCTACCTGAACGATTAGCTACCTGGACGATTGGATACCTGGACGATTGGCTACCTGGACGATTAGCTACCTGGACGATTAGTTACCTGGACGATTAGCAGCTACTTGGACGATTAGCTACCTGGACGACTGGCTACCCGAAGGATTGGCTACCCGACTACTATTTTTGTGTGAAGTGAGTGCTGAGTTGTTCTGCTTGATGTGTCAATAACTTTCTCACACAAAAAAAAACCCAATAATTATGTAAACAGCATCGATGCGCGAGATCGATACCAGCTTCTGATAACCCGGGCCTATAGCTGAGTCACGCCACACGGGTGAGGTGGAAAGGTGGGGGGGGGGGGGATTATTAGAGAAATGGCCAAGACGCTGGTGAATGCTAGATACGGGTGGCTGGTCTGTGGACACGAGTGAGTGTTGGATACTAGGTGTGAGGAGGGAAGGGAGGGGTTGGAGTGAGTGTTGGACACTAGGTGGAGTGACTCGGACTATCAGAAACGGAGGAGGTCGAGAAAGAATAGTCAAGGTGATATTGAATGCCAGGAATAGATGGCTGGTTGCTATTCTTGGTGGATTGGGTAACATTCAGGAGCAACTAACGTGACCTACTCTACCAACTCCACAGATACCCAACATGCCACCAACTCTACAGACATCGAACATACCACCAACTCCACAGACATCCAACATACCACCAACTCCACAGACATCCAACATACCACCAACTCCACAGACATCCAACATACCACCAACTCCACAGACATCCAACAAACCACCAACTCCACAGACACCCAACATACCACCAACTCCACAGACATCCAACATACCACAAACTCCACAGACACCCAACATACCACCAACTCTACAGACATCCAACATACCACCAACTCCACAGACACCCAACATACCACCAACTCCACAGACATCCAACATACCACCAACTCCACAGACATCCAACATACCACCAACTCCACAGACATCCAACAAGACCCCTCTAGCCGATTAGAAGCATGTCGTGTTCGGGAAGGTGTTGATGGCTATTCAGAAGTGAAACAAAACCTCAAGAGAGTAGACTTACTAGTCGAAAGAGAACGTTCCACTACCAGACAAGCAGATGGGAACATTTAGAAAAGATAGAAATCCTGAATTATTGGCCGATCGATAGAAATTGGCAGCAAGCTAAAAAGTGTCGGTGAGAAGCCAGAAAGTGTCTGTGGGAAGCCAGAAATTGGCACGAAGCCAGAAAGTGTCGGTGAGAATTCAGATAGTGTCTGTGAGAAGCCAGAAATTGGCAGGAAGCCAGAAAGTGTCAGTGAGAATCCAAAAAGTGTCTGTGAGAAGCTAGAAATTGGCAGGAAGAGAGAAAGTGTCGGTGAGAAGCCAGAAAGTATCCGTGAGAAGCTAGAAATTGGCAGGAAGCCAGAAAGTGTCGTTGAGAATCCAGAAAGTGTCTGTGAGAAGCTAGACATTGGCAGGAAGACAGAAAGTGTCGGCCAGAAGCCAGAAAGTATCTGTGAGAAGCTAGAAATTGGCAGGAAGCCAGAAAGTGTCGGTCAGAAGCCAGAAAGTATCTGTGAGAAGCTAGAAATTGGCAGGAAGCCAGAAAGTGTCGGCGAAAAGCCAGAAAGTGTCTGTGAGCAGCTAGAAATTGGCAGAAAGCCAGAAAGTGTCGGTGAGAATCCAAAAAGTGTCTGTGAGAAGCCGGAAAGTGGCGGGAAGCCAGAAAGTGGCGGGAATCCAGAAAGCGGCGGGAGGCCAAACAGAGGCGAGAAACCAGAAAGTATCAGAAAGCCAGAAAGCGGTAGGAAGCTAGCTGGTGTCTGTAAGAAGCCAAAAAATGTTGGTGAGAAGCCAGAAAGTGTCGACGAGAAGCCAGAAAGTGACGGTGAGAAGCCAGAAAGTGACGGTGAGAAGCCAGAAAGTGTCGGTGAGAAGCCAGAAAGTGTCGGTGAGAAGCCAGAAAGTGATGATGAGAAGCCAGAAAGTGTTGGTTAGAAGCCAGAAAGTGTCGGTGAGAAGCCAGAAAGGGAAGGTGAGAAGCCAGAAAGTGATGGTTAGAAGCCAGAAAGTGTCGGTGAGAAGCCAGAAAGTGTTGGTTAGAAGCCAGAAAGTGTTGGTTAGAAGCCAGAAAGTGTCGGTGAGAAGCCAGAAAGTGTTGGTTAGAAGCCAGCAAGTGATGGTTAGAAGCCAGAAAGTGTCGGTGAGAAGCCAGAAAGTGTTGGTTAGAAGCCAGAAAGTGTTGGTTAGAAGCCAGAAAGTGTTGGTTAGATGCCAGAAAGTGTCGGTGAGAAGCCAGAAAGTGTCGGGGAGAAGCCAGAAAGTGTCGGTGAGAAGCCAGAAAGTGATGGTTAGAAGCCAGAAAGTGTGCATGTAGAAATTGATTGATTGCTTCAATTAGAAAAAGATAAAGTTGAAGCGCCACCAATTGCTGTTAATCATTAGAGAGGGAGACACTACAGCAAGGACAGAACCTGCAGGAACACTGGGGCTGTGAGGCAGGTCCATATAGGTGACACCGTCGCCTTGTCGCAGGAATGAGATGAGCTTGAAAATAACCGACGAATGGTAGATATGCTTGCTGTGATAGAAATGGTTGTATATCTACTGATAGAAATGGTTGTATATTTACTGATAGAAATGGTTGTATATCTACTGATAGAAATGGTTGTATATTTACTGATAGAAATGGTTGTATATCTACTGATAGAAATGGTTGTATATCTACTGATAGAAATGGTTGTATATTTACTGATAGAAATGGTTGTATATCTACTGATAGAAATGGTTGTATATTTACTGATAGAAATGGTTGTATATCTACTGATAGAAATGGTAGTCTAGCTACTGATAGAAATGGTAGTCTAGCTACTGATAGAAATGGTAGTCTAGCTACTGATAGAAATGGTAGTCTAGCTACTGATAGAAATGGTAGTCTAGCTACTGATAGAAATGGTAGTCTAGCTACTGATAGAAATGGTTGTATATCTACTGATAGAAATGGTTTGTGGAATAGGCACATACTGACATAAGCTGCGGTTGTATTTATATTATCTGGCAGACTGTCAATTCTATAAACAACCTGTAACTAGTGTAACTATGGAAACTCACGGTAATTCTGTTTGCACTGTAGTTATGTAAGCACTCTATATGTATGTAACACTCAGGGTAATTCTGTTGGGGCACTGTAGTTATGTAAGCACTATGTATTTATGTGAAGCTCATGGTAATTCCAAGGAAACTAATTCTAACGGGAAATCTGTAATGCTATGGACACTATTTAATTCTATGGGCACGCTATAATTCGATGAAAAATGTCAAACGGGTGATAATTCTATCTCTTCTATTAAATCTACAGTAATTCTATGGACCCATTCTATGATATCTACAGTAATTCTATGGACCCATTCTATGATATCTACAGTAATTCTATGGACCCATTCTATGATATCTACAGTAATTCTATGGACCCTTTCTAAGATATCTACAGTAATTCTATGGACCCATTCTGTGATAGCTACAGTAATTCTGCGAACTATCAACTGTAGGATTGTGTGGCTTGTGCGAGAAGTATTGATCTAACATTTGTAATGAGAATGAACGAATGTGCACATACCTTAGTCAGACACTTGCAAGTTCAGTTCGATGGTAACCAGCTGACAGAAGCAGGAACACGTGACCGATTGGGCTGATGAAACCTACTGATGGTTGGCTCAATAACCGATAGTCATCGAACGGCGGTAGTAACTCTCTCTACACTCTCGCCGATAGCTAGATGGTGTCTTCCCTGCCAGGGATGTCGATCGGTCGCTCAGCCGTGCAAGTGTCCCTGAGACGAACCAGTTTATTGTTGATTTTAGGGAGGAAGGCTTTTTTCCGGCTGTTTCAGGCTATAAAATTCTTATTTTACTTTTATCAAACCAACAATTAAAAAACATTCGACATTTGAGGGCACTGTCCTGGCAGATTATGTGCACGTTGTTGGTGTGTTGGTGTGGAGAGGATGTGTTGTAGTGGTGGGAGGGTGTGTTGTAGTGGTGGGAGGATGTGTTGTAGTGGTGGGAGGGTGTGTGCAGGTGTTTGGTGTGTTGGTGTGGAGAGGATGTGTTGTAGTGGTGGGAGGGTGTGTTGTAGTGGTGGGAGGGTGTGTTGTAGTGGTGGGAGGGTGTGTGCAGGTGTTTGGTGTGTTGGTGTAGAGAGGATGTGTTGTAGTGGTGGGAGGGTGTGTTGTAGTGGTGGGAGAGTGTGTTATAGTGGTGGGAGAGTGTGTTATAGTGGTGGGAGAGTGTGTTGTAGTGGTGGGAGAGTGTGTTATAGTGGTGGGAGAGTGTGTTATAGTGGTGGGAGAGTGTGTTGTAGTGGTGGGAGAGTGTGTTATAGTTGTGGGAGAGTGTGTTGTAGTGGTGGGAGAGTGTGTTATAGTGGTGGGAGAGTGTGTTATAGTGGTGGGAGAGTGTGTTATAGTGGTGGGAGAGTGTGTTGTAGTGGTGGGAGAGTGTGTTACAGTTGTGGGAGAGTGTGTTGTAGTGGTGGGAGAGTGTGTTATAGTGGTGGGAGAGTGTGTTATAGTTGTGGGACAGTGTGTTGTAGTGGTGGGAGAGTGTGTTATAGTGGTGGAAGAGTGTGTTATAGTTGTGGGAGAGTGTGTTGTAGTGGTGGGAGAGTGTGTTATAGTGGTGGGAGAGTGTGTTATATTTGTGGGATAGTGTGTTGTAGTGGTGGGAGTGTGTGTTGTAGTGGTGGGAGGGTGTGTGCAGGTGTTTGGTGTGTTGGTGTGGAGAGGATGTGTTGTAGTGGTGGGAGAGTGTGTTGTAGTGGTGGGAGAGTGTGTTATAGTGGTGGGAGAGAGTGTGTTATAGTGGTGGGAGAGTGTGTTGTAGTGGTGGGAGAGTGTGTTATAGTGGTGGGAGAGAGTGTGTTATAGTGGTGGAATAGAGTGTGTTATAGTGGTGGGAGAGTGTGTTATAGTGGTGGGAGAGTGTGTTATAGTGGTGGGAGAGAGTGTGTTATAGTGGTGGGAGAGAGTGTGTTATAGTGGTGGGAGAGAGTGTGTTATAGTGGTGGGAGAGAGTGTGTTATAGTGGTGGGAGAGTGTGTTATAGTGGTGGGAGAGTGTGTTATAGTGGTGGGAGAGTGTGTTATAGTGGTGGGAGAGTGTGTTATAGTGGTGAGAGAGTGTGTTATAGTGGTGGGAGAGTGTGTTATAGTGGTGGGAGAGTGTGTTATAGTGGTGGGAGAGTGTGTTATAGTGGTGGGAGAGTGTGTTATAGTGGTGGGAGAGTGTGTTATAGTGGTGGGAGAGAGTGTGTTATAGTGGTGGGAGAGAGTGTGTTATAGTGGTGGGAGAGAGTGTGTTATAGTGGTGGGAGAGAGTGTGTTATAGTGGTGGGAGAGTGTGTTATAGTGGTGAGAGAGTGTGTTATAGTGGTGGGAGAGTGTGTTATAGTGGTGGGAGAGAGTGTGTTATAGTGGTGGGAGAGTGTGTTATAGTGGTGGGAGAGTGTGTTATAGTGGTGGGAGAGAGTGTGTTATAGTGGAGAGAGAGTGTGTTATAGTGGTGGGAGAGTGTGTTATAGTGGTGGGAGAAAGTGTGTTATAGTGGTGGGAGAGAGTGTGTCATAGTGGTGGGAGAGTGTGTTATAGCAGTGAGAGAGTGTGTTATAGTGGTGGGAGAGTGTGTGTTATAGTGGTGGGAGAGAGTGTGTTATAGTGGTGGGAGAGAGTGTGTTATAGTGGTGGGAGAGAGTGTGTTATAGTGGTGGGAGAGAGTGTGTTATAGTGGTGAGAGAGAGTGTGTTATAGTGGTGGGAGAGTGTGTTATAGTGGTGGGAGAGTGTGTTATAGTGGTGGGAGAGTGTGTTATAGTGGTGGGAGAGTGCGTTATAATGGTGGGAGAGTGTGTTATAGTGGTGGGAGAGAGTGTGTTATAGTGGTGAGAGAGAGTGTGTTATAGTGGTGGGAGAGAGTGTGTTATAGTGGTGGGAGAGTGTGTGTTGTAGTGGTGGGAGAGTGTGTTATAGTGGTGGGAGAGTGTGTTATGGTGGTGGGAGAGTGTGTTGTAGTGGTGGGAGAGAGTGTGTTATAGTGGTGAGAGAGAGTGTGTTATAGTGGTGGGAGAGTGTGTTATAGTGGTGGGAGGGTGTGTGTTATAGTGGTGGGAGAGTGTGTTATAGTGGTGGGAGAGTGTGTTATAGTGGTGGGAGAGTGTGTTGTAGTGGTGGGAGAGAGTGTGTTATAGTGGTGGGAGAGTGTGTTATAGTGGTGGTAGAGTGTGTTATAGTGGTGGGAGAGTGTGTTATAGTGGTGGGAGAGTGTGTGTTGTAGTGGTGAGAGAGTGTGTTATAGTGGTGAGAGAGTGTGTTATAGTGGTGAGAGAGTGTGTTATAGTGGTGAGAGAGTGTGTTATAGTGGTGGGAGAGAGTGTGTTAAAATGGTGGGAGAGAGTGTGTTATAGTGGTGGGAGAGTGTGTTATAGTGGTGGGAGAGTGTGTTATAGTGGTGAGAGAGTGTGTTATAGTGGTGGGAGAGAGTGTGTTATAGTGATGGGAAAGAGTGTGTTATAGTGGTTGGAGAGAGTGTGTTATAGTGGTGGGAGAGTGTGTTATAGTGGTGGGAGAGAGTGTGTTATAGTGGTGGGAGAGAGTGTGTTATAGTGGTTGGAGAGTGTGTTGTAGTGGTGGGAAAGAGTGTGTTATAGTGGTGGGAGAGTGTGTTATAGTGGTGGGAGAGTGTGTTATAGTGGTGGGAGAGTGTGTGTTATAGTGGTGGGAGAGTGTGTTATAGTTGTGGGAGAGAGTGTGTTATAGTTGTGGGAGAGAGTGTGTTATAGTGGTGGGAGAGAGTGTGTTATAGTGGTGGGAGAGTGTGTTATAGTGGTGGGAGAGTGTGTTATAGTGGTGGGAGAGTGTGTGTTATAGTGGTGGGACAGTGTGTTATAGTGGTGGGAGAGAGTGTGTAATAGTGGTGGGAGAGTGTGTGTTATAGTGGTGGGAGAGAGTGTGTTATAGTGGTAGGAGAGAGTGTGTTATAGTGGTGGGAGAGTGTGTTATAGTGGTGCGAAAGTGTGTGTTATAGTGGTGGGAGAGTGTGTTATAGTGGTGGGAGAAAGTGTGTTATAGTGGTGGGAGAGTGTGTTATAGTGGTGGGAGAGAGTGTGTTGTAGTGGTGGGAGAGTGTGTGTTATAGTGGTGGGAAAGTGTGTTATAGTGGTGGGAGAGAGTGTGTTATAGTGGTGGGAGAGTGTGTTATAGTGGTGGGAGAGAGTGTGTTATAGTGGTGGGAGAGAGTGTGTGATAGTGGTGGGAGAGAGTGTGTTAAAGTGGTGGGAGAGTGTGTTGTAGTGGTGGGAGAGAGTGTGTTGTAGTGATGGAAGAGAGTGTGTTGTAGTGGTGGGAGAGAATGTGTTGTAGTGGTGGGAGAGTGTGGGTTGTAGTGATGGGAGTGTGGGTTGTAGTGGTGGCAATGTGGGTTGTAGTGGTGGGAGTGTGGGTTGTAGGGGTGGGAGTGTGGGTTGTAGGGGTGGGAGTGTGGGTTGTAGTGGTGGGAGTGTGGGTTGTAGTGGTGGGATTGTGGGGGGTAGTGGTGGGAGTGTGTCTGTTGTAGTGGTGGTAGAGTGTCTTTTGTAGTGGTGGTAGAGTGTCTTTTGTAGTGATGGTAGAGTGTCTTTTGTAGTGGTGGTAGAGTGTCTGTTGTAGTGGTGGGAGAGAGTGTGTTGTAGTGGTGGGAGAGAGTTTGTTGTAGTGGTGGGAGAGAGTGTATTGTAGTGGTGGGAGAGAGTGTGTTGTAGTGGTGGGAGAAGGTGTTGTAGTGGTGGGAGAGAGTGTGTTGTAGTGGTGGGAGAGAGTGTGTTGTAGTGGTGGGAGAGAGTGTTGTAGTGGTGGGAGAGAGTGTATTGTAGTGGTGGGAGAGTGTGTTGTAATGGTGGGAGAGTGTGTTATAGTGGTGGGAGAGAGTGTATTGTAGTGGTGGGAGAGAGTGAGTTGTGGTGGTGGGAGAGTGTGTTGTAATGGTGGGAGAGTGTGTTGTAGTGGTGGGAGAGAGTGTATTGTAGTGGTGGGAGAGAGTGAGTTGTGGTGGTGGGAGAAAGTGAGTTGTAGTGGTGGGAGAGTGTGTTGTAATGGTGGGAGAGTGTGTTATAGTGGTGGGAGAGAGTGTGTTATAGTGGTGGGAGAGTGTGTTATAGTGGTGGGAGAGAGTGTGTTGTAGTGGTGGGAGAGTGTGTTGTAATGGTGGGAGAGAGTGTATTGTAGTGGTGGGAGAGAGTGAGTTGTAGTGGTGGGAGAGAGTGTGTTGTAGTGGTGGGAGAGAGTGTTATAGTGGTGGGAGAGTGTGTTATAGTGGTGGGAGAGTGTGTTGTAGTGGTGGGAGAGAGTGTGTTGTAGTGGTGGGAGTTTGGGTTGAAGTGATGTTAGAGTGTGTGTTTTTGGGGTGTGAATGTGGGTGGGAGTGTGTCTGTTGTAGTGGTGGTAGAGTGTCTGTTGTAGTGGTGGTAGAGTGTCTGTTGTAGTGGTGGTAGAGTGTCTGTTGTAGTGGTGGTAGAGTGTCTGTTGTAGTGGTGGTAGAGTGGGTGGTAGTGGTTGTAGAGTGTCTGTTGTAGTGGTGGTAGAGTGTCTGTTGTAGTGGTGGTAGAGTGTCTGTTGTAGTGGTGGTAGAGTGTCTGTTGTAGTTTTGGTAGAGTGGGTGGTAGAGTAGGTGGTAGTGGTGGTAGAGTGTCTGTTGTAGTGGTTGTATAGTGGGTGTTGTAGTGGTGGTAGAGTGGGTTGTGTAGTGGTGGTAGAGTAAGTGGTAGAGGTGGTAGAGTGGATGGTAGTGGGTGATAGTGGTGGTAGAGTGGGTGGTAGTGGGTGATAGTGGTGGTAGAGTGTCTGTTGTAGTGGTGGTAGAGTGGGTGGTAGAGGTGGTAGAGTGGTTGGTAGGGGGTGATAGTGGTGGTAGAGTGTCTGTTGTAGTGGTGGAAGAGTGGGTGTTGTAATGGTGGTAGAGTGGGTGGTAGAGGTGGTAGAGTGGGTGGTAGTGGGTGATAGTGGTGGTAGAGTGGATAGTAGTTTTGTTCACAGGGTGTCTACCAGTCACCAGTATTTACCTTTGACCCTCTTTTCATATTGTGCGAAAGTTTGGTGCCAGGACCGGAGTTTGACCCCTGCTCGCCCAACAACATTCAGGCAACCTTTGTTTCTCAGAGTCGTCAGGCCAATCTCTCCTGTCCTAAACGCTGGAACTGTCACATATTGTTATCGAATTTAACAATGTCCTCATCTTGTATTGTTATCAGGTTTAACAATGTCCTCATCTTGTATTGTTATCATGTTTAACAATGTCCTCATCTTGTATTGTTATCAGGTTTAACAATGTCCTCATCTTGTATTGTTATCAGGTTTAACAATGTCCTCATCTTGTATTGTTATCAGGTTTAACAATGTCCTGATCTGGTATTGTTATCAGGTTTAACAATGTCCTCATCTTTTATTGTTATCAGGTTTAACAATGTCCTCATCTTGTATTGTTATCAGGTTTAACAATGTCCTCATCTTGTATTGTTATCAGGTTTAACAATGTCCTCATCTTGTATTGTTATCAGGTTTAACAATGTGCTCATCTTGTATTGTTATCAGGTTTAACAATGTCCTGATCTGGTATTGTTATCATGTTTAACAATGTCCTCATCTTGTATTGTTATCAGGTTTAACAATGTCCTCATCTTGTATTGTTATCAGGTTTAACAATGTCCTGCTCTGGTATTGTTATCAGGTTTAACAATGTCCTCATCTGGTATTGTTATCAGGTTTAACAATGTCCTGCTCTGGTATTGTTATCAGGTTTAACAATGTCCTCATCTTTTATTGTTATCAGGTTTAACAATGTCCTCATCTTGTATTGTTATCAGGTTTAACAATGTCCTCATCTTGTATTGTTATCAGGTTTAACAATGTCCTCATCTTGTATTGTTATCAGGTTTAACAATGTGCTCATCTTGTATTGTTATCAGGTTTAACAATGTCCTGATCTGGTATTGTTATCATGTTTAACAATGTCCTCATCTTGTATTGTTATCAGGTTTAACAATGTCCTCATCTGGTATTGTTATCAGGTTTAACAATGTCCTGATCTGGTATTGTTATCAGGTTTAACAATGTCCTCATCTTGTATTGTTATCAGGTTTAACAATGTCCTCATCTTGTATTGTTATCAGGTTTAACAATGTCCTGATCTGGTATTGTTATCAGGTTTAACAATGTCCTCATCTTGTATTGTTATCAGGTTTAACAATGTCCTGATCTGGTATTGTTATCAGGTTTAACAATGTCCTCATCTTGTATTGTTATCAGGTTTAACAATGTCCTCATCTTGTATTGTTATCAGGTTTAACAATGTCCTCATTTCGGTCTTGTGATCTGGTGAAGGTTTCTGTCCACCTTTGCTGCACCTTCAGCTGAAGTGAAACACGGCTTCTTGCAATTGGTGTTGTTGCTACACGAAGGTTTAATCGTGCCCTGCTTCTCGCTTGGATTTGACCCCAGGTATCATCACTCAGCCACATTTTCTCTTTGTGGTTGGAGTATCCGGCTGTCGTTACGTCTTTCAATGTTGGACAAAACTTGTCCCATTTGTTATCAATCGTGCCAATAATTGTGTTATCAGTTAATGTTGGTAGTGACTCAATATGCTGATGTTTCTTGATATTGTATTCTGTTCGAATTTCTGTTAACAGCAGTTTCTGCACATCAATTTTCTTCTTCCTTTTTAGCTGGTAACGTTTTTCACTTGAATCTTTAGTTTGGTTATGCAAAGATTGTGGTCACTGCCAATATCTGCACCACGATAAGATCTGACATCCTGAATTGATGAACGGAACTTTGTGTGGATACATAAATGATCTATCTTATTTGTTGTTTTACCATCAGGAGAATTCCAAACATCTTCTATTGCTATCGAGTTTAACAAGGTACGCATATTGAATGCTGCCAGTTTGAACACACTGTCTGTACTAAGATATAGGCCTAGTATAACTGGTCCAGCAAAACATGTGACGCCTTCTGTTGGCTTGGCGTATATAACACAAATGTAAAGTCTGTTGTTTGGTGGTGGTGTGGTACGCCTTCCAAGTTGTGTAACCCATGACCTATTTATGGAGCTTACGGTCGTAACGTGCTTGACACTGATTGGTTATTTTCTGTTAAGTATGACGTACACACATCACTCGCTGCACGTGCTCTCAAATAGATCAGGTGACATCAAATCCAGAATGGCATTTCAGGTCCAGAAACAGACTCCATCGTCTGACCACAGACTTCATGGTCTAACCACAGACTTCATGGTCTGACCACAGACTCCATCGTCTGACCACAGACTCCATCGTCTGACCACAGACTTCATGGTCTGACCACAGACTTCATGGTCTGACCACAGACTTCATGGTCTGACCACAGACTTCATGGTCTAACCACAGACTTCATCGTCTGACTTCAGACTTCATGGTCTGACCACAGACTTCATGGTCTGACCACAGACTTCATGGTCTAACCACGGACTTCATGGTCTGACTACAGACTTCATGGTCTAACCACAGACTACATGGTCTGACCACAGACTTCTAACCACAGACTTCATGGTCTAACCACAGACTTCATGGTCTAACCACAGTCTTTATGGTCTAGCCACAGACTTCATAGTCTAACCACAGACTTCATGGTCTGACCACAGACTTCATGGTCTAACCACAGACTTCATGGTCTGACCACAGACTTCATGGTCTGACCACAGACTTCATGGTCTGACCACAGACTTCATGGTCTGACCACAGACTTCATGGTCTAACCACAGACTTCATGGTCTGACCACAGACTTCATGGTCTGACCACAGACTTCATGGTCTGACCACAGACTTCTAACCACAGACTTCATTGTCTAACCACAGACTTCATGGTCTGACCACAGACTTCATGGTCTGACCACAGACTTCTAACCACAGACTACATGGTCTTACCAGAGACTTCTAACTACATATTTCTGGCTACATTTATTTGACCACTGACTTTAAGTTCCATCCAACGACATGTGTGCTATCCCTGTCTCATGTAGACACATCGATTGTAGCTAACAATATGACGATCGATATGTCTGCTCCTGAAGGTCGCGATGGAAGAGCAGACAAGCGAGAGAGCTGATTGTTCATAATGGAAGATAGTCTGGCCCCGTGCCAACATGACCTAACTGTACCAAAACTGGTTTACACAGCTGTCACTCTCAAGCTAGTTTACAATGCTGTCTCAAGCTGTTCTGCACAGCTGTCACTCTCAAGCTGTTTTACACATCTGTCACGCTCAAGCTGTTTTACACAGCTGCCACTCTCAAGCTGTTTTACACAGCTGCCACTCTCAAGCTGTTTTACACAGCTGCCACTATCAAGCGCTCTCAGTGTAGTAAATGCTGCTATTTTATGTTTATGTTCTTGCGTGGATGACGCGAGGGAGCGGAGAGGGTGTCATACACAACTTCTCTTCTATCATACACAACTTCTCTTCCACTCTTCTATCATACACAACTTCTCTTCTATCATACACAATTTCTCTTCTACCATACACAACTTCTCTTCCACTCTTCTACCATACACAACTTCTCTTCCACTCTTCTATCATACACAACTTCTCTTCTACCATACACAACTTCTCTTCCACTCTTCTATCATACACAACTTCTCTTCCACTCTTCTACCATACACAACTTCTCTTCTACTCTTTTACCATACACAACTTCTCTTCTACCATACACAACTTCTCTTCCACTCTTCTATCATACACAACTTCTCTTCCACTCTTCTACCATACACAACTTCCCTTCTATCATACACAACTTCTTTTCTACTCTTCTACCATACACAACTTCTCTTCCACTCTTCTACCATACACAACTTCTCTTCTATCATACACAACTTCCCTTCTATCATACACAACTTCTCTTCCACTCTTCTATCATACACAACTTCTCTTCCACTCTTCTATCATACACAACTTCTCTTCCACTCTTCTATCATACACAACTTCTCTTCTATCATACACAACTTGTCTTCCACTCTTCTATCATACACAACTTCTCTTCTATCATACACAACTTCTCTTCCACTCTTCTATCATACACAACTTCTCTTCCACTCTTCTATCATACACAACGTCTCTTCTATCATACACAACTTCTCTTCTATCATACACAACTTCTCTTCTATCATACACAACTTCTCTTCTATCATACACAACTTCTCTTCCACTCTTCTATCATACACAACTTCTCTTCCACTCTTCTATCATACACAACGTCTCTTCCACTTTTCTATCATATACAACTTCTCTTCCACTCTTCTATCATACACAACTTCTCTTCTACTCTTCTATCATACACAACTTCTCTTCCACTCTTCTATCATACACAACTTCTCTTCCACTCTTCTATCATACACAACTTCTCTTCTATCATACACAACTTCTCTTCTATCATACACAACTTCTCTTCCACTCTTCTATCATACACAACTTCTCTTCTACCATACACAACTTCTCTTCCACTCTTCTATCATACACAACTTCTCTTCCATCATACACAACTTCTCTTCCACTCTTCTATCATACATAACTTCTCTTCTACCATACACAACTTCTCTTCCACTCTTCTACCATACACAACTTCTCTTCTATCATACACAACTTCTCTTCTATCATACACAACTTCTCTTCCACTCTTCTATCATACACAACTTCTCTTCCACTCTTCTATCATACACAACTTCTCTTCCACTCTTCTATCATACACAACTTCTCTTCCACTCTTCTATCATACACAACTTCTCTTCTACTCTTCTATCATACACAACTTCTCTTCCACTCTTCTATCATACACAACTTCTCTTCCACTCTTCTATCATACACAACTTCTCTTCTATCATACACAACTTCTCTTCTATCATACACAACTTCTCTTCCACTCTTCTATCATACAAATCTCTCTTCCATCATACACAACTTCTCTTCCACTCTTCTATCATACATAACTTCTCTTCTACCATACACAACTTCTCTTCCACTCTTCTACCATACACAACTTCTCTTCTATCATACACAACTTCTCTTCTATCATACACAACTTCTCTTCCACTCTTCTATCATACACAACTTCTCTTCTATCATACACAACTTCTCTTCCACTCTTCTATCATGCACAACTTCTCTTCCACTTTTCTATCATACACAACTTCTCTTCTATCATACACAACTTCTCTTCTATCATACACAACTTCTCTTCCACTCTTCTATCATACACAACTTCTCTTCTTTCATACACAACTTCTCTTCTATCATACACAACTTCTCTTCCACTCTTCTATCATACACAACTTCTCTTCTTTCATACACAACTTCTCTTCTATCATACACAACTTCTCTTCCACTCTTCTATCATACACAACTTCTCTTCTATCATACACAACTTCTCTTCCACTCTTCTATCATACATAACTTCTCTTCTATCATACACAACTTCTCTTCTATCATACACAACTTCTCTTCCACTCTTCTATCATACACAACTTCTCTTCTTTCATACACAACTTCTCTTCTATCATACACAACTTCTCTTCCACTCTTCTATCATACACAACTTCTCTTCTATCATACACAACTTCTCTTCCACTCTTCTATCATACATAACTTCTCTTCTATCATACACAACTTCTCTTCTATCATACACAACTTCTCTTCCACTCTTCTATCATACACAACTTCTCTTCTATCATACATAACTTCTCTTCTATCATACACAACTTCTCTTCTATCATACACAACTTCTTTTCCACTTTTCTACCATACACAACTTCTCTTCCACTCTTCTACCATACACACCTTCTCTTCCACTCTTCTACCATACACAACTTCTCTTCCACTTTTGTACCATACACAACTTCTCTTCTATCATACACAACTTCTCTTCCACTCTTCTATCATACACAACTTCTCTTCCACTCTTCTATCATACACAACTTCTCTTCCACTCTTCTACCATACACAACTTCTCTTCCACTCTTCTACCATACACAACTTCTCTTCCACTCTTCTATCATACACAACTTCTCTTCCACTCTTCTTTCATACACAACTTCTCTTCTATCATACACAACTTCTCTTCTACTCTTCTATCATACACAACTTCTCTTCCACTCTTCTATCATACACAACTTCTCTTCCACTCTTCTATCATACACAACTTCTCTTCCCCTCTTCTATCATACACAACTTCTCTTCCACTCTTCTATCATACACAACTTCTCTTCCACTCTTCTATCATACACAACTTCTCTTCTATCATACACAACTTTTCTTCCACTCTTCTACCATACACAACTTCTCTTCTACCATACACAACTTCTCTTCTATCATACACAACTTCTCTTCCACTCTTCTATCATACACAACTTCTCTTCTACTCTTCTTTTATACACAACTTCTCTTTCACTCTTCTATTATACACACCTTTCTACACGCTCCTATCTAATGGTTATCTGTGACTTAAAACTCTAACTACCGCTAAACCTATAACTATTGTCATCAGTCTACTCTCCGCACTTGGCCTGCTGTAACGTTGATTCGAATTATGGTGTATTGACACCGATGGTAAATTCGTGGTTTAAACCAAGATAAATGTCCTTGGCTCTGTCCCTTAACGACGACTGTCGATCTGCGTAGTGGATGTCGAAAGACTTAGCTACTGCTGTGAAATATACGATAGTTCTGCGATGGCTACAAACTTGGTGACGGTCGGCCACGTGTTAAAATGGTGAAGGACGGCCACGTGTTAAAATGGTGCAGGTCGGCCACGTGTCTGTCGCTGGTTGAAAATAATCAGGTGAAATTTTCTCTTAGCCGATCTAAATATGTCAGAAGGCCTGTTCTCTTCTATAGCGGGTAGCTGTCACTAATCTAGGCTGCTTCTGTGAGATCTATGATGACTGACGAAATTCTAATTACTTTGACACACAAATAAAATCGGTAGTGTCTTACTTCTGTAAGCTGAAGATGCAATTCTATTGTCAGGTCTAACTCTTGTCGGAATCTGTCTGTCCTTGGCTACAACTAACGTTCACTCTCTCTGCGTTTTTCTGTCTCTGACTGTCTAGCTCCCAGATTGTCTCGGTTTTTATAACACTCTGACTTTTTTCTTGCCGGTCCTAATTTCAAAATGCCGTCGTTTCCTGTCTTCCACTTTGGGTGCGCCTAGATTAGTCCGTGCACTGACGTGGTATTTGCTGACATGAGTGATCAGGTCCTGTGGAAAGTCCGCCTCTAATTTAACTCGCTATTTTAAAGAAAATATATAATTACGCTTGTGGCGTAATTCTAGCAAAACTAAGAATTGTCCATATAGAGACACGATTTGTCTGGCAAGAATAAACCTGTCACACTTACATGTATTTTTTTCAGTCTGATTAATCTATATCTCTGCTTCTCTTCTGGTCCTGGGAGACCGGCCGCTCTCGCTGACTTTTAAACTCAAAACTTATTTCCTTAGAACTTACTTTGATTAAGTCTGGTCAATCTTTATCTCTGCTTCTCCTTCTGGTCCCGGGAGACCGGCCGCTCTCGCTGACTTTTAAACTCAAAACTTATTTCCTTAAAACTTACTTTGATTAAGTCTGGTCCATCTTTATCTCTGCTTCTCCTTCTGGTCCCGGGAGACCGGCCGCTCTCGCTGACTTTTAAACTCAAAACTGATTTCCTTAAAACTTACTTTGATTAAGTCTGGTCAATCTTTATCTCTGCTTCTCCTTCTGGTCCTGAAAGACGGTCCGTTATCCGAAACCTCTCGATTACAAAAAACTGATTTTCTAAACACCTAGAGCCGTTATATTCAGACTTGCATTGCGGACCCTGGCCAATCACAGCCTAGATTGCCATACGAGGAAGAGTCACATGTCACTCAGGCCGACCGAAAACCAGCTTCGTTAACTTTTTTTAACAAAATCTCGGCGATCGCTGTGATTAACATGGTGATGCAAACCGATGCATTTCCCACATGCACTGTGACTGTTGTAGCATTCTTAGCTCGATTTTCGTGCTTATTAGCATAATCGTGAGAATCGCGACGTTGGTTGAAGACGAAGTTGGCGAATTAGTGCTATGGTCAGATGGTATCACAAACGAACTAGTGCCACAGGGCAGTGTAATTGCGCCTGCTCTCTTTTTGATACATAATAATAATAATAATAATAAAAATAGTAATTCGTCGGTGAGGACCCCCAACATCATCAAGTGGCATAATGCAACCTTGAGTTTGTGTGGGCGCTCATGACTGATCAAGCCAATTTGAGCCTGGAAAAGTCTATGGCACGACTGGCAAACGTAATCAGCAGGTGTCTCTGAAATGTTCTCTGCTCTTGACTTCCTGATTGGACGTCTATCCTGAGCTGCCTGGATCCCTCACTGAGTTCAATGCCGTCCGTGACCGAGCTCTTCCATGTTGAGCGATTGTGAGCCAGGTGTTCCCAGGTGTTAATGTCTATTTGTCAGGGACTCTTTCAGACTGTCCTTGAAACGCTTTTTAGGACGTCATTGTGATTGCTCTCCTTCGCTCAGTTCGTTATACAGGAGCCTCTTTGGAAGCCTTTTGTTTGACATTCTAGCAAGGTGGCCAACCCATGTCAATTGTAATATTTGCAGAAGTGCTTTAATACTTTGAATGTTGGCTCCGGACAGCACTTCAGTATCTGTGATATGGTCCTGCCTGCGTATATGCAATATGCGTCTCAGACAGTTTATGTGAAAATGAATTAGCCTCCTGGCGTAACCAGCGTAGACAGTCCAGCTCTCCCTCGCAGAGAGCAGGGTGGGGACAAATGACGGCACGGTAGACCTTCAGCTTTTTCATTATGCTGATTCCTCGACGTTCCCACACTGTTGAGCGCATTCGGCCAAAAGCTGTACTGGCCTTTGCTATTCTATTAGCCAGCCAATCAGCAATAGTCACTGATCTCAACAGCGTGCTTCCGAGGTAGACACATTTTCCAACCGCTTGTAATTTCTGTCCCTTCACTGTAACTACTGGCTGTCCCTTCACTGTAACTACTGGCTGTTTATACGATGTGCCTGGTGCCGGTTGATACACGACCTCGGTTTTCTTTGTGCTAATCGTTAAACCAAAGTTGTCACAAGCAGCAGAGAACCGGTACATACCCGCTTGCATTTTTGGTTCTGAGCTACTGTTCAGAGCACAGTCATCCACAAACAAGAGTTTGCATATTGTGTCGCCCATCACCTTGGTGTTCGCCTTCAGTCTGCGTAGATTAAATAGACCACCATCCATGCGGTACTTTATTGGGATGCCATACTTGGTATTCTTGAAGGCGTCCTTCAACATGGCTGAAAACATCATACTGAACAGTGTCGGAGCAAGTACACATCCCTTTTTCACACCATTATTGACCTCAAATGGTGGAGAGGTCTTGCCGCTGTCAACCACACATCCCTGTTTGACACCGTTGTTGACCTCGAATGGGGGAGAGGTCTTGTTGCTGTCAAGTACACGTGTGCGCATGCCCTCGTGGAGTTGTTTCACCACAGTTACAAATCATCTGCCATAGCCCACCTCTGCTGACCGTATCAAATGTCTTTATGGGGTCAATGAACGTAAAATAGAGCTCGCGCTTATGTTCTCGTCATTTCTCCTGCACCTGACGTGCTGCAAATGTCATATCCACAGTTCCTCGACCAACTCCAAACCCACACTGACCTTCCGGGAAGTGATGGTGTAATTCAAGTACCTCGACCAACTATAAATCCACACTGACGTCTAACTCAAGTACCCCAACCAACTCTAAATCCACACTGACGTCTAGCTCAAGTACCCCGACCAACTCTAAATCCACACTGACCTTCCGGGAGGTGATGGTCTAACTCAAGTACCCCGACCAACTCTAAATCCACACTGACGTCTAACTCAAGTACCTCGATCAACTCTAAATCCACACTGACGTCTAGTTCAAGTACCTCGACCAACTCTAAATCCACACTGACTTTCCATGAGGTGATGGTCTAGCTCATGTACCCCGACCAACTCTAAATCCCCACTGACTTTCCATGAGGTGATGGTCTAGCTCAAGTACCCCGACCAACGCAAAGCCCACACTGACGTCTAGCTCAAGTACCCCGACCAACTATAAACCCACACTGACGTCTAGCTCGAGTACCTCGACCAACTCTAAATCCACACTGACTTTACATGAGGTGATGGTCTAGCTCAAGTACCCCGACCATCTCTAAACCCACACTGACGTCTAGCTCAAGTACGCCGACCAACTCTAAGCCCACACTGGCGTCTAGCTCAAGTACCCCGACCAACTCTAAATCCACACTGACCTTCCGAGATGTGATGGTCTAGCTCAAGTACCTCAACCAACTCTAAATCTACACTGACCTTCCGAGATGTGATGGTCTAGCTCAAGTACCCCGACCAATTCTAAATCCACACTGACTTTCTGGGAGGTGATGGTCTAGCTCAAGATGTTTGTTCAGGTGGTTGAGCAGCACGCGTGCGAGGATCTTTCCAGCAATAGATAGCAGTGAAATTCCGGGGTGATTGTCACACTCCTGACGACTGCCTTTTCTCTCGTAGATATTCACTATCGACGCATCCTTCATTTCCTGTGGGGCTACTCCTTCAGCCCACATGGAGCAGAAAAGTTCAGTGGGCCTTTTGGTGAGACATGTTCTTGCTGATGTATACACCTCTGCTGGTATTGTGTCAGCTCCAGGGGCTTTTCCAGTAGAAAGAGATGTGATGGCTTTGTCTACTTCATCCACAGTTATGATATCATCCATGACCGTGTCCATGTCTACCTGGGGCATGCTTTGGATGGCCTCGTGGTTTACGGAAAATGGACTGTTAACAACGTTACAGAAATATTCTGCCCACCTGTCGAGGATCTGAGCTTTCTCTGTTATCAGCATACCATCGGAATTGCGAACTGGAGAGTTACCAGAAGGCTGGGGACCATATAGTGCTTTCAGCATCGCGTAGAACCCTTTGAGGTCATGGCGCATAGCAAACGCCTGTATTTCATCTGCCTGTCTGCTTAGCCAGGAGTTTTGTAACTTTCCAAGTCTCTTGTGAACTGTTCGTTGAGCGCTAGTGAAGGCCATTTTCTAGGACGAGGACGGTGTGTTATTTTGAAGAGTCAAATGCGCTTAACACATAAGACGATGGTCAGTCCAACATCTTAGTTATTTGACATTCCTTCAGTTCCGACGTCAGACACACTTTTAGTTATTTTACATCCCTTCAGTTCCGACGTCGAACAATGATCTAGTCGATAAGATGCCAGTGGCGAGACCTGGGATGCATGTCATACGCATGTCTCAAACAGTCAACACACAGATGACTGTATGGACAGCCACAGAACACACAACAATAGCCTCATACTTGCTCCAAAACTTTGTTGTATGGACAGCCACAGAACACACAACAATAGCCTCATACTTGCTCCAAAACTTTGTTGTATGGACAGCCACAGAACACACAACAATAGCCTCATACTTGCTCCAAAACTTTGTTGTATGGACAGCCACAGAACACACAACAATAGCCTCATACTTGCTCCAAAACTTTGTTGTATGGACAGCCACAGAACACACAACAATAGCCTCATACTTGCCCCAAAACTTTGTTGTATGGACAGCCACAGAACATGCAACAATATCCTCATACTTGCCCCTAAACTTTGTTGTATGGACAGCCACAGAAAACACAACAATAGCCTCATACTTGCTCCAAAACTTTGTTGTATGGACAGCCACAGAACACACAACAATAGCCTCATACTTGCTCCAAAAGTTTGTTGTATGGACAGCCACAGAACACACAACAATAGCCTCATACTTGCTCCAAAACTTTCTTGTATGGACAGCCACAGAACACACAACAATAGCCTCATACTTGCTCCAAAACTTTGTTGTATGGACAGCCACAGAACACACAACAATAGCCTCATACCTGCTCCAAAACTTTGTTGTATGGACAGCCACAGAACACACAACAATAGCCTCATACTTGCCCCAAAACTTTGTTGTATGGACAGCCACAGAACATGCAACAATAGCCTCATACTTGCCCCAAAACTTTGTTGTATGGACAGCCACAGAAAACCACAACAATAGCCTCATACTTGCTCCAAAGCTTTGTTGTATGGACAGCCACAGAACACACAACAATAGCCTCATACTTGCCCCAAAACTTTGTTGCATGGACAGCCACAGAACACACAACAATAGCCTCATACTTGCTCCAAAACTTTGTTGTATGGACAGCCACAGAACCCAAAACAATAGCCTCATATTTGCTCCAAAACTTTGTGGTATGGACAGCCACAGAACACACAACAATAGCCTCATACTTGCTCCAAAACTTTGTTGTATGGTCAGCCACAGAACACACAACAATAGCCTCATACTTGCTCCAAAACTTTGTTGTATGGACAGCCACAGAACACACAACAATAGCCTCATACTTGCTCCAAAACTGTGTTGCATGGACAGCCACAGAACATGCAACAATAGCCTCATACTTGCTCCAAAACTTTGTTGTATGGACAGCCACAGAACACACAACAATAGCCTCATACTTGCTCCAAAACTTTGTTGTATGGACAGCCACAGAACACACAACAATAGCCTCATACTTGCTCCAAAACTTTGTTGTATGGACAGCCACAGAACACACAACAATAGCCTCATACTTGCTCCAAAACGTTAGTCTATGAACAGCCACAGAACATGCAACAATAGCCTCATACTTGCTCCAAAACTTTGTTGTATGGACAGCCACAGAACACACAACAATAGCCTCATAGTTGCTACAAAACTGTGTTGTATGGACAGCCACAGAACACACAACAATAGCCTCATACTTGCTCCAAAACTGTGTTTTATGGACAGCCACAGAACATGCAACAATAGCCTCATACTTGCTCCAAAACTTTGTTATATGGACAGCCACAGAACATGCAACAATAGCCTCATACTTGCTCCAAAACTTTGTTGTATGGACAGCCACAGAACATGCAACAATAGCCTCATACTTGCTCCAAAACTTTATTGTATGGACAGCCACAGAACACACAACAACAGCCTCATACTTGCTCCAAAACTTTGTTGTATGGACAGCCACAGAACATACAACAATAGCCTCATACTTGCTCCAAAACGTTGTTGTATGGACAGCCACAGAACATGCAACAATAGCCTCATACTTGCTCCAAAACTTTGTTGTATGGACAGCCACAGAACATGCAACAATAGCCTCATACTTGCTCCAAAACTTTGTTGTATGGACAGCCACAGAACATGTAACAATAGTCTCATACTTGCTCCAAAACTTTGTTGTATGGACAGCCACAGAACATGCAACAATAGCCTCATACTTGCTCCAAAACGTTGTTGTATGGACAGCCACAGAACACACAACAATAGCCTCATACTTGCTCCAAAACTTTGTTGTATGGACAGCCACAGAACAGGCAACAATAGCCTCATACTTGCTCCAAAACTTTGTTGTAGGGACAGCCACAGAACATACAACAATAGCCTCATACTTGCTCCAAAACTTTGTTGTATGGACAGCCACAGAACATGCAACAATAGCCTCATACTTGCTCCAAAACTTTGTTGTATGGACAGCCACAGAACACACAACAATAGCCTCATACTTGCTCCAAAACTTTGTTGTATGGACAGCCACAGAACACACAACAATAGCCTCATACTTGCTCCAAAACGTTGTTGTACGGACAGCCACAGAACACACAACAATAGCCTCATACTTGCTCCAAAACTTTGTTGTATGGACAGCCACAGAACACACAACAATAGCCTCATACTTGCTCCAAAACTTTGTTGTATGGACAGCCACAGAACACACAACAACAGCCTCCTACTTGCTCCAAAACTTTGTTGTATGAACAGCTGCAGAACATGCAACAATAGCCTCATACTTGCTCCAAAACTTTGTTGTATGGACAGCCACAGAACACACAAAAACAGCCTCCTACTTGCTCCAAAACTTTGTTGTATGGACAGCCACAGAACACACAACAATAGCCTCATACTTGCTCCAAAACGTTGGTCTATGAACAGCCACAGAATATGCAACAATAGCCTCATACTTGCTCCAAATCTTTGTTTTTATGGACAGCCACAGAACACACAACAACAGCCTCATACTTGCTCCAAAACTTTGTTGTATAGACAGCCACAGAACACACAACAATAGCCTCATACTTGCTCCAAAACTTTGTTGTATGGACAGCCACAGAACACACAACAATAGCCTCATACTTGCTCCAAAACTTTGTTGTATGGACAGCCACAGAACACACAACAATAGCCTCATACTTGCTCCAAAACTCTGTTGTATGGACAGCCACAGAACACACAACAATAGCCTCATACTTGCTCCAAAACTTTGTTGTATGGACAGCAACAGAACACACAACAATAGCCTCATACTTGCTCAAAACGTTGGTCTATGAACAGCCACGGAACATGCAACAATAGCCTCATACTTGCTCCAAAACTTTGTTGTATGGACAGCCACAGAACACACAACAATAGCCTCATACTTGCTCCAAAACTTTGTTGTATGGACAACCACAGAACACACAACAATAGCCTCATACTTGCTACAAAACTTTGTTGTATGGACAGCCACAGAACACACAACAATAGCCTCATACTTGCTCCAAAACATTGTTGAATGGACAGCCACAGAACATGCAACAATAGCCTCATACTTGCTCCAAAACTTTGTTGTATGGACAGCCACAGAACATGCAACAATAGCCTCATACTTGCTCCAAAACTTTGTTGTATGGACAGCCACAGAACATGCAACAATAGCCTCATACTTGCTCCAAAACTTTGTTGTATGGACAGCCACAGAACATACAACAATAGCCTCATACTTGCTCCAGACTTTGGTGTATGGACAGCCACAGAACATGCAACAATAGCCTCATACTTGCTCCAAAACTTTGTTGTATGGACAGCCACAGAACATGCAACAATAGCCTCATACTTGCTCCAAAACTGTGTTGTATGGACAGCCACAGAACATGCAACAATAGTCTCATACTTGCTCCAAAACTTTGTTGTATGGACAGCCACAGAACATGCAACAATAGCCTCATACTTGCTCCAAAACTTTGTTGAATGGACAGCCACAGAACACACAACAATAGCCTCATACTTGCTCCAAAACTTTGTTGTATGAACAGCTGCAGAACATGCAACAATAGCCTCATACTTGCTCCAAAACTTTGTTGTATGGACAGCCACAGAACACACAACAATAGCCTCATACTTGCTCCAAAACGTTGGTCTATGAACAGCCACAGAACATGCAATAATAGCCTCATACTTGCTCCAAAACTTTGTTGTATGAACAGCTGCAGAACATGCAACAATAGCCTCATACTTGCTCCAAAACTTTGTTGTATGGACAGCCACAGAACATGCAACAATAGCCTCATACTTGCTCCAAAACGTTGTTGTATGGACAGCCACAGAACACACAACAATAGCCTCATACTTGCTCCAAAACTTTGTTGTATGGACAGCCACAGAACAGGCAACAATAGCCTCATACTTGCTCCAAAACTTTGTTGTAGGGACAGCCACAGAACATACAACAATAGCCTCATACTTGCTCCAAAACTTTGTTGTATGGACAGCCACAGAACATGCAACAATAGCCTCATACTTGCTCCAAAACTTTGTTGTATGGACAGCCACAGAACACACAACAATAGCCTCATACTTGCTCCAAAACATTGTTGTATGCACAGCCACAGAACATGCAACAACAGCCTCATACTTGCTCCAAAACTTTGTTGTATGGACAGCCACAGAACATGCAACAATAGCCTCATACTTGCTCCAAAACTTTGTTGTATGGACAGCCACAGAACATGCAACAATAGCCTCATACTTGCTCCAAATTTTGTTGTATGGACAGACACAGAACACATAACAACAGCCTCATACTTGCTCCAAAACTTTGTTGTATGGACAACCACAGAACACACAACAATAGCCTCATACTTGCTCCAAAACTTTGTTGTATGGACAGCCACAGAACATACAACAATAGCCTCATACTTGCTCCAAAACTTTGTTGTATGGACAGCCACAGAACATGCAACAATAGCCTCATACTTGCTCCAAAACTTTGTTGTATGGACAGCCACAGAACACACAACAATAGCCTCATACTTGCTCCAAAACTTTGATGTATGGACAGCCACAGAACAGGCAACAATAGCCTCATACTTGCTCCAAAACATTGTTCTATGGACAGCCACAGAACATACAACAATAGCCTCATACTTGCTCCAAAACTTTGTTGTATGGACAGCCACAGAACATGCAACAATAGCCTCATACTTGGTCCAAAACTTTGTTGTATGGACAGCCACAGAACATGCAACAATAGCCTCATACTTGCTCGAAAACTGTGTTGTATGGACAGCCACAGAACATGCAACAATAGTCTCATACTTGCTCCAAAATTTTGTTGTATGGACAGCCACAGAACATGCAACAATAGCCTCATACTTGCTCCAAAACTTTGTTGAATGGACAGCCACAGAACACACAACAATAGCCTCATACTTGCTCCAAAACTTTGTTGTATGGACAGCCACAGAACATGCAACAATAGCCTCATACTTGCTCCAAAACTTTGTTGTATGGACAGCCACAGAACATGCAACAATAGCCTCATACTTGCTCCAAAACTTTGTTGTATGGACAGCCACAGAAGATGCAACAATAGCCTCATACTTGCTCCAAAACTTTGTTGTATGGACAGACACAGAACACACAACAACAGCCTCCTACTTGCTCCAAAACTTTGTTGTATGAACAGCTGCAGAACATGCAACAATAGCCTCATACTTGCTCCAAAACTTTGTTGTATGGACAGCCACAGAACACACAACAACAGCCTCCTACTTGCTCCAAAACTTTGTTGTATGGACAGCCACAGAACACACAACAATAGCCTCATACTTGCTCCAAAACGTTGGTCTATGAACAGCCACAGAATATGCAACAATAGCCTCATACTTGCTCCAAATCTTTGTTTTTATGGACAGCCACAGAACACACAACAACAGCCTCATACTTGCTCCAAAACTTTGTTGTATAGACAGCCACAGAACACACAACAATAGCCTCATACTTGCTCCAAAACTTTGTTGTATGGACAGCCACAGAACACACAACAATAGCCTCATACTTGCTCCAAAACTTTGTTGTATGAACAGCTGCAGAACATGCAACAATAGCCTCATACTTGCTCCAAAACTTTGTTGTATGGACAGCCACAGAACACACAACAACAGCCTCCTACTTGCTCCAAAACTTTGTTGTATGGACAGCCACAGAACACACAACAATAGCCTCATACTTGCTCCAAAACTCTGTTGTATGGACAGCCACAGAACACACAACAATAGCCTCATACTTGCTCCAAAACTTTGTTGTATGGACAGCCACAGAACACACAACAATAGCCTCATACTTGCTCAAAACGTTGGTCTATGAACAGCCACGGAACATGCAACAATAGCCTCATACTTGCTCCAAAACTTTGTTGTATGGACAGCCACAGAACACACAACAATAGCCTCATACTTGCTCCAAAACTTTGTTGTATGGACAGCCACAGAACACACAACAATAGCCTCATACTTGCTCCAAAACTTTGTTGTATGGACAACCACAGAACACACAACAATAGCCTCATACTTGCTACAAAACTTTGTTGTATGGACAGCCACAGAACACACAACAATAGCCTCATACTTGCTCCAAAACATTGTTGTATGGACAGCCACAGAACATGCAACAATAGCCTCATACTTGCTCCAAAACTTTGTTGTATGGACAGCCACAGAACATGCAACAATAGCCTCATACTTGCTCCTAAATTTTGTTGTATGGACAGCCACAGAACATGCAACAATAGCCTCATACTTGCTCCAAAACTTTGTTGTATGGACAGACACAGAACACACAACAACAGCCTCATACTTGCTCCAAAACTTTGTTGTATGGACAACCACAGAACACACAACAATAGCCTCATACTTGCTCCAAAACTTTGTTGTATGGACAGCCACAGAACATACAACAATAGCCTCATACTTGCTCCAAAACTTTGTTGTATGGACAGCCACAGAACATGCAACAATAGCCTCATACTTGCTCCAAAACTTTGTTGTATGGACAGCCACAGAACATACAACAATAGCCTCATACTTGCTCCAGACTTTGGTGTATGGACAGCCACAGAACATGCAACAATAGCCTCATACTTGCTCCAAAACTTTGTTGTATGGACAGCCACAGAACATGCAACAATAGCCTCATACTTGCTCCAAAACTGTGTTGTATGGACAGCCACAGAACATGCAACAATAGTCTCATACTTGCTCCAAAACTTTGTTGTATGGACAGCCACAGAACATGCAACAATAGCCTCATACTTGCTCCAAAACTTTGTTGAATGGACAGCCACAGAACACACAACAATAGCCTCATACTTGCTCCAAAACTTTGTTGTATGAACAGCTGCAGAACATGCAACAATAGCCTCATACTTGCTCCAAAACTTTGTTGTATGGACAGCCACAGAACACACAACAATAGCCTCATACTTGCTCCAAAACGTTGGTCTATGAACAGCCACAGAACATGCAATAATAGCCTCATACTTGCTCCAAAACTTTGTTGTATGAACAGCTGCAGAACATGCAACAATAGCCTCATACTTGCTCCAAAACTTTGTTGTATGGACAGCCACAGAACATGCAACAATAGCCTCATACTTGCTCCAAAACGTTGTTGTATGGACAGCCACAGAACACACAACAATAGCCTCATACTTGCTCCAAAACTTTGTTGTATGGACAGCCACAGAACAGGCAACAATAGCCTCATACTTGCTCCAAAACTTTGTTGTAGGGACAGCCACAGAACATACAACAATAGCCTCATACTTGCTCCAAAACTTTGTTGTATGGACAGCCACAGAACATGCAACAATAGCCTCATACTTGCTCCAAAACTTTGTTGTATGGACAGCCACAGAACACACAACAATAGCCTCATACTTGCTCCAAAACATTGTTGTATGCACAGCCACAGAACATGCAACAACAGCCTCATACTTGCTCCAAAACTTTGTTGTATGGACAGCCACAGAACATGCAACAATAGCCTCATACTTGCTCCAAAACTTTGTTGTATGGACAGCCACAGAACATGCAACAATAGCCTCATACTTGCTCCAAATTTTGTTGTATGGACAGACACAGAACACATAACAACAGCCTCATACTTGCTCCAAAACTTTGTTGTATGGACAACCACAGAACACACAACAATAGCCTCATACTTGCTCCAAAACTTTGTTGTATGGACAGCCACAGAACATACAACAATAGCCTCATACTTGCTCCAAAACTTTGTTGTATGGACAGCCACAGAACATGCAACAATAGCCTCATACTTGCTCCAAAACTTTGTTGTATGGACAGCCACAGAACACACAACAATAGCCTCATACTTGCTCCAAAACTTTGTTGTATGGACAGCCACAGAACAGGCAACAATAGCCTCATACTTGCTCCAAAACATTGTTCTATGGACAGCCACAGAACATACAACAATAGCCTCATACTTGCTCCAAAACTTTGTTGTATGGACAGCCACAGAACATGCAACAATAGCCTCATACTTGGTCCAAAACTTTGTTGTATGGACAGCCACAGAACATGCAACAATAGCCTCATACTTGCTCCAAAATTGTGTTGTATGGACAGCCACAGAACATGCAACAATAGTCTCATACTTGCTCCAAAATTTTGTTGTATGGACAGCCACAGAACATGCAACAATAGCCTCATACTTGCTCCAAAACTTTGTTGAATGGACAGCCACAGAACACACAACAATAGCCTCATACTTGCTCCAAAACTTTGTTGTATGGACAGCCACAGAACATGCAACAATAGCCTCATACTTGCTCCAAAACTTTGTTGTATGGACAGCCACAGAACATGCAACAATAGCCTCATACTTGCTCCAAAACTTTGTTGTATGGACAGCCACAGAAGATGCAACAATAGCCTCATACTTGCTCCAAAACTTTGTTGTATGGACAGACACAGAACACACAACAACAGCCTCCTACTTGCTCCAAAACTTTGTTGTATGAACAGCTGCAGAACATGCAACAATAGCCTCATACTTGCTCCAAAACTTTGTTGTATGGACAGCCACAGAACACACAACAACAGCCTCCTACTTGCTCCAAAACTTTGTTGTATGGACAGCCACAGAACACACAACAATAGCCTCATACTTGCTCCAAAACGTTGGTCTATGAACAGCCACAGAATATGCAACAATAGCCTCATACTTGCTCCAAATCTTTGTTTTTATGGACAGCCACAGAACACACAACAACAGCCTCATACTTGCTCCAAAACTTTGTTGTATAGACAGCCACAGAACACACAACAATAGCCTCATACTTGCTCCAAAACTTTGTTGTATGGACAGCCACAGAACACACAACAATAGCCTCATACTTGCTCCAAAACTTTGTTGTATGAACAGCTGCAGAACATGCAACAATAGCCTCATACTTGCTCCAAAACTTTGTTGTATGGACAGCCACAGAACACACAACAACAGCCTCCTACTTGCTCCAAAACTTTGTTGTATGGACAGCCACAGAACACACAACAATAGCCTCATACTTGCTCCAAAACTCTGTTGTATGGACAGCCACAGAACACACAACAATAGCCTCATACTTGCTCCAAAACTTTGTTGTATGGACAGCCACAGAACACACAACAATAGCCTCATACTTGCTCAAAACGTTGGTCTATGAACAGCCACGGAACATGCAACAATAGCCTCATACTTGCTCCAAAACTTTGTTGTATGGACAGCCACAGAACACACAACAATAGCCTCATACTTGCTCCAAAACTTTGTTGTATGGACAGCCACAGAACACACAACAATAGCCTCATACTTGCTCCAAAACTTTGTTGTATGGACAACCACAGAACACACAACAATAGCCTCATACTTGCTACAAAACTTTGTTGTATGGACAGCCACAGAACACACAACAATAGCCTCATACTTGCTCCAAAACATTGTTGTATGGACAGCCACAGAACATGCAACAATAGCCTCATACTTGCTCCAAAACTTTGTTGTATGGACAGCCACAGAACATGCAACAATAGCCTCATACTTGCTCCTAAATTTTGTTGTATGGACAGCCACAGAACATGCAACAATAGCCTCATACTTGCTCCAAAACTTTGTTGTATGGACAGACACAGAACACACAACAACAGCCTCATACTTGCTCCAAAACTTTGTTGTATGGACAACCACAGAACACACAACAATAGCCTCATACTTGCTCCAAAACTTTGTTGTATGGACAGCCACAGAACATACAACAATAGCCTCATACTTGCTCCAAAACTTTGTTGTATGGACAGCCACAGAACATGCAACAATAGCCTCATACTTGCTCCAAAACTTTGTTGTATGGACAGCCACAGAACACACAACAATAGCCTCATACTTGCTCCAAAACTTTGTTGTATGGACAGCCACAGAACAGGCAACAATAGCCTCATACTTGCTCTAAAACATTGTTCTATGGACAGCCACAGAACATACAACAATAGCCTCATACTTGCTCCAAAACTTTGTTGTATGGACAGCCACAGAACATGCAACAATAGCCTCATACTTGCTCCAAAACTTTGTTGTATGGACAGCCACAGAACATGCAACAATAGCCTCATACTTGCTCCAAAACTGTGTTGTATGGACAGCCACAGAACATGCAACAATAGTCTCATACTTGCTACAAAACTTTGTTGTATGGACAGCCACAGAACATGCAACAATAGCCTCATACTTGCTCCAAAACTTTGTTGAATGGACAGCCACAGAACACACAACAATAGCCTCATACTTGCTCCAAAACTTTGTTGTATGAACAGCTGCAGAACATGCAACAATAGCCTCATACTTGCTCCAAAACTTTGTTGTAGGGACAGCCACAGAACACACAACAACAGCCTCCTACTTGCTCCAAAACTGTGTTGTATGGACAGCCACAGAACACACAACAATAGCCTCATACTTGCTCCAAAACGTTGGTCTATGAACAGCCACAGAACATGCAATAATAGCCTCATACTTGCTCCAAAACTTTGTTGTATGAACAGCTGCAGAACATGCAACAATAGCCTCATACTTGCTCTAAAACTTTGTTGTATGGACAGCCACAGAACATGCAACAATAGCCTCATACTTGCTCCAAAACTTTATTGTATGGACAGCCACAGAACACACAACAACAGCCTCATACTTGCTCCAAAACTTTGTTGTATGGACAGCCACAGAACATGCAACAATAGCCTCATACTTGCTCCAAAACGTTGTTGTATGGACAGCCACAGAACACACAACAATAGCCTCATACTTGCTCCAAAACTTTGTTGTATGGACAGCCACAGAACAGGCAACAATAGCCTCATACTTGCTCCAAAACTTTGTTGTAGGCACAGCCACAGAACATACAACAATAGCCTCATACTTGCTCCAAAACTTTGTTGTAGGGACAGCCACAGAACATGCAACAATAGCCTCATACTTGCTCCAAAACTTTGTTGTATGGACAGCCACAGAACACACAACAATAGCCTCATACTTGCTCCAAAACATTGTTGTATGGACAGCCACAGAACATGCAACAACAGCCTCATACTTGCTCCAAAACTTTGTTGTATGGACAGCCACAGAACATGCAACAATAGCCTCATACTTGCTCCAAAACTTTGTTGTATGGACAGCCACAGAACATGCAACAATAGCCTCATACTTGCTCCAAATTTTGTTGTATGGACAGACACAGAACACATAACAACAGCCTCATACTTGCTCCAAAACTTTGTTGTATGGACAACCACAGAACACACAACAATAGCCTCATACTTGCTCCAAAACTTTGTTGTATGGACAGCCCCAGAACATACAACAATAGCCTCATACTTGCTCCAAAACTTTGTTGTATGGACAGCCACAGAACATGCAACAATAGCCTCATACTTGCTCCAAAACTTTGTTGTATGGACAGCCACAGAACACACAACAATAGCCTCATACTTGCTCCAAAACTTTGTTGTATGGACAGCCACAGAACAGGCAACAATAGCCTCATACTTGCTCCAAAACATTGTTCTATGGACAGCCACAGAACATACAACAATAGCCTCATACTTGCTCCAAAACTTTGTTGTATGGACAGCCACAGAACATGCAACAATAGCCTCATACTTGCTCCAAAACTGTGTTGTATGGACAGCCACAGAACATGCAACAATAGTCTCATACTTGCTCCAAAACTTTGTTGTATGGACAGCCACAGAACATGCAACAATAGCCTCATACTTGCTCCAAAACTTTGTTGAATGGACAGCCACAGAACACACAACAATAGCCTCATACTTGCTCCAAAACTTTGTTGTATTGACAGCCACAGAACACACAACAATAGCCTCATACTTGCTCCAAAACGTTGGTCTATGAACAGCTACAGAACATGCAACAATAGCCTCATACTTGCTCCAAAACTTTGTTGTATGAACAGCTGCAGAACATGCAACAATAGCCTCATACTTGCTCCAAAACTTTGTTGTATGGACAGCCACAGAACATGCAACAATAGCCTCATACTTGCTCCAAAACTTTATTGTATGGACAGCCACAGAACACACAACAACAGCCTCATACTTGCTCCAAAACTTTGTTGTATGGACAGCCACAGAACATACAACAATAGCCTCATACTTGCTTCAAAACTCTGTTGTATGGACAGCCACAGAACACACAACAATAGCCTCATACTTGCTCCAAAACTTTGTTGTATGGACAGCCACAGAACATGCAACAATAGCCTCATACTTGCTCCAAAACTTTGTTGTATGGACAGCCACAGAACACACAACAACAGCCTCCTACTTGCTCCAAAACTTTGTTGTATGGACAGCCACAGAACACACAACAATAGCCTCATACTTGCTCCAAAACGTTGGTCTATGAACAGCCACAGAACATGCAACAATAGCCTCATATTTGCTCCAAAACTTTGTTGTATGAACAGCTGCAGAACATGCAACAATAGCCTCATACTTGCTCCAAAACTTTGTTGTATGGACAGCCACAGAACATGCAACAATAGCCTCATACTTGCTCCAAAACTTTATTGTATGGACAGCCACAGAACACACAACAACAGCCTCATACTTGCTCCAAAACTTTGTTGTATGGACAGCCACAGAACATACAACAATAGCCTCATACTTGCTTCAAAACTCTGTTGTATGGACAGCCACAGAACACACAACAATAGCCTCATACTTGCTCCAAAACTTTGTTGTATGGACAGCCACAGAACACACAACAATAGCCTCATACTTGCTCAAAACGTTGGTCTATGAACAGCCACAGAACATGCAACAATAGCCTCATACTTGCTCCAAAACTTTGTTGTATGGACAGCCACAGAACACACAACAATAGCCTCATACTTGCTCCAAAACTTTGTTGTATGGACAACCACAGAACACACAACAATAGCCTCATACTTGCTACAAAACTTTGTTGTATGGACAGCCACAGAACACACAACAATAGCCTCATACTTGCTCCAAAACTTTGTTGTATGGACAGCCACAGAACATACAACAATAGCCTCATACTTGCTCCAAAACTTTGTTGTATGGACAGCCACAGAACATGCAACAATAGCCTCATACTTGCTCCAAAACTTTGTTGTATGGACAGCCACAGAACACACAACAATAGCCTCATACTTGCTCCAAAACTTTGTTGTATGGACAGCCACAGAACAGGCAACAATAGCCTCATACTTGCTCCTAAACATTGCTCTATGGACAGCCACAGAACATACAACAATAGCCTCATACTTGCTCCAAAACTTTGTTGTATGTACAGCCACAGAACATGCAACAATAGCCTCATACTTGCTCCAAAACTTTGTTGTATGGACAGCCACAGAACATGCAACAATAGCCTCATACTTGCTCCAAAACTGTGTTGTATGGACAGCCACAGAACATGCAACAATAGTCTCATACTTGCTCCAAAACTTTGTTTTATGGACAGCCACAGAACATGCAAAAATAGCCTCATACTTGCTCCAAAACTTTGTTGTATGGACAGCCACAGAACACACAACAATAGCCTCATACTTGCTCCAAAACTTTGTTGTATGGACAACCACAGAACACACAAAAATAGCCTCATAATTGCTACAAAACTTTGTTGTATGGACAGCCACAGAACACACAACAATAGCCTCATACTTGCTCCAAAACTTTGTTGTATGGACAGCCACAGAACATACAACAATAGCCTCATACTTGCTCCAAAACTTTGTTGTATGGACAGCCACAGAACATGCAACAATAGCCTCATACTTGCTCCAAAACTTTGTTGTATGGACAGCCACAGAACACACAACAATAGCCTCATACTTGCTCCAAAACTTTGTTGTATGGACAGCCACAGAACAGGCAACAATAGCCTCATACTTGCTCCAAAACATTGTTCTATGGACAGCCACAGAACATAAAACAATAGCCTCATACTTGCTTCAAAACTTTGTTGTATGGACAGCCACAGAACATGCAACAATAGCCTCATACTTGCTCCAAAACTTTGTTGTATGGACAGCCACAGAACATGCAACAATAGCCTCATACTTGCTCCAAAACTGTGTTGTATGGACAGCCACAGAACATGCAACAATAGTCTCATACTTGCTCCAAAACTTTGTTTTATGGACAGCCACAGAACATGCAACAATAGCCTCATACTTGCTCCAAAACTTTGTTGAATGGACAGCCACAGAACACACAACAATAGCCTCATACTTGCTCCAAAACTTTGATGTATGAACAGCTGCAGAACATGCAACAATAGCCTCATACTTGCTCCAAAACTTTGTTGTATGGACAGCCACAGAACACACAACAACAGCCTCCTACTTGCTCCAAAACTTTGTTGTATGGACAGCCACAGAACACACAACAATAGCCTCATACTTGCTCCAAAACGTTGGTCTATGAACAGCCACAGAACATGCAACAATAGCCTCATACTTGCTCCAAATCTTTGTTGTATGAACAGCTGCAGAACATGCAACAATAGCCTCATACTTGCTCCAAAACTTTGTTGTATGGACAGCCACAGAACATGCAACAATAGCCTCATACTTGCTCCAAAACATTATTGTATGGACAGCCACAGAACACACAACAACAGCCTCATAATTGCTCCAAAACTTTGTTGTATGGACAGCCACAGAACATACAACAATAGCCTCATACTTGCTCCAAAACTTTGTTGTATGGACAGCCACAGAACATGCAACAATAGCCTCATACTTGCTCCAAAACTTTGTTGTATGGACAGCCACAGAACATGCAACAATAGCCTCATACTTGCTCCAAAACTTTGTTGTATGGACAGCCACAGAACATGCAACAATAGCCTCATACTTGCTCCAAAACTTTGTTGTATGGACAGCCACAGAACAGGCAACAATAGCCTCATACTTGCTCCAAAACTTTGTTGTAGGGACAGCCACAGAACATACAACAATAGCCTCATACTTGCTCCAAAACTTTGTTGTATGGACAGCCACAGAACATGCAACAATAGCCTCATACTTGCTCCAAAACTTTGTTGTATGGACAGCCACAGAACACACAACAATAGCCTCATACTTGCTCCAAAACTTTGTTGTATGGACAGCCACAGAACACACAACAATAGCCTCATACTTGCTCCAAAACTTTGTTGTACGGACAGCCACAGAACACACAACAATAGCCTCATACTTGCTCCAAAGCTTTGTTGTATGGACAGCCACAGAACACACAACAATAGCCTCATACTTGCTCCAAAACTTTGTTGTATGGACAGCCACAGAACACACAACAACAGCCTCCTACTTGCTCCAAAACTTTGTTGTATGAACAGCTGCAGAACATGCAACAATAGCCTCATACTTGCTCCAAAACTTTGTTGTATGGACAGCCACAGAACACACAACAACAGCCTCCTACTTGCTCCAAAACTTTGTTGTATGGACAGCCACAGAACACACAACAATAGCCTCATACTTGCTCCAAAACTTTGGTCTATGAACAGCCACAGAACATGCAACAATAGCCTCATACTTGCTCCAAATCTTTGTTGTATGGACAGCCACAGAACACACAACAACAGCCTCATACTTGCTCCAAAACTTTGTTGTATAGACAGCCACAGAACACACAACAATAGCCTCATACTTGCTCCAAAACTTTGTTGTATGGACAGCCACAGAACACACAATAGCCTCATACTTGCTCCAAAACTTTGTTGTATGGACAGCCACAGAACACACAACAATAGCCTCATACTTGCTCCAAAACTCTGTTGTATGGACAGCCACAGAACACACAATAGCCTCATACTTGCTCCAAAACTTTGTTGTATGGACAGCCACAGAACACACAACAATAGCCTCATACTTGCTCCAAACGTTGGTCTATGAACAGCCACAGAACATGCAACAATAGCCTCATACTTGCTCCCAAACTTTGTTGTATGGACAGCCACAGAACACACAACAATAGCCTCATACTTGCTCCAAAACATTGTTGTATGGACAACCACAGAACACACAACAATAGCCTCATACTTGCTACAAAACTTTGTTGTATGGACAGCCACAGAACACACAACAATAGCCTCATACTTGCTCCAAAATATTGTTGTATGGACAGCAACAGAACATGCAACAATAGCCTCATACTTGCTCCAAAACTTTGTTGTATGGACAGCCACAGAACATGCAACAATAGCCTCATACTTGCTCCAAAACTTTATTGTATGGACAGCCACAGAACATGCAACAATAGCCTCATACTTGCTCCAAAAATTTGTTGTATGGACAGACACAGAACACACAACAACAGCCTCATACTTGCTCCAAAACTTTGTTGTATGGACAGCCACAGAACACACAACAATAGCCTCATACTTGCTCCAAAACTTTGTTGTATGGACAGCCACAGAACACACAACAATAGCCTCATACTTGCTCCAAAACTTTGTTGTATGGACAACCACAGAACACACAACAATAGCCTCATACTTGCTACAAAACTTTGTTGTATGGACAGCCACAGAACACACAACAATAGCCTCATACTTGCTCCAAAACATTGTTTTATGGACAGCCACAGAACATGCAACAATAGCCTCATACTTGCTCCAAAACTTTGTTGTATGGACAGCCACAGAACATGCAACAATAGCCTCATGCTTGCTCCAAAACTTTGTTGTATGGACAGCCAAAGAACACACAACAATAGCCTCATACTTTCTCCAAAACTTTGTTGTATGGACAGCCGCAGAACAGGCAACAATAGCCTCATACTTGCTCCAAAACATTGTTCTATGGACAGCCACAGAACATACAACAATAGCCTCATACTTGCTCCAAAACTTTGTTGTATGGACAGCCACAGAACATGCAACAATAGCCTCATACTTGCTCCAAAACCTTGTTGTATGGACAGCCACAGAACATGCAACAATAGTCTCATACTTGCTCCAAAACTGTGTTGTATGGACAGCCACAGAACATGCAACAATAGTCTCATACTTGCTCCAAAACTTTGTTGTATGGACAGCCACAGAACATGCAACAATAGCCTCATACTTGCTCCAAAACTTTGTTGAATTTACAGCCACAGAACACACAACAATAGCCTCATACTTGCTCCAAAACTTTGTTGTATGAACAGCTGCAGAACATGCAACAATAGCCTCATACTTGCTCCAAAACTTTGTTGTATGGACAGCCACAGAACACACAACAACAGCCTCCTACTTGCTCCAAAACTTTGTTGTATGGACAGCCACAGAACACACAACAATAGCCTCATACTTGCTCCAAAACGTTGGTCTATGAACAGCCACAGAACATGCAACAATAGCCTCATACTTGCTCCAAATCTTTGTTGTATGGACAGCCACAGAACACACAACAACAGCCTCATACTTGCTCCAAAACTTTGTTGTATAGACAGCCACAGAACACACAACAATAGCCTCATACTTGCTCCAAAACTTTGTTGTATGGACAGCCACAGAACACACAACAATAGCCTCATACTTGCTCCAAAACTCTGTTGTATGGACAGCCACAGAACACACAACAATAGCCTCATACTTGCTCCAAAACTTTGTTGTGTGGACAGCCACAGAACACACAACAATAGCCTCATACTTGCTCAAAACGTTGGTCTATGAACAGCCACAGAACATGCAACAATAGCCTCATACTTGCTCCAAAACTTTGTTGTATGGACAGCCACAGAACACACAACAATAGCCTCATACTTGCTCCAAAACTTTGTTGTATGGACAACCACAGAACACACAACAATAGCCTCATACTTGCTACAAAACTTTGTTGTATGGACAGCCACAGAACACACAACAATAGCCTCATACTTGCTCCAAAACTTTGTTGTATGGACAGCCACAGAACATACAACAATAGCCTCATACTTGCTCCAAAACTTTGTTGTATGGACAGCCACAGAACATGCAACAATAGCCTCATACTTGCTCCAAAACTTTGTTGTATGGACAGCCACAGAACACACAACAATAGCCTCATACTTGCTCCAAAACTTTGTTGTATGGACAGCCACAGAACAGGCAACAATAGCCTCATACTTGCTCCAAAACATTGTTCTATGGACAGCCACAGAACATACAACAATAGCCTCATACTTGCTCCAAAACGTTGTTGTATGGACAGCCACAGAACATGCAACAATAGCCTCATACTTGCTCCAAAACTTTGTTGTATGAACAGCTGCAGAACATGCAACAATAGCCTCATACTTGCTCCAAAACTTTGTTGTATGGACAGCCACAGAACACACAACAACAGCCTCCTACTTGCTCCAAAACTTTGTTGTATGGACAGCCACAGAACACACAACAATAGCCTCATACTTGCTCCAAAACGTTGGTCTATGAACAGCCACAGAACATGCAACAATAGCCTCATATTTGCTCCAAAACTTTGTTGTATGAACAGCTGCAGAACATGCAACAATAGCCTCATACTTGCTCCAAAACTTTGTTGTATGGACAGCCACAGAACATGCAACAATAGCCTCATACTTGCTCCAAAACTTTATTGTATGGACAGCCACAGAACACACAACAACAGCCTCATACTTGCTCCAAAACTTTGTTGTATGGACAGCCACAGAACATACAACAATAGCCTCATACTTGCTCCAAAACTTTGTTGTATGGACAGCCACAGAACATGCAACAATAGCCTCATACTTGCTCCAAAACTTTGTTGTATAGACAGCCACAGAACATGCAACAATAGCCTCATACTTGCTCCAAAACTTTGATGTATGGACAGCCACAGAACATGCAACAATAGCCTCATACCTGCTCCAAAACGTTGTTGTATGGACAGCCACAGAACAAACAACAATAGCCTCATACTTGCTCCAAAACTTTGTTGTATGGACAGCCACAGAACAGGCAACAATAGCCTCATACTTGTTCCAAAACTTTGTTGTATGGACAGCCACAGAACATGCAACAATAGCCTCATACTTGCTCCAAAACTTTGTTGTATGGACAGCCACAGAACACACAACAATAGCCTCATACTTGCTCCAAAACTTTGTTGTATGGACAGCCACAGAACACACAACAATAGCCTCATACTTGCTCCAAAACTTTGTTGTACGGACAGCCACAGAACACACAACAATAGCCTCATACTTGCTCCAAAACTTTGTTGTATGGACAGCCACAGAAAACACAACAATAGCCTCATACTTGCTCCAAAACTTTGATGTATGGACAGCCACAGAACATGCAACAATAGCCTCATACCTGCTCCAAAACGTTGTTGTATGGACAGCCACAGAACAAACAACAATAGCCTCATACTTGCTCCAAAACTTTGTTGTATGGACAGCCACAGAACATACAACAATAGCCTCATACTTGTTCCAAAACTTTGTTGTATGGACAGCCACAGAACATGCAACAATAGCCTCATACTTGCTCCAAAACTTTGTTGTATGGACAGCCACAGAACACACAACAATAGCCTCATACTTGCTCCAAAACTTTGTTGTATGGACAGCCACAGAACTCACAACAATAGCCTCATACTTGCTCCAAAACTTTGTTGTACGGACAGCCACAGAACACACAACAATAGCCTCATACTTGCTCCAAAACTTTGTTGTATGGACAGCCACAGAACACACAACAATAGCCTCATACTTGCTCCAAAACTTTGTATTATGGACAGCCACAGAACACACAACAACAGCCTCCTACTTGCTCCAAAACTTTGTTGTATGAACAGCTGCAGAACATGCAACAATAGCCTCATACTTGCTCCAAAACTTTGTTGTATGGACAGCCACAGAACACACAACAACAGCCTCCTACTTGCTCCAAAACTTTGTTGTATGGACAGCCACAGAACACACAACAATAGCCTCATACTTGCTCCAAAACGTTGGTCTATGAACAGCCACAGAACATGCAACAATAGCCTCATACTTGCTCCAAATCTTTGTTGTATGGACAGCCACAGAACACACAACAACAGCCTCATACTTGCTCCAAAACTTTGTTGTATAGACAGCCACAGAACAAACAACAATAGCCTCATACTTGCTCCAAAACTTTGTTGTATGGACAGCCACAGAACACACAACAATAGCCTCATACTTGCTCCAAAACTTTGTTGTATGGACAGCCACAGAACACACAACAATAGCCTCATACTTGCTCCAAAACTCTGTTGTATGGACAGCCACAGAACACACAACAATAGCCTCATACTTGCTCAAAACGTTGGTCTATGAACAGCCACAGAACATGCAACAATAGCCTCATACTTGCTCCAAAACTTTGTTGTATGGACAGCCACAGAACACACAACAATAGCCTCATACTTGCTCCAAAACTTTGTTGTATGGACAACCACAGAACACACAACAATAGCCTCATACTTGCTCCAAAACTGTGTTGTATGGACAGCCACAGAACATGCAACAATAGCCTCATACTTGCTCCAAAACTTTGTTGTATGGACAGCCACAGAACATGCAACAATAGCCTCATGCTTGCTCCAAAACTTTGTTGTATGGACAGCCACAGAACATGCAACAATAGCCTCATACTTGCTCCAAAACTTTGTTGTATGGACAGCCACAGAACATGCAACAATAGCCTCATGCTTGCTCCAAAACTTTGTTGTATGGACAGCCACAGAACACACAACAATAGCCTCATACTTGCTCCAAAACTTTGTTGTATGGACAGCCACAGAACACACAACAATAGCCTCATACTTGCTCCAAAACATTGTTCTATGGACAGCCACAGAACATACAACAATAGCCTCATACTTGCTCCAAAACTTTGTTGTATGGACAGCCACAGAACATGCAACAATAGCCTCATACTTGCTCCAAAACTTTGTTGTATGGACAGCCACAGAACATGCAACAATAGTCTCATACTTGCTCCAAAACTGTGTTGTATGGACAGCCACAGAACATGCAACAATAGTCTCATACTTGCTCCAAAACTTTGTTGTATGGACAGCCACAGAACATGCAACAATAGCCTCATACTTGCTCCAAAACTTTGATGTATGGACAGCCACAGAACATGCAACAATAGCCTCATACCTGCTCCAAAACGTTGTTGTATGGACAGCCACAGAACAAACAACAATAGCCTCATACTTGCTCCAAAACTTTGTTGTATGGACAGCCACAGAACAGGCAACAATAGCCTCATACTTGTTCCAAAACTTTGTTGTATGGACAGCCACAGAACATGCAACAATAGCCTCATACTTGCTCCAAAACTTTGTTGTATGGACAGCCACAGAACACACAACAATAGCCTCATACTTGCTCCAAAACTTTGTTGTAGGGACAGCCACAGAACACACAACAATAGCCTCATACTTGCTCCAAAACTTTGTTGTACGGACAGCCACAGAACACACAACAATAGCCTCATACTTGCTCCAAAACTTTGTTGTATGGACAGCCACAGAAAACACAACAATAGCCTCATACTTGCTCCAAAACTTTGATGTATGGACAGCCACAGAACATGCAACAATAGCCTCATACCTGCTCCAAAACGTTGTTGTATGGACAGCCACAGAACAAACAACAATAGCCTCATACTTGCTCCAAAACTTTGTTGTATGGACAGCCACAGAACATACAACAATAGCCTCATACTTGTTCCAAAACTTTGTTGTATGGACAGCCACAGAACATGCAACAATAGCCTCATACTTGCTCCAAAACTTTGTTGTATGGACAGCCACAGAACACACAACAATAGCCTCATACTTGCTCCAAAACTTTGTTGTATGGACAGCCACAGAACTCACAACAATAGCCTCATACTTGCTCCAAAACTTTGTTGTACGGACAGCCACAGAACACACAACAATAGCCTCATACTTGCTCCAAAACTTTGTTGTATGGACAGCCACAGAACACACAACAATAGCCTCATACTTGCTCCAAAACTTTGTATTATGGACAGCCACAGAACACACAACAACAGCCTCCTACTTGCTCCAAAACTTTGTTGTATGAACAGCTGCAGAACATGCAACAATAGCCTCATACTTGCTCCAAAACTTTGTTGTATGGACAGCCACAGAACACACAACAACAGCCTCCTACTTGCTCCAAAACTTTGTTGTATGGACAGCCACAGAACACACAACAATAGCCTCATACTTGCTCCAAAACGTTGGTCTATGAACAGCCACAGAACATGCAACAATAGCCTCATACTTGCTCCAAATCTTTGTTGTATGGACAGCCACAGAACACACAACAACAGCCTCATACTTGCTCCAAAACTTTGTTGTATAGACAGCCACAGAACAAACAACAATAGCCTCATACTTGCTCCAAAACTTTGTTGTATGGACAGCCACAGAACACACAACAATAGCCTCATACTTGCTCCAAAACTTTGTTGTATGGACAGCCACAGAACACACAACAATAGCCTCATACTTGCTCCAAAACTCTGTTGTATGGACAGCCACAGAACACACAACAATAGCCTCATACTTGCTCAAAACGTTGGTCTATGAACAGCCACAGAACATGCAACAATAGCCTCATACTTGCTCCAAAACTTTGTTGTATGGACAGCCACAGAACACACAACAATAGCCTCATACTTGCTCCAAAACTTTGTTGTATGGACAACCACAGAACACACAACAATAGCCTCATACTTGCTCCAAAACTTTGTTGTATGGACAGCCACAGAACATGCAACAATAGCCTCATACTTGCTCCAAAACTTTGTTGTATGGACAGCCACAGAACATGCAACAATAGCCTCATGCTTGCTCCAAAACTTTGTTGTATGGACAGCCACAGAACATGCAACAATAGCCTCATACTTGCTCCAAAACTTTGTTGTATGGACAGCCACAGAACATGCAACAATAGCCTCATGCTTGCTCCAAAACTTTGTTGTATGGACAGCCACAGAACACACAACAATAGCCTCATACTTGCTCCAAAACTTTGTTGTATGGACAGCCACAGAACACACAACAATAGCCTCATACTTGCTCCAAAACATTGTTCTATGGACAGCCACAGAACATACAACAATAGCCTCATACTTGCTCCAAAACTTTGTTGTATGGACAGCCACAGAACATGCAACAATAGCCTCATACTTGCTCCAAAACTTTGTTGTATGGACAGCCACAGAACATGCAACAATAGTCTCATACTTGCTCCAAAACTGTGTTGTATGGACAGCCACAGAACATGCAACAATAGTCTCATACTTGCTCCAAAACTTTGTTGTATGGACAGCCACAGAACATGCAACAATAGCCTCATACTTGCTCCAAAACTTTGTTGAATTTACAGCCACAGAACACACAACAATAGCCTCATACTTGCTCCAAAACTTTGTTGTATGAACAGCTGCAGAACATGCAACAATAGCCTCATACTTGCTCCAAAACTTTGTTGTATGGACAGCCACAGAACACACAACAATAGCCTCATACTTGCTCCAAAACGTTGGTCTATGAACAGCCACAGAACATGCAACAATAGCCTCATACTTGCTCCAAATCTTTGTTGTATGGACAGCCACAGAACACACAACAACAGCCTCATACTTGCTCCAAAACTTTGTTGTATAGACAGCCACAGAACACACAACAATAGCCTCATACTTGCTCCAAAACTTTGTTGTATGGACAGCCACAGAACACACAACAATAGCCTCATACTTGCTCCAAAACTCTGTTGTATGGACAGCCACAGAACACACAACAATAGCCTCATACTTGCTTAAAAACTTTGTTGTATGGACAGCCACAGAACACACAACAATAGCCTCATACTTGCTCAAAACGTTGGTCTATGAACAGCCACAGAACATGCAACAATAGCCTCATACTTGCTCCAAAACTTTGTTGTATGGACAGCCACAGAACACACAACAATAGCCTCATACTTGCTCCAAAACTTTGTTGTATGGACAACCACAGAACACACAACAATAGCCTCATACTTGCTACAAAACTTTGTTGTATGGACAGCCACAGAACACACAACAATAGCCTCATACTTGCTCCAAAACTTTGTTGTATGGACAGCCACAGAACATACAACAATAGCCTCATACTTGCTCCAAAACTTTGTTGTATGGACAGCCACAGAACATGCATTAATAGCCTCATACTTGCTCCAAAACTTTGTTGTATGGATAGCCACAGAACACACAACAATAGCCTCATACTTGCTCCAAAACTTTGTTGTATGGACAGCCACAGAACAGGCAACAATAGCCTCATACTTGCTCCAAAACATTGTTCTATGGACAGCCACAGAACATACAACAATAGCCTCATACTTGCTCCAAAACTTTGTTGTATGGACAGCCACAGAACATGCAACAATAGCCTCATACTTCTCCAAAACTTTGTTGTATGAACAGCTGCAGAACATGCAACAATAGCCTCATACTTGCTCCAAAACTTTGTTGTATGGACAGCCACAGAACACACAACAACAGCCTCCTACTTGCTCCAAAACTTTGTTGTATGGACAGCCACAGAACACACAACAATAGCCTCATACTTGCTCCAAAACGTTGGTCTATGAACAGCCACAGAACATGCAACAATAGCCTCATACTTGCTCCAAAACTTTGTTGTATGAACAGCTGCAGAACATGCAACAATAGCCTCATACTTGCTCCAAAACTTTGTTGTATGGACAGCCACAGAACATGCAACAATAGCCTCATGCTTGCTCCAAAACTTTGTTGTATGGACAGCCACAGAACACACAACAATAGCCTCATACTTGCTCCAAAACTTTGTTGTATGGACAGCCACAGAACACACAACAATAGCCTCATACTTGCTCCAAAACATTGTTCTATGGACAGCCACAGAACATACAACAATTGCCTCATACTTGCTCCAAAACTTTGTTGTATGGACAGCCACAGAACATGCAACAATAGCCTCATACTTGCTCCAAAACTTTGTTGTATGGACAGCCACAGAACATGCAACAATAGTCTCATACTTGCTCCAAAACTGTGTTGTATGGACAGCCACAGAACATGCAACAATAGTCTCATACTTGCTCCAAAACTTTGTTGTATGGACAGCCACAGAACATGCAACAATAGCCTCATACTTGCTCCAAAACTTTGTTGAATTTACAGCCACAGAACACACAACAATAGCCTCATACTTGCTCCAAAACTTTGTTGAATGAACAGCTGCAGAACATGCAACAATAGCCTAATACTTGCTCCAAAACTTTGTTGTATGGACAGCCACAGAACACACAACAATAGCCTCATACTTGCTCCAAAACGTTGGTCTATGAACAGCCACAGAACATGCAACAATAGCCTCATACTTGCTCCAAATCTTTGTTGTATGGACAGCCACAGAACACACAACAACAGCCTCATACTTGCTCCAAAACTTTGTTGTATAGACAGCCACAGAACACACAACAATAGCCTCATACTTGCTCCAAAACTTTGTTGTATGGACAGCCACAGAACACACAACAATAGCCTCATACTTGCTCCAAAACTCTGTTGTATGGACAGCCACAGAACACACAACAATAGCCTCATACTTGCTTAAAAACTTTGTTGTATGGACAGCCACAGAACACACAACAATAGCCTCATACTTGCTCAAAACGTTGGTCTATGAACAGCCACAGAACATGCAACAATAGCCTCATACTTGCTCCAAAACTTTGTTGTATGGACAGCCACAGAACACACAACAATAGCCTCATACTTGCTCCAAAACTTTGTTGTATGGACAACCACAGAACACACAACAATAGCCTCATACTTGCTACAAAACTTTGTTGTATGGACAGCCACAGAACACACAACAATAGCCTCATACTTGCTCCAAAACTTTGTTGTATGGACAGCCACAGAACATACAACAATAGCCTCATACTTGCTCCAAAACTTTGTTGTATGGACAGCCACAGAACATGCATTAATAGCCTAATACTTGCTCCAAAACTTTGTTGTATGGACAGCCACAGAACACACAACAATAGCCTCATACTTGCTCCAAAACTTTGTTGTATGGACAGCCACAGAACAGGCAACAATAGCCTCATACTTGCTCCAAAACATTGTTCTATGGACAGCCACAGAACATACAACAATAGCCTCATACTTGCTCCAAAACTTTGTTGTATGGACAGCCACAGAACATGCAACAATAGCCTCATACTTGCTCCAAAACTTTGTTGTATGAACAGCTGCAGAACATGCAACAATAGCCTCATACTTGCTCCAAAACTTTGTTGTATGGACAGCCACAGAACACACAACAACAGCCTCCTACTTGCTCCAAAACTTTGTTGTATGGACAGCCACAGAACACACAACAATAGCCTCATACTTGCTCCAAAACGTTGGTCTATGAACAGCCACAGAACATGCAACAATAGCCTCATACTTGCTCCAAAACTTTGTTGTATGAACAGCTGCAGAACATGCAACAATAGCCTCATACTTGCTCCAAAACTTTGTTGTATGGACAGCCACAGAACATGCACTAATAGCCTCATACTTGCTCCAAAACTTTATTGTATGGACAGCCACAGAACACACAACAACAGCCTCATACTTGCTCCAAAACTTTGTTGTATGGACAGCCACAGAACATACAACAATAGCCTCATACTTGCTCCAAAACTTTGTTGTATGGACAGCCACAGAACATGCAACAATAGCCTCATACTTGCTCCAAAACTTTGTTGTATGGACAGCCACAGAACATGCAACAATAGCCTCATACTTGCTCCAAAACTTTGTTGTATGGACAGCCACAGAACATGCAACAATAGTCTCATACTTGCTCCAAAACTTTGTTGTATGGACAGCCACAGAACATGCAACAATAGCCTCATACTTGCTCCAAAACGTTGTTGTATGGACAGCCACAGAACAAACAACAATAGCCTCATACTTGCTCCAAAACTTTGTTGTATGGACAGCCACAGAACAGGCAACAATAGCCTCATACTTGCTCCAAAACTTTGTTGTAGGGACAGCCACAGAACATACAACAATAGCCTCATACTTGCTCCAAAACTTTGTTGTATGGACAGCCACAGAACATGCAACAATAGCCTCATACTTGCTCCAAAACTTTGTTGTATGGACAGCCACAGAACACACAACAATAGCCTCATACTTGCTCCAAAACTTTGTTGTATGGACAGCCACAGAACACACAACAATAGCCTCATACTTGCTCCAAAACTTTGTTGTACGGACAGCCACAGAACACACAACAATAGCCTCATACTTGCTCCAAAACTTTGTTGTATGGACAGCCACAGAACACACAACAATAGCCTCATACTTGCTCCAAAACTTTGTTGTATGGACAGCCACAGAACACACAACAACAGCCTCCTACTTGCTCCAAAACTTTGTTGTATGAACAGCTACAGAACATGCAACAATAGCCTCATACTTGCTCCAAAACTTTGTTGTATGGACAGCCACAGAACACACAACAACAGCCTCCTACTTGCTCCAAAACTTTGTTGTATGGACAGCCACAGAACACACAACAATAGCCTCATACTTGCTCCAAAACGTTGGTCTATGAACAGCCACAGAACATGCAACAATAGCCTCATACTTGCTCCAAATCTTTGTTGTATGGACAGCCACAGAACACACAACAACAGCCTCATACTTGCTCCAAAACTTTGTTGTATAGACAGCCACAGAACACACAACAATAGCCTCATACTTGCTCCAAAACTTTGTTGTATGGACAGCCACAGAACACACAACAATAGCCTCATACTTGCTCCAAAACTTTGTTGTATGGACAGCCACAGAACACACAACAATAGCCTCATACTTGCTACAAAACTTTGTTGTATGGACAGCCACAGAACACACAACAATAGCCTCATACTTGCTCCAAAACTTTGTTGTATGGACAGCCACAGAACATGCAACAATAGCCTCATACTTGCTCCAAAACTTTGTTGTATGGACAGCCACAGAACATGCAACAATAGCCTCATACTTGCTCCAAAACTTTGTTGTATGGACAGCCCCAGAACATGCAACAATAGCCTCATACTTGCTCCAAAACTTTGTTGTATGGACAGACACAGAACACACAACAACAGCCTCATACTTGCTCCAAAACTTTGTTGTATGGACAGCCACAGAACACACAACAATAGCCTCATACTTGCTCCAAAACGTTGGTCTATGAACAGCAACAGAACATGCAACAAAGGCCTCATACTTGCTCCAAAACTTTGTTGTATGAACAGCTGCAGAACATGCAACAATAGCCTCATACTTGCTCCAAAACTTTGTTGTATGGACAGCCACAGAACATGCACTAATAGCCTCATACTTGCTCCAAAACTTTATTGTATGGACAGCCACAGAACACACAACAACAGCCTCATACTTGCTCCAAAACTTTGTTGTATGGACAGCCACAGAACATACAACAATAGCCTCATACTTGCTCCAAAACTTTGTTGTATGGACAGCCATAGAACATGCAACAATAGCCTCATACTTGCTCCAAAACTTTGTTGTATGGACAGCCACAGAACATGCAACAATAGCCTCATACTTGCTCCAAAACTTTGTTGTATGGACAGCCACAGAACATGCAACAATAGTCTCATACTTGCTCCAAAACTTTGTTGTATGGACAGCCACAGAACATGCAACAATAGCCTCATACTTGCTCCAAAACGTTGTTGTATGGACAGCGACAGAACAAACAACAATAGCCTCATACTTGCTCCAAAACTTTGTTGTATGGACAGCCACAGAACACACAACAATAGCCTCATACTTGCTCCAAAACTTTGTTGTATGGACAGCCACAGAACACACAACAATAGCCTCATACTTGCTCCAAAACTTTGTTGTACGGACAGCCACAGAACACACAACAATAGCCTCATACTTGCTCCAAAACTTTGTTGTACGGACAGCCACAGAACACACAACAATAGCCTCATACTTGCTCCAAAACTTTGTTGTATGGACAGCCACAGAACACACAACAATAGCCTCATACTTGCTCCAAAACTTTGTTGTATGGACAGCCACAGAACACACAACAACAGCCTACTACTTGCTCCAAAACTTTGTTGTATGAACAGCTGCAGAACATGCAACAATAGCCTCATACTTGCTCCAAAACTTTGTTGTATGGACAGCCACAGAACACACAACAACAGCCTCCTACTTGCACCAAAACTTTGTTGTATGGACAGCCACAGAACACACAACAATAGCCTCATACTTGCTCCAAAACGTTGGTCTATGAACAGCCACAGAACATGCAACAATAGCCTCATACTTGCTCCAAATCTTTGTTGTATGGACAGCCACAGAACACACAACAACAGCCTCATACTTGCTCCAAAACTTTGTTGTATAGACAGCCACAGAACACACAACAATAGCCTCATACTTGCTCCAAAACTTTGTTGTATGGACAGCCACAGAACACACAACAATAGCCTCATACTTGCTCCAAAACTTTGTTGTATGGACAGCCACAGAACACACAACAATAGCCTCATACTTGCTCCAAAACTCTGTTGTATGGACAGCCACAGAACACACAACAATAGCCTCATACTTGCTCCAAAACTTTGTTGTATGGACAGCCACAGAACACACAACAATAGCCTCATACTTGCTCCAAAACGTTGGTCTATGAACAGCCACAGAACATGCAACAATAGCCTCATACTTGCTCCAAAACTTTGTTGTATGGACAACCACAGAACACACAACAATAGCCTCATACTTGCTACAAAACTTTGTTGTATGGACAGCCACAGAACACACAACAATAGCCTCATACTTGCTCCAAAACATTGTTGTATGGACAGCCACAGAACATGCAACAATAGCCTCATACTTGCTCCAACCCTTTGTTGTATGGACAGCCACAGAACATGCAACAATAGCCTCATACTTGCTCCAAAACTTTGTTGTATGGACAGCCACAGAACATGCAACAATAGCCTCATACTTGCTCCAAAACTTTGTTGTATGGACAGACACAGAACACACAACAACAGCCTCATACTTGCTCCAAAACTTTGTTGTATGGACAGCCACAGAACACACAACAATAGCCTCATACTTGCTCCAAAACTTTGTTGTATGGACAGCCACAGAACACACAACAATAGCCTCATACTTGCTCAAAACGTTGGTCTATGAACAGCCACAGAACATGCAACAATAGCCTCATACTTGCTCCAAAACTTTGTTGTATGGACAGCCACAGAACATACAACAATAGCCTCATACTTGCTCCAAAACTTTGTTGTATGGACAACCACAGAACACACAACAATAGCCTCATACTTGCTACAAAACTTTGTTTTATGGACAGCCACAGAACACACAACAATAGCCTCATACTTGCTCCAAAACATTGTTGTATGGACAGCCACAGAACATGCAACAATAGCCTCATACTTGCTCCAAAACTTTGTTGTATGGACAGCCACAGAACATGCAACAATAGCCTCATACTTGCTCCAAAACTTTGTTGTATGGACAGACACAGAACACACAACAACAGCCTTATACTTGCTCCAAAACTTTGTTGTATGGACAACCACAGAACACACAACAATAGCCTCATACTTGCTCCAAAACTTTGTTGTATGGATAGCCACAGAACATACAACAATAGCCTCATACTTGCTCCAAAACTTTGTTGTATGGACAGCCACAGAACATGCAACAATAGCCTCATACTTGCTCCAAAACTTTGTTGTATGGACAGCCACAGAACACACAACAATAGCCTCATACTTGCTCCAAAACTTTGTTGTATGGACAGCCACAGAACATGCAACAATAGCCTCATACTTGCTCCAAAACTTTGTTGTATGGACAGCCACAGAACACACAACAATAGCCTCATACTTGCTCCAAAACTTTGTTGTATGGACAGCCACAGAACACACAACAATAGCCTCATACTTGCTCCAAAACTTTGTTGTACGGACAGCCACAGAACACACAACAATAGCCTCATACTTGCTCCAAAACTTTGTTGTATGGACAGCCACAGAACACACAACAATAGCCTCATACTTGCTCCAAAACTTTGTTGTATGGACAGCCACAGAACACACAACAACAGCCTCCTACTTGCTCCAAAACTTTGTTGTATGAACGGCTGCAGAACATGCAACAATAGCCTCATACTTGCTCCAAAACTTTGTTGTATGGACAGCCACAGAACACACAACAACAGCCTCCTACTTGCTCCAAAACTTTGTTGTATGGACAGCCACAGAACACACAACAATAGCCTCATACTTGCTCCAAAACGTTGGTCTATGAACAGCCACAGAACATGCAACAATAGCCTCATACTTGCTCCAAATCTTTGTTGTATGGACAGCCACAGAACACACAACAACAGCCTCATACTTGCTCCAAAACTTTGTTGTATAGACAGCCACAGAACACACAACAATAGCCTCATACTTGCTCCAAAACTTTGTTGTATGGACAGCCACAGAACACACAACAATAGCCTCATACTTGCTCCAAAACTTTGTTGTATGGACAGCCACAGAACACACAACAATAGCCTCATACTTGCTCCAAAACTCTGTTGTATGGACAGCCACAGAACACACAACAATAGCCTCATACTTGCTCCAAAACTTTGTTGTATGGACAGCCACAGAACACACAACAATAGCCTCATACTTGCTCAAAACGTTGGTCTATGAACAGCCACAGAACATGCAACAATAGTCTCATACTTGCTCCAAAACTTTGTTGTATGGACAACCACAGAACACACAACAATAGCCTCATACTTGCTACAAAACTTTGTTGTATGGACAGCCACAGAACACACAACAATAGCCTCATACTTGCTCCAAAACATTGTTGTATGGACAGCCACAGAACATGCAACAATAGCCTCATACTTGCTCCAACACTTTGTTGTATGGACAGCCACAGAACATGCAACAATAGCCTCATACTTGCTCCAAAACTTTGTTGTATGGACAGCCACAGAACATGCAACAATAGCCTCATACTTGCTCCAAAACTTTGTTGTATGGACAGACACAGAACACACAACAACAGCCTCATACTTGCTCCAAAACTTTGTTGTATGGACAGCCACAGAACACACAACAATAGCCTCATACTTGCTCCAAAACTTTGTTGTATGGACAGCCACAGAACACACAACAATAGCCTCATACTTGCTCAAAACGTTGGTCTATGAACAGCCACAGAACATGCAACAATAGCCTCATACTTGCTCCAAAACTTTGTTGTATGGACAGCCACAGAACATACAACAATAGCCTCATACTTGCTCCAAAACTTTGTTGTATGGACAACCACAGAACACACAACAATAGCCTCATACTTGCTACAAAACTTTGTTTTATGGACAGCCACAGAACACACAACAATAGCCTCATACTTGCTCCAAAACATTGTTGTATGGACAGCCCCAGAACATGCAACAATAGCCTCATACTTGCTCCAAAACTTTGTTGTATGGACAGCCACAGAACATGCAACAATAGCCTCATACTTGCTCCAAAACTTTGTTGTATGGACAGACACAGAACACACAACAACAGCCTCATACTTGCTCGAAAACTTTGTTGTATGGACAACCACAGAACACACAACAATAGCCTCATACTTGCTCCAAAACTTTGTTGTATGGATAGCCACAGAACATACAACAATAGCCTCATACTTGCTCCAAAACTTTGTTGTATGGACAGCCACAGAACATGCAACAATAGCCTCATACTTGCTCCAAAACTTTGTTGTATGGACAGCCACAGAACACACAACAATAGCCTCATACTTGCTCCAAAACTTTGTTGTATGGACAGCCACAGAACAGGCAACAATAGCCTCATACTTGCTCCAAAACATTGTTCTATGGACAGCCACAGAACATACAACAATAGCCTCATACTTGCTCCAAAACTTTGTTGTATGGACAGCCACAGAACATGCAACAATAGCCTCATACTTGCTCCAAAACTTTGTTGTATGGACAGCCACAGAACATGCAACAATAGCCTCATACTTGCTCCAAAACTGTGTTGTATGGACAGCCACAGAACATGTAACAATAGTCTCATACTTGCTCCAAAACTTTGTTGTATGGACAGCCACAGAACATGCAACAATAGCCTCATACTTGCTCCAAAACTTTGTTGAATGGACAGCCACAGAACACACAACAATAGCCTCATACTTGCTCCAAAACTTTGTTGTATGGACAGCCACAGAACACACAACAATAGCCTCATACTTGCTCCACAACTTTGTTGTATGGACAGCCACAGAACACACAACAATTGCCTCATACTTGCTCCACAACGTTGTTGTATGGACAGCCACAGAACACACAACAATAGCCTCATACTTGCTCCAAAACTTTGCTGTATGGACAGCCACAGAACACACAACAATAGCCTCATACTTACTCCAAAACTTTGTTGTATGGACAGCCACAGAACACACAACAATAGCCTTATACTTGCTCCAAATCTTTGCTGTATGGACAGCCACAGAACACACAACAATAGCCTCATACTTGCTCCAAAACTTTGTTGTATGGACAGCCACAGAACACATAACAATAGCCTCATACGTGCTCCAAAACTTTGTTGTATGGACAGCCACAGAACATACAACAATAGCCTCATACCTGCTCCAAAACTTTGTTGTATGGACAGCCACAGAACATGCAACAATAGCCTCATACTTGCTCCAAAAATTTGTTGTATGGACAGCCACAGAACATTCAACAATAGCCTCATACTTGCTCCAAAACTTTGTTGTATGGACAGCCACAGAACATGCAATAATAGTCTCATACTTGCTCCAAAACTTTGTTGTATGGACAGCCACAGAACATGCAACAATAGCCTCATACTTGCTCCAAAACGTTGTTGTATGGACAGCCACAGAACACACAACAATAGCCTCATACTTGCTCCAAAACTTTGTTGTATGGACAGCCACAGAACAGGCAACAATAGCCTCATACTTGCTCCAAAACTTTGTGGTAGGGACAGCCACAGAACATACAACAATAGCCTCATACTTGCTCCAAAACTTTGTTGTATGGACAGCCACAGAACATGCAACAATAGCCTCATACTTGCTCCAAAACTTTGTTGTATGGACAGCCACAGAACACACAACAATAGCCTCATACTTGCTCCAAAACTTTGTTGTATGGACAGCCACAGAACACACAACAATAGCCTCATACTTGCTCCAAAACTTTGTTGTACGGACAGCCACAGAACACACAACAATAGCCTCATACTTGCTCCAAAACTTTGTTGTATGGACAGCCACAGAACACACAACAATAGCCTCATACTTGCTCCAAAACTTTGTTGTATGGACAGCCACAGAACACACAACAACAGCCTCCTACTTGCTCCAAAACTTTGTTGTATGAACAGCTGCAGAACATGCAACAATAGCCTCATACTTGCTCCAAAACTTTGTTGTATGGACAGCCACAGAACACACAACAACAGCCTCCTAAAAACTTTGTTGTATGGACAGCCACAGAACACACAACAATAGCCTCATACTTGCTCCAAAACGTTGGTCTATGAACAGCCACAGAACATGCAACAATAGCCTCATACTTGCTCCAAATCTTTGTTGTATGGACAGCCACAGAACACACAACAACAGCCTCATACTTGCTCCAAAACTTTGTTGTATAGACATCCACAGAACACACAACAATAGCCTCATACTTGCTCCAAAACTTTGTTGTATGGACAGCCACAGAACACACAACAATAGCCTCATACTTGCTCAAAAACTTTGTTGTATGGACAGCCACAGAACACACAACAATAGCCTCATACTTGCTCCAAAACTTTGTTGTATGGACAGCCACAGAACACACAACAATAGCCTCATACTTGCTCCAAAACTTTGTTGTATGGACAGCCACAGAACACACAACAATAGCCTCATACTTGCTCAAAACGTTGGTCTATGAACAGCCACAGAACATGCAACAATAGCCTCATACTTGCTCCAAAACTTTGTTGTATGGACAGCCACAGAACACACAACAATAGCCTCATACTTGCTCCGAAACTTTGTTGTATGGACAACCACAGAACACACAACAATAGCCTCATACTTGCTACAAAACTTTGTTGTATGGACAGCCACAGAACACACAACAATAGCCTCATACTTGCTCCAAAACATTGTTGTATGGACAGCCACAGAACATGCAACAATAGCCTCATACTTGCTCCAAAACTTTGTTGTATGGACAGCCACAGAACATGCAACAATAGCCTCATACTTGCTCCAAAACTTTGTTGTATGGACAGCCACAGAACATGCAACAATAGCCTCATACTTGCTCCAAAACTTTGTTGTATGGACAGCCACAGAACACACAACAACAGCCTCATACTTGCTCCAAAACTTTGTTGTATGGACAGCCACAGAACATACAACAATAGCCTCATACTTGCTCCAAAACTTTGTTGTATGGACAGCCACAGAACATGCAACAATAGCCTCATACTTGCTCCAAAACTTTGTTGTATGGACAGCCACAGAACACACAACAATAGCCTCATACTTGCTCCAAAACTTTGTTGTATGGACAGCCACAGAACAGGCAACAATAGCCTCATACTTGCTCCAAAACTTTATTGTATGGACAGCCACAGAACATACAACAATAGCCTCATACTTGCTCCAAAACTTTGTTGTATGGACAGCCACAGAACATGCAACAATAGCCTCATACTTGCTCCAAAACTTTGTTGTATGGACAGCCACAGAACATGCAACAACAGCCTCATACTTGCTCCAAAACTTTGTTGTATGGACAACCACAGAACACACAACAATAGCCTCATACTTGCTCCAAAACTTTGTTGTATGGACAGCCACAGAACATGCAACAATAGCCTCATACTTGCTCCAAAACTTTGTTGTATGGACAGCCACAGAACATACAACAATAGCCTCATACTTGCTCCAAAACTTTGTTGTATGGACAGCCACAGAACATGCAACAATAGCCTCATAATTGCTCCAAAACTGTATTGTATGGACAGCCACAGAACACACAACAACAGCCTCATACTTGCTCCAAAACTTTGTTGTATGGACAACAACAGAACACACAACAATAGCCTCATACTTGCTCCAAAACTTTGTTGTATGGACAGCCACAGAACATGCAACAATAGCCTCATACTTGCTCCAAAACTTTATTGTATGGACAGCCACAGAACACACAACAACAGCCTCATACTTGCTCCAAAACTTTGTTGTATGGACAACCACAGAACACACAACAATAGCCTCATACTTGCTCCAAAACTTTGTTGTATGGACAGCCACAGAACATACAACAATAGCCTCATACTTGCTCCAAAACTTTGTTGTATGGACAGCCACAGAACATGCAACAATAGCCTCATACTTGCTCCAAAACTTTGTTGTATGGACAGCCACAGAACATGCAACAATAGCCTCATACTTGCTCCAAAACTTTGTTGTATGGACAGCCACAGAACATGCAATAATAGTCTCATACTTGCTCCAAAACTTTGTTGTATGGACAGCCACAGAACATGCAACAATAGCCTCATACTTGCTCCAAAACGTTGTTGTATGGACAGCCACAGAACACACAACAATAGCCTCATACTTGCTCCAAAACTTTGTTGTATGGACAGCCACAGAACAGGCAACAATAGCCTCATACTTGCTCCAAAACTTTGTTGTAGGGACAGCCACAGAACATACAACAATAGCCTCATACTTGCTCCAAAACTTTGTTGTATGGACAGCCACAGAACATGCAACAATAGCCTCATACTTGCTCCAAAACTTTGTTGTATGGACAGCCACAGAACACACAACAATAGCCTCATACTTGCTCCAAATCTTTGTTGTATGGACAGCCACAGAACACACAACAATAGCCTCATACTTGCTCCAAAACTTTGTTGTACGGACAGCCACAGAACACACAACAATAGCCTCATACTTGCTCCAAAACTTTGTTGTATGGACAGCCACAGAACACACAACAATAGCCTCATACTTGCTCCAAAACTTTGTTGTATGGACAGCCACAGAACACACAACAACAGCCTCCTACTTGCTCCAAAACTTTGTTGTATGAACAGCTGCAGAACATGCAACAATAGCCTCATACTTGCTCCAAAACTTTGTTGTATGGACAGCCACAGAACACACAACAACAGCCTCCTACTTGCTCCAAAACTTTGTTGTATGGACAGCCACAGAACACACAACAATAGCCTCATACTTGCTCCAAAACGTTGGTCTATGAACAGCCACAGAACATGCAACAATAGCCTCATACTTGCTCCAAATCTTTGTTGTATGGACAGCCACAGAACACACAACAACAGCCTCATACTTGCTCCAAAACTTTGTTGTATAGACATCCACAGAACACACAACAATAGCCTCATACTTGCTCCAAAACTTTGTTGTATGGACAGCCACAGAACACAATACAATAGCCTCATACTTGCTCCAAAACTTTGTTGTATGGACAGCCACAGAACACACAACAATAGCCTCATACTTGCTCCAAAACTTTGTTGTATGGACAGCCACAGAACACACAACAATAGCCTCATACTTGCTCCAAAACTTTGTTGTATGGACAGCCACAGAACACACAACAATAGCCTCATACTTGCTCAAAACCTTGGTCTATGAACAGCCACAGAACATGCTACAATAGCCTCATACTTGCTCCAAAACTTTGTTGTATGGACAGCCACAGAACACACAACAATAGCCTCATACTTGCTCCAAAACTTTGTTGTATGGACAACCACAGAACACACAACAATAGCCTCATACTTGCTACAAAACTTTGTTGTATGGACAGCCACAGAACACACAACAATAGATTCATACTTGCTCCAAAACATTGTTGTATGGACAGCCACAGAACATGCAACAATAGCCTCATACTTGCTCCAAAACTTTGTTGTATGGACAGCCACAGAACATGCAACAATAGCCTCATACTTGCTCCAAAACTTTGTTGTATGGACAGCCACAGAACACACAACAACAGCCTCATACTTGCTCCAAAACTTTGTTGTATGGACAGCCACAGAACATACAACAATAGCCTCATACTTGCTCCAAAACTTTGTTGTATGGACAGCCACAGAACATGCAACAATAGCCTCATACTTGCTCCAAAACTTTGTTGTATGGACAGCCACAGAACACACAACAATAGCCTCATACTTGCTCCAAAACTTTGTTGTATGGACAGCCACAGAACAGGCAACAATAGCCTCATACTTGCTCCAAAACTTTGTTGTATGGACAGCCACAGAACATACAACAATAGCCTCATACTTGCTCCAAAACTTTGTTGTATGGACAGCCACAGAACATGCAACAATAGCCTCATACTTGCTCCAAAACTTTGTTGTATGGACAGCCACAGAACATGCAACAATAGTCTCATACTTGCTCCAAAACTTTGTTGTATGGACAGCCACAGAACATGCAACAATAGCCTCATACTTGCTCCAAAACTTTGTTGAATGGACAGCCACAGAACACACAACAATAGCCTCATACTTGCTCCAAAACTTTGTTGTATGGACAGCCACAGAACACACAACAATAGCCTCATACTTGCTCCACAACTTTGTTGTATGGACAGCCACAGAACACACAACAATAGCCTCATACTTGCTCCACAACTTTGTTGTATGGACAGCCACAGAACATGCAACAATAGCCTCATACTTGCTCCAAAACTTTGTTGTATGGACAGCCACAGAACATGCAACAATAGCCTCATACTTGCTCCAAAACTTTGTTGTATGGACAGCCACAGAACATGCAACAATAGTCTCATACTTGCTCCAAAACTTTGTTGTATGGACAGCCACAGAACATGCAACAATAGCCTCATACTTGCTCCAAAACGTTGTTGTATGGACAGCCACAGAACAAACAACAATAGCCTCATACTTGCTCCAAAACTTTGTTGTATGGACAGCCACAGAACAGGCAACAATAGCCTCATACTTGCTCCAAAACTTTGTTGTAGGGACAGCCACAGAACATACAACAATAGCCTCATACTTGCTCCAAAACTTTGTTGTATGGACAGCCACAGAACATGCAACAATAGCCTCATACTTGCTCCAAAACTTTGTTGTATGGACAGCCACAGAACACACAACAATAGCCTCATACTTGCTCCAAAACTTTGTTGTATGGACAGCCACAGAACACACAACAATAGCCTCATACTTGCTCCAAAACTTTGTTGTACGGACAGCCACAGAACACACAACAATAGCCTCATACTTGCTCCAAAACTTTGTTGTATGGACAGCCACAGAACACACAACAATAGCCTCATACTTGCTCCAAAACTTTGTTGTATGGACAGCCACAGAACACACAACAACAGCCTCCTACTTGCTCCAAAACTTTGTTGTATGAACAGCTACAGAACATGCAACAATAGCCTCATACTTGCTCCAAAACTTTGTTGTATGGACAGCCACAGAACACACAACAACAGCCTCCTACTTGCTCCAAAACTTTGTTGTATGGACAGCCACAGAACACACAACAATAGCCTCATACTTGCTCCAAAACGTTGGTCTATGAACAGCCACAGAACATGCAACAATAGCCTCATACTTGCTCCAAATCTTTGTTGTATGGACAGCCACAGAACACACAACAACAGCCTCATACTTGCTCCAAAACTTTGTTGTATAGACAGCCACAGAACACACAACAATAGCCTCATACTTGCTCCAAAACTTTGTTGTATGGACAGCCACAGAACACACAACAATAGCCTCATACTTGCTCCAAAACTTTGTTGTATGGACAGCCACAGAACACACAACAATAGCCTCATACTTGCTACAAAACTTTGTTGTATGGACAGCCACAGAACACACAACAATAGCCTCATACTTGCTCCAAAACTTTGTTGTATGGACAGCCACAGAACATGCAACAATAGCCTCATACTTGCTCCAACACTTTGTTGTATGGACAGCCACAGAACATGCAACAATAGCCTCATACTTGCTCCAAAACTTTGTTGTATGGACAGCCCCAGAACATGCAACAATAGCCTCATACTTGCTCCAAAACTTTGTTGTATGGACAGACACAGAACACACAACAACAGCCTCATACTTGCTCCAAAACTTTGTTGTATGGACAGCCACAGAACACACAACAATAGCCTCATACTTGCTCCAAAACGTTGGTCTATGAACAGCAACAGAACATGCAACAATAGCCTCATACTTGCTCCAAAACTTTGTTGTATGAACAGCTGCAGAACATGCAACAATAGCCTCATACTTGCTCCAAAACTTTGTTGTATGGACAGCCACAGAACATGCACTAATAGCCTCATACTTGCTCCAAAACTTTATTGTATGGACAGCCACAGAACACACAACAACAGCCTCATACTTGCTCCAAAACTTTGTTGTATGGACAGCCACAGAACATACAACAATAGCCTCATACTTGCTCCAAAACTTTGTTGTATGGACAGCCATAGAACATGCAACAATAGCCTCATACTTGCTCCAAAACTTTGTTGTATGGACAGCCACAGAACATGCAACAATAGCCTCATACTTGCTCCAAAACTTTGTTGTATGGACAGCCACAGAACATGCAACAATAGTCTCATACTTGCTCCAAAACTTTGTTGTATGGACAGCCACAGAACATGCAACAATAGCCTCATACTTGCTCCAAAACGTTGTTGTATGGACAGCGACAGAACAAACAACAAATGCCTCATACTTGCTCCAAAACTTTGTTGTAGGGACAGCCACAGAACATACAACAATAGCCTCATACTTGCTCCAAAACTTTGTTGTATGGACAGCCACAGAACATGCAACAATAGCCTCATACTTGCTCCAAAACTTTGTTGTATGGACAGCCACAGAACACACAACAATAGCCTCATACTTGCTCCAAAACTTTGTTGTATGGACAGCCACAGAACACACAACAATAGCCTCATACTTGCTCCAAAACTTTGTTGTACGGACAGCCACAGAACACACAACAATAGCCTCATACTTGCTCCAAAACTTTGTTGTACGGACAGCCACAGAACACACAACAATAGCCTCATACTTGCTCCAAAACTTTGTTGTATGGACAGCCACAGAACACACAACAATAGCCTCATACTTGCTCCAAAACTTTGTTGTATGGACAGCCACAGAACACACAACAACAGCCTACTACTTGCTCCAAAACTTTGTTGTATGAACAGCTGCAGAACATGCAACAATAGCCTCATACTTGCTCCAAAACTTTGTTGTATGGACAGCCACAGAACACACAACAACAGCCTCCTACTTGCACCAAAACTTTGTTGTATGGACAGCCACAGAACACACAACAATAGCCTCATACTTGCTCCAAAACGTTGGTCTATGAACAGCCACAGAACATGCAACAATAGCCTCATACTTGCTCCAAATCTTTGTTGTATGGACAGCCACAGAACACACAACAACAGCCTCATACTTGCTCCAAAACTTTGTTGTATAGACAGCCACAGAACACACAACAATAGCCTCATACTTGCTCCAAAACTTTGTTGTATGGACAGCCACAGAACACACAACAATAGCCTCATACTTGCTCCAAAACTTTGTTGTATGGACAGCCACAGAACACACAACAATAGCCTCATACTTGCTCCAAAACTCTGTTGTATGGACAGCCACAGAACACACAACAATAGCCTCATACTTGCTCCAAAACTTTGTTGTATGGACAGCCACAGAACACACAACAATAGCCTCATACTTGCTCCAAAACGTTGGTCTATGAACAGCCACAGAACATGCAACAATAGCCTCATACTTGCTCCAAAACTTTGTTGTATGGACAACCACAGAACACACAACAATAGCCTCATACTTGCTACAAAACTTTGTTGTATGGACAGCCACAGAACACACAACAATAGCCTCATACTTGCTCCAAAACATTGTTGTATGGACAGCCACAGAACATGCAACAATAGCCTCATACTTGCTCCAACCCTTTGTTGTATGGACAGCCACAGAACATGCAACAATAGCCTCATACTTGCTCCAAAACTTTGTTGTATGGACAGCCACAGAACATGCAACAATAGCCTCATACTTGCTCCAAAACTTTGTTGTATGGACAGACACAGAACACACAACAACAGCCTCATACTTGCTCCAAAACTTTGTTGTATGGACAGCCACAGAACACACAACAATAGCCTCATACTTGCTCCAAAACTTTGTTGTATGGACAGCCACAGAACACACAACAATAGCCTCATACTTGCTCAAAACGTTGGTCTATGAACAGCCACAGAACATGCAACAATAGCCTCATACTTGCTCCAAAACTTTGTTGTATGGACAGCCACAGAACATACAACAATAGCCTCATACTTGCTCCAAAACTTTGTTGTATGGACAACCACAGAACACACAACAATAGCCTCATACTTGCTACAAAACTTTGTTTTATGGACAGCCACAGAACACACAACAATAGCCTCATACTTGCTCCTAAACATTGTTGTATGGACAGCCACAGAACATGCAACAATAGCCTCATACTTGCTCCAAAACTTTGTTGTATGGACAGCCACAGAACATGCAACAATAGCCTCATACTTGCTCCAAAACTTTGTTGTATGGACAGACACAGAACACACAACAACAGCCTTATACTTGCTCCAAAACTTTGTTGTATGGACAACCACAGAACACACAACAATAGCCTCATACTTGCTCCAAAACTTTGTTGTATGGATAGCCACAGAACATACAACAATAGCCTCATACTTGCTCCAAAACTTTGTTGTATGGACAGCCACAGAACATGCAACAATAGCCTCATACTTGCTCCAAAACTTTGTTGTATGGACAGCCACAGAACACACAACAATAGCCTCATACTTGCTCCAAAACTTTGTTGTATGGACAGCCACAGAACATGCAACAATAGCCTCATACTTGCTCCAAAACTTTGTTGTATGGACAGCCACAGAACACACAACAATAGCCTCATACTTGCTCCAAAACTTTGTTGTATGGACAGCCACAGAACACACAACAATAGCCTCATACTTGCTCCAAAACTTTGTTGTACGGACAGCCACAGAACACACAACAATAGCCTCATACTTGCTCCAAAACTTTGTTGTATGGACAGCCACAGAACACACAACAATAGCCTCATACTTGCTCCAAAACTTTGTTGTATGGACAGCCACAGAACACACAACAACAGCCTCCTACTTGCTCCAAAACTTTGTTGTATGAACGGCTGCAGAACATGCAACAATAGCCTCATACTTGCTCCAAAACTTTGTTGTATGGACAGCCACTGAACACACAACAACAGCCTCCTACTTGCTCCAAAACTTTGTTGTATGGACAGCCACAGAACACACAACAATAGCCTCATACTTGCTCCAAAACGTTGGTCTATGAACAGCCACAGAACATGCAACAATAGCCTCATACTTGCTCCAAATCTTTGTTGTATGGACAGCCACAGAACACACAACAACAGCCTCATACTTGCTCCAAAACTTTGTTGTATAGACAGCCACAGAACACACAACAATAGCCTCATACTTGCTCCAAAACTTTGTTGTATGGACAGCCACAGAACACACAACAATAGCCTCATACTTGCTCCAAAACTTTGTTGTATGGACAGCCACAGAACACACAACAATAGCCTCATACTTGCTCCAAAACTCTGTTGTATGGACAGCCACAGAACACACAACAATAGCCTCATACTTGCTCCAAAACTTTGTTGTATGGACAGCCACAGAACACACAACAATAGCCTCATACTTGCTCAAAACGTTGGTCTATGAACAGCCACAGAACATGCAACAATAGTCTCATACTTGCTCCAAAACTTTGTTGTATGGACAACCACAGAACACACAACAATAGCCTCATACTTGCTACAAAACTTTGTTGTATGGACAGCCACAGAACACACAACAATAGCCTCATACTTGCTCCAAAACATTGTTGTATGGACAGCCACAGAACATGCAACAATAGCCTCATACTTGCTCCAACACTTTGTTGTATGGACAGCCACAGAACATGCAACAATAGCCTCATACTTGCTCCAAAACTTTGTTGTATGGACAGCCACAGAACATACAACAATAGCCTCATACTTGCTCCAAAACTTTGTTGTATGGACAGACACAGAACACACAACAACAGCCTCATACTTGCTCCAAAACTTTGTTGTATGGACAGCCACAGAACACACAACAATAGCCTCATACTTGCTCCAAAACTTTGTTGTATGGACAGCCACAGAACACACAACAATAGCCTCATACTTGCTCAAAACGTTGGTCTATGAACAGCCACAGAACATGCAACAATAGCCTCATACTTGCTCCAAAACTTTGTTGTATGGACAGCCACAGAACATACAACAATAGCCTCATACTTGCTCCAAAACTTTGTTGTATTGACAACCACAGAACACACAACAATAGCCTCATACTTGCTACAAAACTTTGTTTTATGGACAGCCACAGAACACACAACAATAGCCTCATACTTGCTCCAAAACATTGTTGTATGGACAGCCCCAGAACATGCAACAATAGCCTCATACTTGCTCCAAAACTTTGTTGTATGGACAGCCACAGAACATGCCACAATAGCCTCATACTTGCTCCAAAACTTTGTTGTATGGACAGACACAGAACACACAACAACAGCCTCATACTTGCTCGAAAACTTTGTTGTATGGACAACCACAGAACACACAACAATAGCCTCATACTTGCTCCAAAACTTTGTTGTATGGATAGCCACAGAACATACAACAATAGCCTCATACTTGCTCCAAAACTTTGTTGTATGGACAGCCACAGAACATGCAACAATAGCCTCATACTTGCTCCAAAACTTTGTTGTATGGACAGCCACAGAACACACAACAATAGCCTCATACTTGCTCCAAAACTTTGTTGTATGGACAGCCACAGAACAGGCAACAATAGCCTCATACTTGCTCCAAAACATTGTTCTATGGACAGCCACAGAACATACAACAATAGCCTCATACTTGCTCCAAAACTTTGTTGTATGGACAGCCACAGAACATGCAACAATAGCCTCATACTTGCTCCAAAACTTTGTTGTATGGACAGCCACAGAACATGCAACAATAGCCTCATACTTGCTCCAAAACTGTGTTGTATGGACAGCCACAGAACATGCAACAATAGTCTCATACTTGCTCCAAAACTTTGTTGTATGGACAGCCACAGAACATGCAACAATAGCCTCATACTTGCTCCAAAACTTTGTTGAATGGACAGCCACAGAACACACAACAATAGCCTCATACTTGCTCCAAAACTTTGTTGTATGGACAGCCACAGAACACACAACAATAGCCTCATACTTGCTCCACAACTTTGTTGTATGGACAGCCACAGAACACACAACAATTGCCTCATACTTGCTCCACAACGTTGTTGTATGGACAGCCACAGAACACACAACAATAGCCTCATACTTGCTCCAAAACTTTGCTGTATGGACAGCCACAGAACACACAACAATAGCCTCATACTTGCTCCAAAACTTTGTTGTATGGACAGCCACAGAACACACAACAATAGCCTTATACTTGCTCCAAATCTTTGCTGTATGGACAGCCACAGAACACACAACAATAGCCTCATACTTGCTCCAAAACTTTGTTGTATGGACAGCCACAGAACACATAACAATAGCCTCATACTTGCTCCAAAACTTTGTTGTATGGACAGCCACAGAACATACAACAATAGCCTCATACTTGCTCCAAAACTTTGTTGTATGGACAGCCACAGAACATGCAACAATAGCCTCATACTTGCTCCAAAACTTTGTTGTATGGACAGCCACAGAACATGCAACAATAGCCTCATACTTGCTCCAAAACTTTGTTGTATGGACAGCCACAGAACATGCAATAATAGTCTCATACTTGCTCCAAAACTTTGTTGTATGGACAGCCACAGAACATGCAACAATAGCCTCATACTTGCTCCAAAACGTTGTTGTATGGACAGCCACAGAACACACAACAATAGCCTCATACTTGCTCCAAAACTTTGTTGTATGGACAGCCACAGAACAGGCAACAATAGCCTCATACTTGCTCCAAAACTTTGTTGTAGGGACAGCCACAGAACATACAACAATAGCCTCATACTTGCTCCAAAACTTTGTTGTATGGACAGCCACAGAACATGCAACAATAGCCTCATACTTGCTCCAAAACTTTGTTGTATGGACAGCCACAGAACACACAACAATAGCCTCATACTTGCTCCAAAACTTTGTTGTATGGACAGCCACAGAACACACAACAATAGCCTCATACTTGCTCCAAAACTTTGTTGTACGGACAGCCACAGAACACACAACAATAGCCTCATACTTGCTCCAAAACTTTGTTGTATGGACAGCCACAGAACACACAACAATAGCCTCATACTTGCTCCAAAACTTTGTTGTATGGACAGCCACAGAACACACAACAACAGCCTCCTACTTGCTCCAAAACTTTGTTGTATGAACAGCTGCAGAACATGCAACAATAGCCTCATACTTGCTCCAAAACTTTGTTGTATGGACAGCCACAGAACACACAACAACAGCCTCCTACTTGCTCCAAAACTTTGTTGTATGGACAGCCACAGAACACACAACAATAGCCTCATACTTGCTCCAAAACGTTGGTCTATGAACAGCCACAGAACATGCAACAATAGCCTCATACTTGCTCCAAATCTTTGTTGTATGGACAGCCACAGAACACACAACAACAGCCTCATACTTGCTCCAAAACTTTGTTGTATAGACATCCACAGAACACACAACAATAGCCTCATACTTGCTCCAAAACTTTGTTGTATGGACAGCCACAGAACACACAACAATAGCCTCATACTTGCTCAAAAACTTTGTTGTATGGACAGCCACAGAACACACAACAATAGCCTCATACTTGCTCCAAAACTTTGTTGTATGGACAGCCACAGAACACACAACAATAGCCTCATACTTGCTCCAAAACTTTGTTGTATGGACAGCCACAGAACACACAACAATAGCCTCATACTTGCTCAAAAACTTTGTTGTATGGACAGCCACAGAACACACAACAATAGCCTCATACTTGCTCCAAAACTTTGTTGTATGGACAGCCACAGAACACACAACAATAGCCTCATACTTGCTCAAAACGTTGGTCTATGAACAGCCACAGAACATGCAACAATAGCCTCATACTTGCTCCAAAACTTTGTTGTATGGACAGCCACAGAACACACAACAATAGCCTCATACTTGCTCCAAAACTTTGTTGTATGGACAACCACAGAACACACAACAATAGCCTCATACTTGCTACAAAACTTTGTTGTATGGACAGCCACAGAACACACAACAATAGCCTCATACTTGCTCCAAAACATTGTTGTATGGACAGCCACAGAACATGCAACAATAGCCTCATACTTGCTCCAAAACTTTGTTGTATGGACAGCCACAGAACATGCAACAATAGCCTCATACTTGCTCCAAAACTTTGTTGTATGGACAGCCACAGAACATGCAACAATAGCCTCATACTTGCTCCAAAACTTTGTTGTATGGACAGCCACAGAACACACAACAACAGCCTCATACTTGCTCCAAAACTTTGTTGTATGGACAGCCACAGAACATACAACAATAGCCTCATACTTGCTCCAAAACTTTGTTGTATGGACAGCCACAGAACATGCAACAATAGCCTCATACTTGCTCCAAAACTTTGTTGTATGGACAGCCACAGAACACACAACAATAGCCTCATACTTGCTCCAAAACTTTGTTGTATGGACAGCCACAGAACAGGCAACAATAGCCTCATACTTGCTCCAAAACTTTATTGTATGGACAGCCACAGAACATACAACAATAGCCTCATACTTGCTCCAAAACTTTGTTGTATGGACAGCCACAGAACATGCAACAATAGCCTCATACTTGCTCCAAAACTTTGTTGTATGGACAGCCACAGAACATGCAACAACAGCCTCATACTTGCTCCAAAACTTTGTTGTATGGACAACCACAGAACACACAACAATAGCCTCATACTTGCTCCAAAACTTTGTTGTATGGACAGCCACAGAACATGCAACAATAGCCTCATACTTGCTCCAAAACTTTGTTGTATGGACAGCCACAGAACATACAACAATAGCCTCATACTTGCTCCAAAACTTTGTTGTATGGACAGCCACAGAACATACAACAATAGCCTCATACTTGCTCCAAAACTTTGTTGTATGGACAGCCACAGAACATGCAACAATAGCCTCATACTTGCTCCAAAACTTTGTTGTATGGACAGCCACAGAACATGCAACAATAGCCTCATACTTGCTCCAAAACTTTGTTGTATGGACAGCCACAGAACATGCAATAATAGTCTCATACTTGCTCCAAAACTTTGTTGTATGGACAGCCACAGAACATGCAACAATAGCCTCATACTTGCTCCAAAACGTTGTTGTATGGACAGCCACAGAACACACAACAATAGCCTCATACTTGCTCCAAAACTTTGTTGTATGGACAGCCACAGAACAGGCAACAATAGCCTCATACTTGCTCCAAAACTTTGTTGTAGGGACAGCCACAGAACATACAACAATAGCCTCATACTTGCTCCAAAACTTTGTTGTATGGACAGCCACAGAACATGCAACAATAGCCTCATACTTGCTCCAAAACTTTGTTGTATGGACAGCCACAGAACACACAACAATAGCCTCATACTTGCTCCAAAACTTTGTTGTATGGACAGCCACAGAACACACAACAATAGCCTCATACTTGCTCCAAAACTTTGTTGTACGGACAGCCACAGAACACACAACAATAGCCTCATACTTGCTCCAAAACTTTGTTGTATGGACAGCCACAGAACACACAACAATAGCCTCATACTTGCTCCAAAACTTTGTTGTATGGACAGCCACAGAACACACAACAACAGCCTCCTACTTGCTCCAAAACTTTGTTGTATGAACAGCTGCAGAACATGCAACAATAGCCTCATACTTGCTCCAAAACTTTGTTGTATGGACAGCCACAGAACACACAACAACAGCCTCCTACTTGCTCCAAAACTTTGTTGTATGGACAGCCACAGAACACACAACAATAGCCTCATACTTGCTCCAAAACGTTGGTCTATGAACAGCCACAGAACATGCAACAATAGCCTCATACTTGCTCCAAATCTTTGTTGTATGGACAGCCACAGAACACACAACAACAGCCTCATACTTGCTCGAAAACTTTGTTGTATAGACATCCACAGAACACACAACAATAGCCTCATACTTGCTCCAAAACTTTGTTGTATGGACAGCCACAGAACACACAACAATAGCCTCATACTTGCTCAAAAACTTTGTTGTATGGACAGCCACAGAACACAACAATAGCCTCATACTTGCTCCGAAACTTTGTTGTATGGACAGCCACAGAACACACAACAATAGCCTCATACTTGCTCCAAAACTTTGTTGTATGGACAGCCACAGAACACACAACAATAGCCTCATACTTGCTCAAAACGTTGGTCTATGAACAGCCACAGAACATGCAACAATAGCCTCATACTTGCTCCAAAACTTTGTTGTATGGACAGCCACAGAACACACAACAATAGCCTCATACTTGCTCCAAAACTTTGTTGTATGGACAACCACAGAACACACAACAATAGCCTCATACTTGCTACAAAACTTTGTTGTATGGACAGCCACAGAACACACAACAATAGCCTCATACTTGCTCCAAAACATTGTTGTATGGACAGCCACAGAACATGCAACAATAGCCTCATACTTGCTCCAAAACTTTGTTGTATGGACAGCCACAGAACATGCAACAATAGCCTCATACTTGCTCCAAAACTTTGTTGTATGGACAGCCACAGAACATGCAACAATAGCCTCATACTTGCTCCAAAACTTTGTTGTATGGACAGCCACAGAACACACAACAACAGCCTCATACTTGCTCCAAAACTTTGTTGTATGGACAGCCACAGAACATACAACAATAGCCTCATACTTGCTCCAAAACTTTGTTGTATGGACAGCCACAGAACATGCAACAATAGCCTCATACTTGCTCCAAAACTTTGTTGTATGGACAGCCACAGAACACACAACAATAGCCTCATACTTGCTCCAAAACTTTGTTGTATGGACAGCCACAGAACAGGCAACAATAGCCTCATACTTGCTCCAAAACTTTATTGTATGGACAGCCACAGAACATACAACAATAGCCTCATACTTGCTCCAAAACTTTGTTGTATGGACAGCCACAGAACATGCAACAATAGCCTCATACTTGCTCCAAAACTTTGTTGTATGGACAGCCACAGAACATGCAACAACAGCCTCATACTTGCTCCAAAACTTTGTTGTATGGACAACCACAGAACACACAACAATAGCCTCATACTTGCTCCAAAACTTTGTTGTATGGACAGCCACAGAACATGCAACAATAGCCTCATACTTGCTCCAAAACTTTGTTGTATGGACAGCCACAGAACATACAACAATAGCCTCATACTTGCTCCAAAACTTTGTTGTATGGACAGCCACAGAACATGCAACAATAGCCTCATAATTGCTCCAAAACTGTATTGTATGGACAGCCACAGAACACACAACAACAGCCTCATACTTGCTCCAAAACTTTGTTGTATGGACAACCACAGAACACACAACAATAGCCTCATACTTGCTCCAAAACTTTGTTGTATGGACAGCCACAGAACATGCAACAATAGCCTCATACTTGCTCCAAAACTTTATTGTATGGACAGCCACAGAACACACAACAACAGCCTCATACTTGCTCCAAAACTTTGTTGTATGGACAACCACAGAACACACAACAATAGCCTCATACTTGCTCCAAAACTTTGTTGTATGGACAGCCACAGAACATGCAACAATAGCCTCATACTTGCTCCAAAACTTTGTTGTATGGACAGCCACAGAACATGCAACAATAGCCTCATACTTGCTCCAAAACTTTGTTGTATGGACAGCCACAGAACATGCAATAATAGTCTCATACTTGCTCCAAAACTTTGTTGTATGGACAGCCACAGAACATGCAACAATAGCCTCATACTTGCTCCAAAACGTTGTTGTATGGACAGCCACAGAACACACAACAATAGCCTCATACTTGCTCCAAAACTTTGTTGTATGGACAGCCACAGAACAGGCAACAATAGCCTCATACTTGCTCCAAAACTTTGTTGTAGGGACAGCCACAGAACATACAACAATAGCCTCATACTTGCTCCAAAACTTTGTTGTATGGACAGCCACAGAACATGCAACAATAGCCTCATACTTGCTCCAAAACTTTGTTGTATGGACAGCCACAGAACACACAACAATAGCCTCATACTTGCTCCAAATCTTTGTTGTATGGACAGCCACAGAACACACAACAATAGCCTCATACTTGCTCCAAAACTTTGTTGTACGGACAGCCACAGAACACACAACAATAGCCTCATACTTGCTCCAAAACTTTGTTGTATGGACAGCCACAGAACACACAACAATAGCCTCATACTTGCTCCAAAACTTTGTTGTATGGACAGCCACAGAACACACAACAACAGCCTCCTACTTGCTCCAAAACTTTGTTGTATGAACAGCTGCAGAACATGCAACAATAGCCTCATACTTGCTCCAAAACTTTGTTGTATGGACAGCCACAGAACACACAACAACAGCCTCCTACTTGCTCCAAAACTTTGTTGTATGGACAGCCACAGAACACACAACAATAGCCTCATACTTGCTCCAAAACGTTGGTCTATGAACAGCCACAGAACATGCAACAATAGCCTCATACTTGCTCCAAATCTTTGTTGTATGGACAGCCACAGAACACACAACAACAGCCTCATACTTGCTCCAAAACTTTGTTGTATAGACATCCACAGAACACACAACAATAGCCTCATACTTGCTCCAAAACTTTGTTGTATGGACAGCCACAGAACACACAACAATAGCCTCATACTTGCTCCAAAACTTTGTTGTATGGACAGCCACAGAACACACAACAATAGCCTCATACTTGCTCCAAAACTTTGTTGTATGGACAGCCACAGAACACACAACAATAGCCTCATACTTGCTCCAAAACTTTGTTGTATGGACAGCCACAGAACACACAACAATAGCCTCATACTTGCTCAAAACCTTGGTCTATGAACAGCCACAGAACATGCTACAATAGCCTCATACTTGCTTCAAAACTTTGTTGTATGGACAGCCACAGAACACACAACAATAGCCTCATACTTGCTCCAAAACTTTGTTGTATGGACAACCACAGAACACACAACAATAGCCTCATACTTGCTACAAAACTTTGTTGTATGGACAGCCACAGAACACACAACAATAGATTCATACTTGCTCCAAAACATTGTTGTATGGACAGCCACAGAACATGCAACAATAGCCTCATACTTGCTCCAAAACTTTGTTGTATGGACAGCCACAGAACATGCAACAATAGCCTCATACTTGCTCCAAAACTTTGTTGTATGGACAGCCACAGAACACACAACAACAGCCTCATACTTGCTCCAAAACTTTGTTGTATGGACAGCCACAGAACATACAACAATAGCCTCATACTTGCTCCAAAACTTTGTTGTATGGACAGCCACAGAACATGCAACAATAGCCTCATACTTGCTCCAAAACTTTGTTGTATGGACAGCCACAGAACACACAACAATAGCCTCATACTTGCTCCAAAACTTTGTTGTATGGACAGCCACAGAACAGGCAACAATAGCCTCATACTTGCTCCAAAACTTTGTTGTATGGACAGCCACAGAACATACAACAATAGCCTCATACTTGCTCCAAAACTTTGTTGTATGGACAGCCACAGAACATGCAACAATAGCCTCATACTTGCTCCAAAACTTTGTTGTATGGACAGCCACAGAACATGCAACAATAGTCTCATACTTGCTCCAAAACTTTGTTGTATGGACAGCCACAGAACATGCAACAATAGCCTCATACTTGCTCCAAAACTTTGTTGAATGGACAGCCACAGAACACACAACAATAGCCTCATACTTGCTCCAAAACTTTGTTGTATGGACAGCCACAGAACACACAACAATAGCCTCATACTTGCTCCACAACTTTGTTGTATGGACAGCCACAGAACACACAACAATAGCCTCATACTTGCTCCACAACTTTGTTGTATGGACAGCCACAGAACACACAACAATAGCCTCATACTTGCTCCAAAACTTTGCTGTATGGACAGCCACAGAACACACAACAATAGCCTCATACTTACTCCAAAACTTTGTTGTATGGACAGCCACAGAACACACAACAATAGCCTCATACTTGCTCCAAATCTTTGCTGTATGGACAGCCACAGAACACACAACAATAGCCTCATACTTGCTCCAAAACTTTGTTGTATGGACAGCCACAGAACACATAACAATAGCCTCATACTTGCTCCACAACTTTGTTGTATGGACAGCCACAGAACACACAACAATAGCCTCATACTTGCTCCACAACTTTGTTGTATGGACAGCCACAGAACACACAACAATAGCCTCATACTTGCTCCACAACTTTGTTGTATGGACAGCCACAGAACACACAACAATAGCCTCATACTTGCTCCAAAACTTTGCTGTATGGACAGCCACAGAACACACAACAATAGCCTCATACTTACTCCAAAACTTTGTTGTATGGACAGCCACAGAACACACAACAATAGCCTCATACTTGCTCCAAATCTTTGCTGTATGGACAGCCACAGAACACACAACAATAGCCTCATACTTGCTCCAAAACTTTGTTGTATGGACAGCCACAGAACACACAACAATAGCCTCATACTTGCTCCAAAACTTTGTTCTATGGACAGCCACAGAACACACAACAATAGCCTCATACTTGCTCCAAAACTTTGTTGAATGGACAGCCACAGAACACACAACAATAGCCTCATACTTGCTCCAAACCTTTGTTGTATGGACAGCCACAGAACACACAACAATAGCCTCATACTTGCTCCAAAACTTTGTTGTATGGACAGCCACAGAACACACAACAATAGCCTCATACTTGCTCCAAAACTTTGTTGTAAAGACAGCCACAGAACACACAACAATAGCCTCATATTTGCTCCAAAACTTTGTTGTATGAACAGCTGCAGAACATGCAACAATAGCCTCATACTTGCTCCAAAACTTTGTTGTATGGACAGCCACAGAACACACAACAACAGCCTCATACTTGCTCCAAAACTTTGTTGAATGGACAGCCACAGAACACATAACAATATCCTCATACTTGCTCCAAAACTTTGTTGTATGGACAGCCACAGAACACACAACAATAGCCTCATACTTGCTCCAAAACTTTGTTGAATGGACAGCCACAGAACACACAACAATAGCCTCATACTTGCTCCAAAACTTTGTTGTATGGACAGCCACAGAACACACAACAATAGCCTCATACGTGCTCCAAAACTTTGTTGTATGGACAGCCACAGAACACACAACAATAGCCTCATACTTGCTCCAAAACTTTGTTGTATAGACAGCCACAGAACACACAACAATAGCCTCATACTTGCTCCAAAACTTTGTTGTATGGACAGCCATAGAACACACAACAATAGCCTCATACTTGCTCCAAAACTTTGTAGTATGGACAGCCTCAGAACACACAACAATAGCCTCACACTTGCTCCAAAACATTGTTGTATGGACAGCCACAGAACACACAACAATAGCCTCATACTTGCTCCAAAACTTTGTTGTATGGACAGCCACAGAACACACAATAATAGCCTCATACTTGCTCCAGGAGACAGTAGAGAAGGGTGGATAACTGGACAAAAGAGTGGAGACTGAAAATAAGAAAATAAACCGCACCAAAACCTCCACAACTCTATTTCTACTCTCTCTCACCCCACCTAAAAAATAAAAAAAGACAATTACAATAAAGATAGGAAGCCAACAAATATCCCAGTTGGACACACCCCATTCCTTGGAGTCACCTGTGACTTGAGACTTACCTGGAAGCTAAATATAGAGACAATCCAGACAAGGGCCTTTTAAAGACTCAGTGATGAACAAACTGGCTGGAACATCGTGAAAGGGGTTGGGTGGGGGGTGGGACAACAAAATCCTCAAGCAAGTCTTCGTTTGCTGGTGCTATCAGGCCAATCACGGAATACGTATCTAGTCCTTGGCAAGTGGCCAAAAACAAACACAGGACAACTAGACCGAGTTGAAAATATGGGTCTCAGAATTAACCTTGGGGCATTGAAAAGCACTTCAAATCAAAGAGCTGGAAAAAACAGCAAATATTGAGCCCCTCGAAGTAAGGAGAAAATACAAACCCTTTACTCAGTTTAAACAACTTTAGAGGCTACCTGGCCTTCTTCTGAACAAGAAGTTCCAATGGAGAACTAACAATAAACTTATCATCATCATGTAGCATGTCCTTTTCAGAACGTCGCTCTCACAACAGCCGATATGTAAGTCTATCGATCTCTGTCCAGGACTTCTGCTTCTGTCACTGTCATCTTCAGGACCTCCGTGGATGTCTTGTGTCCATCTTCTCCTCGGTCTGTCCCTGTTCCTGCCATCTTCAGGACCTCCGTGAATGTCTTGTATCCGTCTTCAGTTATGTCTGCCTCTGCTCAGCTTCCCGGTCATCACACAAGAACAGACTATAAGTTAAAACCACAAACATCTGGCCAGAGAAAATCACAGGAAAGCACGCAGACATCATTGAGGCCAAAATCTAAAAGTGTGAAGTACTCATTCCAGAACCATGGATATGGAGCCATGACCGGTCCTGAATAATCTTGGAGTTTCCGGGGAAAACCAAAGAAAGTGAGATGCCCCTTCCCCATGATGTGCCACTCTAACTTGTGTCAGTCCCTCGCATTCTAATGACATGACAATCATGATAAGCCACTCCAACTAGTGACAGTCCCTCACATTCTAATGACATGACAATCATGATAAGCCACTCCAACTAGTGTCAGTCCCTCGCATTCTAATGACATGACAATCAATAAGAGAACGGACCTGGTCTACCAAGCCATGAAATCGAGTAGGTATAGTTGAGTACAAGTATCGAGAGATGCACACCGGGTATCGATCCAGATACGTCTGCCTGAAAGTTGACACTTCCGCGTTGGTCGAGACTGGAGGTTCCCTCTAGAACAAGCTTTGCTGAACGTTAAACTTTGGATCTTTCACATGCTAGCTTTCACGACTTGTTGCTGATTTTGTGTACGTGTTGCTGTGAATTTTTATAAATCAGAGATGGCTGCATCTTACAGACAGAAACGTCAAGAGGTAGGCGGGCGACTTGCCTCCCAATCTCAGATGACAGGCGGCTCCCAGCCTAACCTGGCAGGTACTACAGGGACGATCAGTCGTACCCAGGTGGAACGTCGACCGGCTCAGTTTATATCTGCTAGCAGAAACCGTCTAGATTCAGACAGTTTGCTCGATGACCGGAGCAGTCCGAATTTAGGTACACCAGCTTTAAAACGAACTGCGAAGTCTCAAGATAGACTCAACAGCAGCATAGGCAGTAGTATTGGTAGCGGTAGCAGCAACAGAAGTAACTTGATACAACCACCTAGCAAATCTCAGGCCTATGTCGACCCCATTGGGCCTGGCAGCAATAGGAATAATATACCAGCACATCCACACCAAGCAGGAGGACCCAATTACAGTAATATATCAAACTACAGCACTGTCAACAAGTATGTCGATAAAGTAGACAGAGTTAGCAACAGAATAAGCAGAGAAATTCCTAATAGCTCCAACAGTGTTCAGAGTCCAGCTAACATTTCTTCTAATGTGTCTAGCAATAGAACATCAGCTTCCACCACCGACAACAGCTTCTATGAGTTTGAGAAAGTTAGGTTGGATTACCTGAGGCGAGGAAAGCTGTATGAGGATACCATATTTGTACCAAATGATGCATCAATATATTTCAGCAGAAATCCACCATTTAGGATAGATTGGATACGAGCTAAAGTAAGTTTACATAATCATGATCCACATTTTTCTGTGTGCGTGGAATGAAGGTCAACAACTATTGCCTTTCTGTTGTTCATGCTTATTGCTGCTTTGGCCCTAGTCCACTTGAAGCTCTACTAACTTTGGCTTCTTCTTCTTTTGTTGTGTTTATTTTATGTGACATCTCCAACCATGTTCTCTCACCCACACAACCAAGTCAAGAACATCTCTGGTTATACTTTTAGGTTTTCCCTTCCTGGTGGCGTATTTTGTCCATCTCTACTATCTCTTCCTGATTGGTTGTTGCTGTTGAATGCCCAACATGAGTAAGTCTTTGTGCGCCCTGAAAAGGGCATTTGGTGGCAGGTAGCACTAGCTTTACTCACATCTTGAGCGAGCAGATGAAGGTGGACCTGGTTCCTCCAGCTGTTGTGTTATGCTTGGCTTCATCTGCGTGTTACTCACTACTACACAGATCAAGAACAAAAGTCAGGTGTAAGGATTGGACAACTAATACAGGAACTGGTGGTTCAAGACAAGAACAAAAGTCAGGTGTAAGGATTGGACATTAGCAAAGTAGACTCCAATTCAACTCTACAGATAAAAATAGACGTGTCAAATACTGGTACATGTGAAGAGATTCTCCTCTCTTGGAAACAAAACAACGGATGATGGGAAATAGAAATCAAGAAGAAAATAGGGATGATCGAATCTGTTCTCACCAACATCAGCCATACACTGACATCCAAACAACATCAGCCATACACTGACATCCAAACAACATCAGCCATACACTGACATCCAAACAAGTTACTCACAAATCTGTTCTCACCAACATCAGCCATACACTGACATCCAAACAAGTCACTCACAAATCTGTTCTCACCAACATCAGCCATACACTGACATCCAAACAAGTCACTCACAAACCTGTTCTCACCAACATCAGCCATACACTGACATCCAAACAAGTCACTCACAAACCTGTTCTCACCAACATCAGCCATACACTGACATCCAAACAAGTCACTCACAAACCTGTTCTCACCAACATCAGCCATACACTGACATCCAAACAAGTCACTCACACATTACAAATGAGAGTAATAAGGTGTAATGTACACTCATCTTGACTGTATGGCGTAGCAACTTGGACAATGAACAAATGGAGAAGCCTTTTTAATGTGGATATATAGAAGAATGGGGCACATCTCCTGTAAAGTCATGAAAATAAATAAGACTTGGAGAAATTAGGGGTGCAGAAAGAATTGATGAACAAAATAGAGGCAGACAGTTAAGATACAATACTGGAAGGAAAGGTGGATGACAAATATTCCAGAGGTAAACAACGACGCTATGAGTGGGGGGAAACCATAAATAATTGGGTGGGGAAAACATTGGCAGATTTTTACTATCAGGACGAGAAACAGAATTTTGAAGATCCATTGCAGCCAATCTTCGATGTGGGAATGGCACATGAACTGAACCGATATTTGATGTAGGAATAGCACCTGAACTGAGCCGAACTTTGATGTAGGAATAGCACCTGAACTGAGCCGATCTTTGATGTTAAGATGGCACCTGAACTGAGCCGATCTTTGATGTTAAGATGGCACCTGAACTGAGATGATCAGAGAAGAATATGAATCACAGGTAATATTCCTTACTTAATGATTCCAGATTTGAGTTGTTGACTCCAGGGTGCCTGGAATGTTCGTTATTTAATGTTAGTTATTTCATTCCAGTTTCCATGGCAGTAGATGAACTTACTTTTTCTATGAGAATCTTGAACGTTGAAATGTTAGAAAACGTATATTTGTATAGTGGTAACAAACTATTTTTGTGTGTCAACCTAGGACATAGCACTGAGGAGCAGACAGACGCCCATGTTTTATGCTCAAGGAATAGATCCATACGATGTCCGCCAGGGCGAGCTAGGTATGTGATTATTGCAGCTGTCAACTGGTTCATTACTTTGTCAGTTGATATATTACAATAGTTTCCGCATCATTTGCATCAAGAACCACGTAATTCCATTTCTTTTGCAGTCCATTGAACTTTCAATATTCTTCTGTAAAACTGCAATACAATATCAGAACGATATAACAACATAATTAGAATACTATCAAGGAAAAAAGAAGACCACAACAAACCAGAGAAAGATAAACAAGGACAGAAGATCTGTAGCAAAAAGAAGCAGTGAGACAAATGGGTGAAATACTTTAAGGAAAGAGTAAACAGAACCCCACCAACAGCCCAGACTAGAACCAGCAAAGAAACCCCCGAAGGTAAGTTATACAAGAACCCCTGAAGGTAAGTTTAAATCCAACAACAAAACAAGATCATACAAGAACCCCTGAAGGTAAGTTTAAATCCAACAACAAAACAAGATCATACAAGAACCCCTGAAGGTAAGTTTAAATCCAACAACAAAACAAGATCATACAAGAACCCCTGAAGGTAAGTTTAAATCCAACAACAAAACAAGATCATACAAGAACTCACTCTACTAAAGAATGGGGAGAAGCTACAAAGAATTGGACAGGATCACTAGGAGAGGATTGTTTGATGACCTGTACACCCCAAGAGTTAGGTCTCACAATAAGTCTCAACAAAACAGAGTTTGGTCTCATAATAAGTCTCAACAAAACAAATATGCTGGAATAGTAAGTAGATGCCACCGCCAAGTCTTAGCATCAATAATTACCAACTGGCAACTGTACACCAATTTACACACCTGGGATTCCTCATCGACAAGCTGTCTCTAGACCCAGAAATAGACAGTCGCATTGGCAAAGCTGCAGCTACATTTGCTCACTTCACAACCCGCGTTTAGAAAGACCAGAAACTGACAATTAAAACCAAGGCCATGGTGTACAATGCATGTGTCGTTAGCACACTTCTATATGGTAGCCAGACTTGGACAACTTATGTAACATCAGCACACTTCTATGTGGCAGCTAGACTTGGACAACTTATGTGATGGCAGCCAGACTTGGACAACTTATGTGACGTCAGCACACTCCTATATGGCACCCAGACTTGGACAACTTATTTGACGTCAGCACACTGCTAAATGGTAGCCAGACTTGGACAACTTATGTGACGTCAGCACACTCCTATATGGCAGCCAGACTATACCAAACAAGAGCCCAGGCTTAATACCTGCTACCACCTACGGTGCCTGAAATCCATTCTTGGAATTACACAGAAGGACAGAGTGACAAATGCAAAGGTGCACTCTCGCACCGGTCTCTCAAGCATGTACACTCTCCTTAGGCAGTGAAGACTGCGATGGTGTGGTCAGGTTCATCGACACAGAGAAGTGAAACGACAACGCAGAGAATTGAAACAATAACACAGAAGTGAAACAACAACGCAGATAAGTGAAACAACAACGCAGATAAGTGAAAAAGCAAGGCCGCAAAGAGAAAGAAACCAAGAAAAACTAAGTATATATTTGTTTGTTTGTCACTTCCAAGTCATATCATTCTATAGTCAGTCATGACTGAAAGGGGCTACTGTACTGCTATATACTATACTATGCACTCTAATCTACACAAATTGTTTAGATGTTTAGTCCTAGGATCAACCCTAATCTACACGTTGTTTAGATGTTTAGTCCTAGGATCAACCCTAATCTACATGTTGTTTAGATGTTTAGTCCTAGGATCAACCCTAATCTACATGTTGTTTAGATGTTTAGTCCTAGGATCAACCCTAATCTACATGTTGTTTAGATGTTTAGTCCTAGGATCAACCCTAATCTACACAAATTGTTTAGATGTTTAGTCCTAGGATCAACCCTAATCTACACGTTGTTTAGATGTTTAGTCCTAGGATCAACCCTAATCTACATGTTGTTTAGATGTTTAGTCCTAGGATCAACCCTAATCTACACGTTGTTTAGATGTTTAGTCCTAGGATCAACCCTAATCTACACGTTGTTTAGATGTTTAGTCCTAGGATCAACCCTAATCTACATGTTGTTTAGATGTTTAGTCCTAGGATCAACCCTAATCTACACGTTGTTTAGATGTTTAGTCCTAGGGTCAACCCTAATCTACATGTTGTTTAGATGTTTAGTCCTAGGATCAACCCTAATCTACATGTTGTTTAGATGTTTAGTCCTAGGATCAACCCTAATCTACATGTTGTTTAGATGTTTAGTCCTAGGATCAACCCTAATCTACACAAATTGTTTAGATGTTTAGTCCTAGGATCAACCCTAATCTACACGTTGTTTAGATGTTTAGTCCTAGGATCAACCCTAATCTACATGTTGTTTAGATGTTTAGTCCTAGGATCAACCCTAATCTACACGTTGTTTAGATGTTTAGTCCTAGGGTCAACCCTAATCTACATGTTGTTTAGATGTTTAGTCCTAGGATCAACCCTAATCTACACGTTGTTTAGATGTTTAGTCCTAGGATCAACCCTAATCTACATATTGTTTAGATGTTTAGTCCTAGGATCAACTCTAATCTACACGTTGTTTAGATGTTTAGTCCCAGGATCAACTCTAATCTACACAAGATGTTTAGTCCTAGGATCAACTGAAATCTACACACGATGTTTAGTCCTAGGATCAACTCTAATCTACACAAGTTGTTTAGATGTTTAGTCCTAGGATCAACCCTAATCTACACATGTTGTTTAGATGTTTAGTTCTAGGATCAACCCTAATCTACACAAGTTGTTTATATGTTTAGTTCTAGGATCAACCCTAATCTACACAAGATGTTTAGTCCTAGGATCAACCCTAATCTACACAAGTTGTTTAGATGTTTAGTCCTAGGATCAACTCTAATCTACACATGTTGTTTAGATGTTTAGTTCTAGGATCAACCCTAATCTACACAAGATGTTTAGTTCTAGGATCAACTCTAATCTGTACAAGTTGTTTAGTCCTACTAGGATCAACTCTAATCTACACTCTACACATGTTGTTTAGATGTTTAGTCCTAGGATCAACCCTAATCTATACAAGATGTTTAGTTCTAGGATCAACTCTAATCTACACAAGATGTTTAGTCCTAGGATCAACTGTAATCTACACAAGATGTTTAGTCCTAGGATCAACTCTAATCTACACAAGATGTTTAGATGTTTAGTCCTAGCATCAACCCTAATCTTCAGACGGTGTTTAGATGTTTAGTCCTAGGATCAACTCTAATCTACACAAGATGTTTAGTCCTAGGATCAACTCTAATCTACACACGTTGTTTAGATGTTTAGTCCTAGGATCAACTCTAATCTATACATGTTGTTTAGATGTTTAGTCCTAGGATCAACTCTAATCTACACATGTTGTTTAGTCCTAGGATGAACTCTAATCTACACATGTTGTTTAGATGTTTAGTCCTAGGATCAACCCTAATCTACATGTTGTTTAGATGTTTAGTCCTATGATCAACCCTAATCTACACGTTGTTTAGATGTTTAGTCCTAGGGTCAACCCTAATCTACATGTTGTTTAGATGTTTAGTCCTAGGATCAACCCTAATCTACACAAATTGTTTAGATGTTTAGTCCTAGGATCAACCCTAATCTACACGTTGTTTAGATGTTTAGTCCTAGGATCAACCCTAATCTACATGTTGTTTAGATGTTTAGTCCTAGGATCAACCCTAATCTACACATTGTTTAGATGTTTAGTCCTAGGATCAACCCTAATCTACACGTTGTTTAGATGTTTAGTCCTAGGATCAACCCTAATCTACATGTTGTTTAGATGTTTAGTCCTAGGATCAACCCTAATCTACACGTTGTTTAGATGTTTAGTCCTAGGGTCAACCCTAATCTACATGTTGTTTAGATGTTTAGTCCTAGGATCAACCCTAATCTACATGTTGTTTAGATGTGTAGTCCTAGGATCAACCCTAATCTACATGTTGTTTAGATGTTTAGTCCTAGGATCAACCCTAATCTACACAAATTGTTTAGATGTTTAGTCCTAGGATCAACCCTAATCTACACGTTGTTTAGATGTTTAGTCCTAGGATCAACCCTAATCTACATGTTGTTTAGATGTTTAGTCCTAGGATCAACCCTAATCTACACGTTGTTTAGATGTTTAGTCCTAATGTCAACCCTAATCTACATGTTGTTTGGATGTTTAGTCCTAGGATCAACCCTAATCTACACGTTGTTTAGATGTTTAGTCCTAGGATCAACCCTAATCTACATGTTGTTTAGATGTTTAGTCCTAGGATCAACTCTAATCTACACGTTGTTTAGATGTTTAGTCCCAGGATCAACTCTAATCTACACAAGATGTTTAGTCCTAGGATCAACTGAAATCTACACACGATGTTTAGTCCTAGGATCAACTCTAATCTACACAAGTTGTTTAGTCCTAGGATCAACCCTAATCTACACATGTTGTTTAGATGTTTAGTTCTAGGATCAACCCTAATCTACACAAGTTGTTTATATGTTTAGTTCTAGGATCAACCCTAATCTACACAAGATGTTTAGTCCTAGGATCAACCCTAATCTACACAAGTTGTTTAGATGTTTAGTCCTAGGATCAACTCTAATCTACACATGTTGTTTAGATGTTTAGTTCTAGGATCAACCCTAATCTACACAAGATGTTTAGTTCTAGGATCAACTCTAATCTACACTCTACACATGTTGTTTAGATGTTTAGTCCTAGGATCAACCCTAATCTATACAAGATGTTTAGTTCTAGGATCAACTCTAATCTACACAAGATGTTTAGTCCTAGGATCAACTGTAATCTACACAAGATGTTTAGTCCTAGGATCAACTCTAATCTACACATGTTTAGATGTTTAGTCCTAGGATCAACTCTAATCTACACAAGATGTTTAGATGTTTAGTCCTAGCATCAACCCTAATCTTCAGACGGTGTTTAGATGTTTAGTCCTAGGATCAACTCTAATCTACACAAGATGTTTAGTCCTAGGATCAACTCTAATCTACATACGTTGTTTAGATGTTTAGTCCTAGGATCAACTCTAATCTACACAAGATGTTTAGTCCTAGCATCAACCCTAATCTTCAGACGGTGTTTAGATGTTTAGTCCTAGGATCAACTCTAATCTACACAAGATGTTTAGTCCTAGGATCAACTCTAATCTACACACGTTGTTTAGATGTTTAGTCCTAGGATCAACTCTAATCTATACATGTTGTTTAGATGTTTAGTCCTAGGATCAACTCTAATCTACACATGTTGTTTAGTCCTAGGATGAACTCTAATCTACACATGTTGTTTAGATGTTTAGTCCTAGGATCAATCCTAACCTACACAAGATGTTTAGTCCTAGGATCAACTCTAATCTACACAAGATGTTTAGTCCTAGGATCAACTCTAATCTACACATGTTGTTTAGACCTAGGATCAACTCTAATCTACACAAGATGTTTAGTCCTAGGATCAACTCTAATCTACACAAGTTGTTTAGTCTTCTAATTTTCTCATTGAGGGGACTTGACACAAGAAAATCTTTTTTTTTGACAGGAGACTGTTGGTTTGTAGCTGCTATGGCTTGCCTCTCTAGCCCAGAGCATCGCAATCTCTTTGACAGAGTTGTCCCCCCTGGTCAGAGTTTCCAAGATGGCTGGTACTCTGGTGTATTTCGCTTCAACTTCTGGCACTTTGGAGTCTGGAGACAAGTTCTTGTGGATGATTTCCTGCCAACAGATAGAGGCCAGCTGATTTTTGTCAATTCAATTCAGGCTAATGAGTTCTGGCCAGCTCTTATGGAGAAAGCCTATGCTAAGTAAGTATATCTTGTTTGTATGTATCACCTTAAATGAGTTTGAATTGTGAGCAAAGAATTGTTTGAACAGTTTGGTTGGGAGCTGTCAAAACGTGTACCTGTTAACGTAGAAATGGACAAACAAATAGCTGCAAACAATTCAGATTAACTTGGGTAAATAGAACAATAGTTCTGTTGATGGTAGTTATAGTGATCACTGAAGACAAGCCTTCATCAACACTTTTAGAGTGATGCTTTGACCACAGAATTAGTATTTGTCATGAATTCATCAGTTCACAGGATAAACTTGACACAATTTTGTCCAAACCACCTTCTCTTTAGATTTATTATTCAGTTTATTGTAGCCACCGACAACCCCAATCATATCTTGTTTATTGTAGCCACCGACAACCCCAATCATATCTTGTTAATTGTAGCCACCGACAACCCCAATCAAACCTTGTTTATTGTAGCCACCGACAACCCCAATCATACCTTGTTTATTGTAGCCACCGACAACCACAATCAGATCTTGTTTATTGTAGCCACCGACAACCACAATCAGATCTTGTTTATTGTAGCCACCGACAACCACAATCATACCTTGCACACCTCCATATTTCCAATAATTTTGATGAGAATTTGTTGTTTTCTGGTGAATTTAACATATTTTATATTTTGAACACTTGTAAATTATATTTCTCCTTTCACTCACTATTGCTTAAATCTTTTATCTTTTATCTGCTTTCTCTACAGATTATATGGATCATATGAGGCTCTGAAAGGTGGTCAGATGGCGGATGCCTTGACAGATCTGTCAGGTGGTATCACTGAAGATTACACCATGAGAGGACCTCGCAGTAACCTGCCCAGTAACATTGTTAACATTCTCTTTAAAGCCATCGAGCGCCTGGCCCTCATTGGTTGCAGCATTTCTGTAAGTACCTTATAGACCTAACTGAGGTGCAATATTTTATTTTATTTAAATGCAAGTTTCCAAAAACTGCATCCGAGCCCATTAACATTTTCACTAAAAAAAACAATATTCACACCAAAGTTAGAATATTCAGCGCCATGGTGTCATGTCAGTGCTGCTGCACGGAGAACGACCAACGCCATACAACAGAGACTCCAGTCCTTCATTGACAGATGTCTATGAGGGATAATGGGCATAAAGTGGCAGGACATGGTGAGGAATGGGCATAAAGTGGAGCCAACATGGGAAAGGAGCCGACAATAGCCACTAGAACAACTAATTTAGAGAAGAAAATGTTGCTGGATAGGACAAAAGCTGTTTAAGGCACCGTCCAAAATAGTCAGACAGGCTCTTACATGGAATCCCCAAGGGTTATATCACATTGCAGAGTCATATTATGAGGTAGATTATTGTGGCAGTGCTGGGTCGTGCTGAACTCTGAGTTTGAGGTAGGTATATATGTGATGCATAACTACATTAGATCCAGTGGGGATGTAGGTGCTGACCCCAGCTGTGTGAGTCAGCGGAGCTATCAGATGTTCTGTGTGCCGGCAGGGCTGTGAGATGTTCTGTGTGCCAGCAGGGCTGTGAGATGTTCTGTGAGTCAGCAGGGCTGTGAGATGTTCTGTGTACCAGCAGGGCTGTGAGATGTTCTGTGTGAGTCAGCAGGGCTGTGAGATGTTCTGTGAGTCAGCAGGGCTGTGAGATGTTCTGTGAGTCAGCAGGGCTGTGAGATGTTCTGTGTGCCAGCAGGGCTGTGAGATGTTCTGTGTGAGTCAGCAGGGCTGTGAGATGTTCTGTGAGTCAGCAGGGCTATCAGATGTTCTGTGTGAGTCAGCAGGGCTGTGAGATGTTCTGTGTGAGTTAGCAGGGCTGTGAGATGTTCTGTGTGAGTCAGCAGGGCTGTGAGATGTTCTGTGTGAGTCAGCAGGGCTGTGAGATGTTCTGTGAGTCATGTCGTGAATATATTCACATGATGATATTTGTTTTCAGGGTACAGTCTACGCAACCTTGGAAAATGGTCTGGTCACAGGGCACGCCTACAGTGTGACGGATGTCAGACGGGTAAGTTGCAAGACACTTGGATGAGACATGGGGCAGGTGGGAAAGGTATATGACAAGACGTGAGGCAAATGGGTGCACATGAAATAGGCAGGTAAAATACAAGACACTTGAATAAGGTATGAGACAGGTGGATAAGACATGAGACAGGTAGGTAAAATATTAGTCAGGCTGGTAGGATAAGGGATAAGCAGGTAAGGCACAAAACAGGTGGATAAGGCACAAGACAGGTGGGTAAGGCACGAGACAGGTGGATAAGGCACGAGACAGGTGGGTAAGGCACGAGACAGGTGGATAAGGCACGAGACAGGTGGGTAAGAGGCAGATTACTGGTAGCACTTATAAAACAACATAAGTAATGTGTTGACGTGATACCAATCAATGAGAACCCTATCAATCCCTGTGGAGCACATGTCTTCAACAAATGTTGCCCTGCAGGTATGTGTTGCTGGTTTACACATGTCTTCAACAAATGTTGACCTGCAGGTATGCGTTGGTTGTTTACAAATCTACAAGATGGAATAGCCAGCCCCATCCCCAACCCTCCTTAGTCACCTCTTACATCATGTCTGTCAAGTTACGGTTGTTTGCTCCCCTTTTTGAGTCCCGCTAACACTCTAGATGGACACCACGTCATATGCCCGTGGTAAAGTATCATTTTTTGGGGTTTCCAAAATATTTGGTTCTTTCTTTGAGCTGATATTGTTCTTTGAATTGTTTAACTTTTACCTAACCACCGCCAGCAAGTCATGACAGAACAAAAATCTGCGTTTGCCTACTGATGTCTCCAAAACAAAAACATGGTAAAACAGCCGATCATACATCGTTTCAATCATATTATGACCAAATTGGGCTACCGTAGAGGTAGACAGTTTATTATGTCGAATACGCACATCTACACAGGTTTTAACCATTAAAATATTTTGTGTTAGATTACAAATAGATTTGAAGCACTTTATTATCTTCTTTTACACGGTTGGGGCCAGTCCATTATTGAGAAGGTGAAGTTAAGTTGTTGCAAAAGATCTTTGGGAGGTTGATTTGTTTAGTTTGTTTATTTAGGTGAAATTAAATACGTTTTTGGTGTAAACTAAGACGCGTGCTGATATTATTTGTTGTGATTTCAATGGATTTATTGAGGAGCGATGTTCCCTAATCGGTGCGTCTAAATGTTTGTGCTTTGTTTTTATAAAATTTCATCTTCTTGTATCTCAGAAACTAACACACACACAACGATAACACCAAGTTCTTTATTCATTGATGTTTCTACACACAACACAATTATATTTATTGACCAACAAAAAAGTTACAGGCTCTCAAAGTCAACAACCATGGTCAAATGTGACATGCTCAAAACGATAAAGTTGTATTACATTTAGTTAATGATGTTTGGTGAAGGTTCAGAAACTAATGGGCTCGAACATCTGATGGTGATTAGATGACCTCATGGCCTACAACTGTCCTGTCACCAGGTGGATGTGGATATTAATGTATCCTTTCTTCTAGGTTCTCATGGGCCAGCAGGCTGTGACCTTGATCAGGATACGTAACCCGCATGGCGACAGCAAGGAGTGGCGGGGAAGATGGAGTGAACGGTCAGACATTTTCTATTTAATGTTGTCACATCATGTTCTGATCCATTGTTTTCTACTTCTCTCTCTCTCTCATTATTGTTGAATGTTCTCTGTTAGGGTCTAATAGGGAACGGGTGCTGGTATTAGACCCTCGGAAGACAGGTCAGTTTTACCCTACTAATGACAGGGCGTTGCTACGGTAATCCTGCTCAATTCGAGAGGAGTCGCATGTCTCAGACACTTGGTCCACGTGCTTGGCTGATAAGCCAATGGTGCGAGGCTACCATCTGAGGGATTACGGCCGAACGTCTCTAAGCCGGAATCCTGCCCTAAATCTCAGCACCACTGCGATTGGAGGCTACGATATGGTTGGGACCTGGCGCTTGCGTCTCAGCCTGACCCGGTCGAGTCGCAGAAAGAGGTCTCTGCCGTCCCGCCGATCAAAGCGGGCGGGAAGCTGCTCGATATTCACCCCATACGGCGTTGAGGTGTGAAACCACTAGAGAAGACTTAGTTCTCGGTCTGGGTGTCGTAAGCAGTAGAGTAGCCACCTCACTGCGACCTGTTGAGACTCAGCCCTTGATCATGAGATATGTTCGCACACCAGGCGAACAACATCTCCATGCCATGACCAGGCTTGTCCCCTGGATAAATGCGCTCCTGCCTCGCTCTTTACCTCTGTCTGCTATCAGTCATCCCAATGGACGCAGAAGAGATGCAGGCCAGCGGACATTGCACCTCTGCCCTATTGTGACAACCTCCCAGGTGGCGGGAAATGCTAGGCGTACCATCACTGCAGAGGAGCCGAGAAAATAAAGGGAGCAAGGAGATACCCCACTCACATGCACATGCTACGTTTCTGGCAGGACGTGACGATCCTGGGACACAGACACACTGGACTGCCTCTCTTCCAGGATAGTACAAACTAGTACATAGTCCATCATATCATATCATCACCACACCATATAGACACGAGTGGTGAAGACTCGATAGTCCTGCAAGACAACTTCCCTAAGAGAGAAAACTCTGACCACAAACAACTGCTGCCTTGCAGATAGGCTGGGGACAGCCAAAGGCTAAGGAGGGCATCCCTACAGAAACGCCTGTTGAAATCTGATGCACTGGGCCACAAGCTTAACAAGTAACACAGTGCAACGTATATCGTTGTATGATGATAGTACAACCTAACAGAAAAAAGTGTGGCGCTCATTCTGTGGAGTCCCACCAGGCAGCGATAGTGCCGGGCCGCATGCCTCGAAGGGGCCCACCCAATGCTACTGGTGGTCACCCACCCATGTGCTGTTGAGTCAAGGCACAAGGTGATGGGGCAAAAACTATTGACCAAAAACCCAAGACCCTCAGAATACTACAGTGGAATGCGGAAGGAGTCATTAACAAAAAGCTTTCCCTAACCCATCACCTGCATGAAGGTAAGATTGACGTGGCATGTATCCAAGAAACGCACCTCATCAACAACCACAAATTCTCAATCAGAGGATACCAGACCTTCCGTTTTGATAGAGAAGGTCACAAAGGAGGGGTTCTCATTCTGACACGTAACTGCATACCGAGTAGCACGATAGCTGTCAATCACACTGGACAAGCAGAAATTGTAGGAGTCGACATAATGACACAAGAAATGAAGATCCGCATCTTCAACCTGTATGGCCCACCCAACAAAGACCTGTCACTCTCGAGTATGGAAATCAAGGACTCCAGCTGCCTAGTAGTTGAAGACTTCAACAGCCACTCGGAGAGATAAGGATATTTGGACACAGACAGCAGAGGTGATGAAGTGGAAGACTGGGAGATAGACACAAATCTCTATCTAATCAATAGGCCGGAGGACAGCCCTAGCTTCTATTCTAGAACATGGCATACCACCTCTACTCCAGACTTGGCCTTTTCCACGGTGGATATTCATCACAAAATAGACCGCCAGGTACTCAACCAATTGGCAAGTAGCGACCACAGGCCAATTAGGCGAGAAATTGAAATGGAAGTAGGCCCACAGGAAATAATACCGCTCTCACGTTGGAACTATAAACGAGTCGACTGGGACAGATTTGCAATGCTGACAGATGGGCTGTGTGAAACCATCAACACACGGAATAACAATATGAAACATATGGTGGAAGGCCTAAGCAAAGCAATAATGCAAGCAGCCACTGAAACCATCCCAAGAGGGGCAAGGAAAAACTACAAGCCATATTGGAATCATGAACTGCAGAAAGCGGAAGAGGAAGTCTCAAATGCTAGGAACATGGCAGAGAGAAAACAATCTATGGAGGCAAATATCGCCCTCAAAGCCATCACGGCGAAATACAAATACACTCTAAACCAAATAACAAGAGAAAGTTGGAAAAACAAAACAGAAAGCCTCAATTTAGATAAAGAAGGGAACAAACTATGGAAGTCAGTCAGAGCCATGAATGACAAAACTCCATCAAACAAACAAATTACCATCAAGCAGGGCGACAACATGCTCACTGGAAAAAGAGCAGCAAACGCCTTTATAGAACATTATGCCAGAGCAAACCACATTGATGTTCCTACAGACAGGCATACAGACATTAGGGAAGAACAAAATGGGCACGACAACATCAAGATGGCACCAGAGGAGCACATGATGGCAAAACTAACAATGAATGAAATGAAAGAGGCCATGAGAACTTGAAAAAGAAATCGCCCGGAAAAGATGGTGTAACAAACGAAATGCTGATGGGGTTGGGCCAAACAGCAAAGAGGAAGTTACTATCAGTCCTAACCAAAGCTGCAAAAGGGGAATTGTACCGCAGGCATGTAAAGACGCTGTACTTATACCAGTACCAAAGAAAGATAAAGATAGAGCAGATCCAAATGGATACAGGCCTATCAGCCTACTGAGCTGCGTAGGAAAACTGATGGAGCGTATGATAAACACCAGACTGATGTGGCATCTGGAAGAAAAACACATACTAATTCCACAGCAAGCAGGCTTTAGACAGCACAGATCCACTGAGGACCAGATCACTCTCATAGCCCAGGAAATAGAGGATGCTTACCAAGAGAAACACAGTAGCGGTTTGGGTGGATTTAGAGAAGGCATTTGACAAGGTGTGGAAAGAGGGGCTTAAAGTCAAGCTACGAAGAAGTGAAGTTTGTGGGAAAATGTACAGATGGATCAGCCACTACCTCAAAAATAGAACAGCCAGAGTTCAAGGGCAGGTGAGCAAAACGGTGACACTGGAGCAAGGAGTACCCCAAAGGGGAGTACTGTCACCCACGTTTTCTGGTGTATATAAACAACATCATAGAGAATATACCAAGAAGAGTCCACAGCTCCATGTTTGCAGACGATCTGGCTATGTGGACCTCTGAAAAAAATCTCACGATAGCAAGCAATCGGATGCAGCAGGCCCTAACATCGTTGGAGGAGTGGGCGAATGCATGGCTGGTAAAAATAAATGAGGAAAAAACAACATGTACGATATTCTCGCTTTCAAATAAACCCCAAAACACCAAAATAAGTCTTAACGCCAAATATCTGCGGCCAAACGACAACCCAAACTACCTGGGAGTCACATTTGATCAGCGCATGACATGGAAAAGTCAGATCGAGAGAAACCGAATGAGAGCAATCATGAGGAAACTTACTGGCACAAGCTGGGGAGCAGACGAAAGTATACTAAAGAAACGGTACACTGGAAGAGTGAGACCAGTTCTCGAGTATGGCATTGCGGCATGGACAACAGCAGCAAAGGCGAACTTTGATAAAATTAGCAAACTTCAAAACCAAGCCATGAGAGTTATAACAGGAGGCATGAAGTCAACGCCAATTGTAGAACTTGAAAAGAATACAAATCTGCAATTCATGACCGACAGAAGAGCCTGCAGAGCCCAGCAGCAAGCAGAGAAACTCAGAAGACTGACTGACCATCCAATGCATCAGAGACAAAATAGATTTGGAAATGGGAAACTGAAGCGGAGAAACTTTGCAGAAATAGCCAAAGCAAAGATGAGCGAAGACCCTATGAACACATTAACAACACCAAAGCCCATCCCTACTGTACGCCAAACCTACCTGGAAGTAGCATATCATTCCGGAGGTGGTAGAAAATATACCAGGTATTGGAAACAAGAACAGCCAGACTGAAAAAGAAAGAACAGACATAATCCTGAGGTACATAACGAAAAACTAACCAAGCATGGACTGGACCCATGCATACACCGACGGTTCTGTAACAAACACAACACAGAACGGAGGGGCAGGGGTATTCCTGAGCCTACCAAATGGTAGAAAAATAACACTGTCAGTGGCAACTGGAAAATTCTCAAGCAATTTAGAGCGGAGGCAGAGGCACTGAGGGCTGCAGTAGAAGCAATGCTGACGGCGAAAGCAATGAAAGCCAGATAGTCCTGTTTACAGATGCCCTGGCCGTAGTCACAGCACTAAAAAGCCAGAAAAATACTGAACTTAATGATTTAAGAGCAGTACTCTGTCAACTATGCCAGCAGTCCGCACCAAAAAGAGTAGTGGTACAGTGGGTTCCATCCCACTGTAACATCCAAGGCAACGCGGAGGCAGACAGACTGGCAAAAGAAGGTGCAAGACTACCACAACCAGATTCTAGTGTGACCTACGAAGAGTCCAAAAAGCTTATTAGGGCCAGATACATGACCAAATGGGAAACAGAACATACTGGCTACACAAAAAATGATGCCCATTACCAGTTGAACAGAAGAGAGCAGGTCGTGGTCTTCAGACTTCGCACTGGCCACAACAGACTGAGGTACCACCTATTCAATAAACTGAAGATAGGTGGCACTGACGAATGCACTTGTGGTACCGGGAAAATGACCGCTGAACATCTGCTGCAAAACTACCCGACATACGAGGATCAGAGAAAGCACACGTGGCCATCACCAGTGGCAACACTAGACAAGCTCTATGGCAGTTTCGACAGCCTCAGGATGACCGCTGCTTTTTTTGAAAAAATACAGGTTGACGTTTGACAGCGTACGAAGAAGAAGAATAATGTTCTGACTGATATATTGTCCTCAGCTTCTCCTTCTCTCTCTATCTTCTTTCCCCCCTCTCTTCTCTTCCTCCCTCCCCCCATATTATTGTTAAATGTTCTGATTGATATATTGTCCTCAGCCCCCCCCCCCCCACCCCGTCTTCTCTTCCACCTCCCCACATATTATTGTTTAACATAACCACATCATGTTCTGATTCCATTTCTTCTATTTACAGTCTCCTGACCTTCTAGTTCCAGTCTCCTGACCTTCTAGTTCCAGTCTCCTGACCTTCTGTCTGCAGTCTCCTGACCTTCTGTCTGCAGTCTTCTGACCTTCTGTTCTGACCAGATTTTCCTGACAACTTCCATGTTTTATCACCTGCTCAGATCATCCAGTTTTTTTTAAATAAAATGTTTTTTTGTTTCTCTAATTCAGTTTTTAAAAATATACTGTGTCATCTGTTTTAGTTGAAGGTCTACCATTCTGTTATGGATCCCTTGTGTATCATGGGCTGTAGGCTCGGTTCTTTCAACATGACATTGTGTTGTTTGATACTGATGGGAGTCAGTGAGAGATAGCAAATGGAACTGATTACATGTGTCAATGTTGACAGATCTCACAATGGCCAGTATGATTACATGTGTCAATGTTGACAGATCTCACAATGGCCAGTATGATTACATGTGTCAATGTTGACAGATCTCACAATGGCCAGTATGATTACATGTGTCAATGTTGACAGATCTCACAATGGCCAGTATGATTACATGTGTCAATGTTGACAGATCTCACAATGGCCAGTATGATTACATGTGTCAATGTTGACAGATCTCACATGTGTCAATGTCCAGGAATACAATTGCAACAACATAATGACAATCTAACTAGAACATGTACAGAATACCGCACGACAATCAACGCAGAAAAAGCCCAGGTCATGAAAATATCTATGCAAGAAGGAGAAACCAATACCTTCCTTGTCAAGCAGCAAATCAAACAGGTGAAAGATTTGGCAAACTGAATATTTGTTGTCACAGATCTCCTGATGTCCGGTTCAATTGTTTTTCACATCTGTGATTTGTGTTCCTCTTCTTTTACCAGATCTCCAGAGTGGCAGGCGGTCTCTCCAGGTGACAGAGCAAACCTGGGACTTATACAGCGGGATGATGGAGAGTTTTGGTGAGTCTGTTCGCTTACTCAGATCACATTTCTGAATATTTTATTTCTTTCACATCATTTATTTCTATTTACGTGATTGTCTTTCACATTTCTATAAACAATTTCAGTAAAGACTTTTATGCTAACAAGAGGCGCTCATATTGAACAGCAGTTCCCAAATACACACAGCATGCCACTCACACAGATAGAATGACAAGTTAGAAGGTGCAAGACTACCACAAACAGATACTAGTATGACGTACGAAGAGTCAAAACGGCTTATCAAAGCCAGATACATGACCAAATGGGAAACCGAACATACCGGCTACACCAAAAACGATGCCTATTACCAGTTGAACCGAAGAGAGCAGGTCGTTGTCTTCAGACTTCGCACTGGCCACAATAGACTGAGGTACCACCTATTCAACAAATTGAAGATAGGTGGTACCGACGAATGCCGTGAGGTACTGGTAAAATGACCGCTGAACGTCTGCTGCATAAGTGCCCGACATACGAGGACCAGAGAGAGCAGATGTGGCCATCACCAGTGGAACTGCAAGACAAGCTCTTTGGCAGTGGCGACAGCCTCAGGATGACTGCCGCTTTTTTCGAAAAAATAATGGTAACTGTCTGACTGCGTACGAAGAAGAAGAAGAAGAAGAATGGCAAGTTAAGACCTATCACGCCTGTTTGTGACTGATGAATGCTGTTTGTTCAGGTATAAACAGAACATTCACATTTCTGATCTAGTTATCTCCTTTAACTTTCATTGTTTTCACCTGCCAGGATGGACTTTGAGGATTTCCTGGCAAACTTTGACTCCCTCTACATCTGTAACCTGACCCCTGACTCTCCGGTGGAGGCCCCAAGGAAATGGGAGAGTGTTGAGCATTCTGGAAGATGGACCAAGGGCTTCAACGCTGGCGGCAGACCTTCGAGAGAAGGTATTTCTTTCTATATGTGATCATTACCCAGAACACATTTTCATTATTGTCACAGTTATGTCACTTTAGTGCTGGGTTAATATTTATTGTCACATTTATCATATCTGATGATTTAAAGCTGTATGTCCTCCTAAAAGGGATTTCATTTTGTGGCTAACATGATGGTTGCTGTGTGCCTTTGCAGCCTCTCACTGGGCCAATCCACAGTATTATTTGCGACTAGAGGACACCGATGAAGATGACGACAACGTCTGCAGCGTTCTCATTCAACTGATGCAGGTGGATCGTCGCAAGATGAAACAAAAAGGCGAGAAGTTTCTCTCCATCGGTTTCAATGTTTACCAGGCAAGTTCTCCATCACCCCAACACGTATTCTGTTCCACTCAGACTAGCCTGATCTATACAAACAGCTTCTCCATCACCCCAACACGTATTCTGTTCCACTCAGACTGGCCTGATCTACACAAACAGCTTCTCCATCACCCCAACACGTATTCTGTTCCACTCAGACTGGCCTGATCTACACAAACAGCTTCTCCATCACCCCAACACGAATTCTGTTCCACTCAGATTGGCCTGAACTTAATCTACACAAACAGCTTACCTACTTACAGGCTTCGTCTGTTTCGCCGCAGTGTACAGGTGAGACAGGTGAACAAACTGCTGAGCATGTTGTGCAGGACTGTCCACTGAATGGTCAGTTAAGGAAGATACACTGGCCAAATGATTGGACACTACAATCAAACCTGTATGGTCAGTTAAGGAGGATACACTGACTAAATGATTGGACACTACAATCAAAGCTGTATGGTCAGTTAAGGAGGATACACTGACTAAATGATTGGACACTACAATCAAAGCTCTATGGTCAGTTAAGGAGGATACACTGACCAAATGATTGGACACTACAATCAAAGCTGTATGGTCAGTTAAGGAGTATACCCTGACCAAATGATTGGACACTACAATCAAAGCTGTATGGTCAGTTAAGGAGGATACACTGACCAAATGATTGGACACTACAATCAAAGCTGTATGGAGCTGAAGAGTAACTGCAGTCAATGGTTGAGTTCATCGCGTAACCTCGCCTGATGGTGTAAATGCCTATGATGCTATCACAAGAAGATGACGCTGACCTCCTATCAGCACCATGACCTATATTTACTGCTCCTTGTATCTGGACCCGTTGACACGATCGAGGTTGCTCATTTCTATTTGTGATGTTTTTGTTGGAAGAGAGTCAGTGGCTGAAAACATGCAGAGACTTGTGCCTATTTTTGTGTGCCTGCCAGATGTGTACAGAACCATTCCTGTTTGTGTGTACAGAACCATTGCTGTTTGTGTGTACAGAACCATTCCTGTTTGTGTGTACAGAACCATTCCTGTTTGTGTGTACAGAACAATTCCTGTTTGTGTGTACAGAACCATTCCTGTTTGTGTGTACAGAACCATTCCTGTTTGTGTGTACAGAACAATTCATGTTTGTGTGTACAGAACCATTGCTGTTTGTGTGTACAGAACAATTCATGTTTGTGTGTACAGAACCATTGCTGTTTGTGTGTACAGAACCATTGCTGTTTGTGTGTACAGAACCATTCCTGTTTGTGTGTACAGAACCATTCCTGTTTGTGTGTACAGAACCATTGCTGTTTGTGTGTACAGAACCATTCCTGTTTGTGTGTACAGAACCATTGCTGTTTGTGTGTACAGAACCATTGCTGTGTGTGTGTACATAACCATTGCTGTTTGTGTGTACAGAACCATTGCTGTTTGTGTGTACAGAACCATTGCTGTTTGTGTGTACATAACCAGTCCTGTTTGTGTGTACAGAACCATTCCTGTTTGTGTGTACATAACCATTCCTGTTTGTGTGTACAGAACCATTCCTGTTTGTGTGTACAGAACCATTGCTGTTTGTGTGTACAGAACCATTCCTGTTTGTGTGTACATAACCAGTCCTGTTTGTGTGTACAGAACCATTGCTGTTTGTGTGTACAGAACCATTGCTGTTTGTGTGTACAGAACCATTCCTGTTTGTGTGTACATAACCAGTCCTGTTTGTGTGTACAGAACCATTGCTGTTTGTGTGTACAGAACCATTGCTGTTTGTATGTACAGAACCATTCCTGTTTGTGTGTACAGAACCATTCATGTTTGTGTGTACAGAACCATTCCTGTTTGTGTGTACAGAACCATTGCTGTTTGTGTGTACAGAACCATTCCTGTTTGTGTGTACAGAACCATTCCTGTTTGTGTGTACATAACCAGTCCTGTTTGTGTGTACATAACCAGTCCTGTTTGTGTGTACAGAACCATTCCTGTTTGTGTGTACAGAACCATTCCTGTTTGTGTGTACAGAACCATTCCTGTTTGTGTGTACAGAACCATTCCTGTTTGTGTGTACAGAACCATTCCTGTTTGTGTGTACAGAACCAGTCCTGTTTGTGTGTACAGAACCATTGCTGTTTGTGTGTACAGAACCATTGCTGTTTGTGTGTTCAGAACCATTGCTGTTTGTGTGTACAGAACCATTGCTGTTTGTGTGTACAGAACCATTCCTGTTTGTGTGTACAGAACCATTGATGTTTGTGTGTACAGAACCATTGATGTTTGTGTGTACAGAACCAGTCCTGTTTGTGTGTACAGAACCAGTCCTGTTTGTGTGTACAGAACCAGTCCTGTTCTAATATTGCAGTATGAAAAAGGATACTCACTACCTCTGAAGAAAGACTACTTTGACCACCATCAAGCCATTGCTAGTTCCGGGGCCTACGTCAACATTCGTCAAGTGACCAGGAGACTGACCCTCGCCCAGGGAGAGTACGTGGTTGTACCCAGCACTTGGAATGAAGATGAGGCTGCTGACTACTACATCCGGTTTTTCTTGGAGGGAGGAAATGTTGCTGAGTAAGTGTTGCTTGATTTGACCCAGACCAAGTTAAGACCAGTACAGAGTTGTCATGACCAAGTTAAGACTAGACCAGTACAGAGTTGTCATGACCAAGTTAAGACCAGACCAGTACAGAGTTGTCATGACCAAGTTAAGACTAGACCAGTACAGAGTTGTCATGACCAAGTTAAGACTAGACCAGTACAGAGTTGTCATGACCAAGTTAAGATGACCAGTACAGAGTTGTCATGATCAAGTTAAGATGACCAGTACAGAGTTGTCATGACCAAGTTAAGATGACCAGTACAGAGTTGTCATGACCAAGTTAAGACTAGTACAGAGTTGTCATGACCAAGTTAAGACTAGACCAGTACAGAGTTGTCATGACCAAGTTAAGACCAGACCAGTACAGAGTTGTCATGACCAAGTTAAGACTAGACCAGTACAGAGTTGTCATGACCAAGTTAAGACTAGACCAGTACAGAGTTGTCATGACCAAGTTAAGACCAGACCAGTACAGAGTTGTCATGACCAAGTTAAGACTAGACCAGTACAGAGTTGTCATGACCAAGTTAAGACCAGACCAGTACAGAGTTGTCATGACCAAGTTAACCCTTTGAACCCGTGATCCCGATGAACCAGTGTGTGTGTGTACATAGCCTGAGTCACCGGTTTGCCGGTAGAGCACACGTATCTTATAACAACGGGCATAGTATGGATAGACACTGTAGAATTTGCATACTACTTCCGGAATGTTACTTCAAAATGGTGGCGCCCATGAACTGATAACATTGCGACAAATTTTTACAATATTTTCACGATGAAAAGACGTGCAGAAAAACCAGTAAATGAGCGTTCTAAAAGGCTTACAATGGAACAAGCTGTCTAGATTGTTCTCAATGAGTCGGAGGACGATGAATTAGATTTAGATAGCAACTATTCTGAAACTGATATAGAAGTTGAATCAGATGATCATTTGAGTGATAACATGTGTTCATTAGACTGATGAAGCTACATCTTACCCTGTTCCTGATTTTTCTGGCGATCAGACTGTTTTACAGGGGCGTGAAGAGGCGGAGCGTCTCCCAGGTAGTGTCTCTAGTAAATTTGATGCAGGTTGGTCTCCGATAAATATATTTAGACCTGTGTCTGCAGTAGACACAACATTTATGGAGCAGATAGGCCCTAAGAACATTCCAGAAACTATTAATCCAGAAAGTAAAGCCAGTGAATTTTTTTGAACTTTTCCTGGATAATGATTTCTGGCACAATTTGTGTGAGCAGACAACTCGACGCGCTGAGCAGGTGAGAAGCAAGAAACCAATTAGCTACTATGCCAAAAATTTTTAAAGTGTAGTAGTGCCAGAGATGAAAGCATTCTTTGGACTGCGTCTTCAAATGGAGCACAGTGTGAGTAAACGACGTTACGAGGAGTACTGGTCTAGCTCGTCTGCTAACTTAGTGTCTCATACTCCTGGTTTCCGCACTGTGATGGACCGTGATCGCTTCCTTGCTCTCTGGACTTTTCTTCATCTTGTTGATGAGGAGGACCCAGCTTTGGATAAAGCAGATAAACTTTATAAAGTAAGGCCTATGTTGGATGTGTTGCTACCAAAATTTCGGCACTATTATTCGCCTTCACAGCACGTGAGCTTAGATGAAGGTATGATCCCCTCGAAAAGCAGGCTTGCCTTCAAACAGTATATCAAGTCAAAGCCCATAAAGTGGGGAATAAAGGCTTACATGGCTTGTGAAGCAAGCTCTGGATATATTCTGAATCTGGAAATCTACACTGGAAAAGCAGACAATATTATTCCAGAACTTGGTGTTGTTAGTAGCGTCCTTATTAGAATTTTAACTTCTGGGAATTTGGTCAACAAAAACTATATTGCTGTTATGGACAGATTCTACAACAGTGTAATTCTCTGTGACAAGTTGTACACTGATTATGGTACACTTGCTGTAGGTACAGCAATGACAAAATAGGAAATTTTATCCAAAAGTACTGGCAGGAAAGAAGAAAATGGACAGGGGTCATTCAGAATTTATTTGCCATAACAACAATGTATGCCTTGTCTGGATGGACCAAAGACCTGTAAATGTTATATCCAACTACCACAACCCAACAGAAATTGGAACCTGTTAGAAGAAAGGATGGAACAGCTGTAGATGTTCCAACTCCTCAACTTTGTATTGACTATAATGCTTTCATGGGGGGCACAGATCTCCACGACCAAATTTGTCGTCTCAACAAGACACGACGGCATTATCGCTGGCCTAGGAGGCTAATTGTGAAATTCTTTATGTGGGCATGTAATAATGCCTACATACTTACGGATCATTACAGTCCCCACAATACAACAGGAAGACGCTACAGGACATTTGGGATGTTCATGAATGAAGTTTGTTTATCCCTCATTGGGGATTATAGAACAGTAACTGTAAAACTTCACAACCGTGTCGAGGCACAACAGAGACTGCAAAATGTTGGTTCCCATCATCCACAAATGTCTCCAAATGCTACAGGAAATAATGTTTGTGTAGTATGCTCATTTAAATTTAACAAGCATGTCAAGGACTTCCCAAACATGGCCTACAAAGACAGACCATTCAAACAAGTCAAGACAAAATTTTGGTGTAAACATTGTGAAACTTATCTGTGCCTAAAGGATGGGTCTACAGGCTGGGAGGACTGGCATAATAAGCTGGAATATTGGTCAGGTCAGTGGGTCTACAGGCTGGGAGGACTGGCATAATAAGCAGGAATATTGGTCAGGTCAGTGGGTCTACAGGCTGGGAGGACTGACATAATAAGCTGGAATATTGGAGATGATCAGGTCAGTGGGTCTACAGGCTGGGAGGACTGGCATAATAAGCTGGAATATTGGAGATGATCAGGTCAGTGGGTCTACAGGCTGGGAGGACTGGCATAAAAAGCTGGAATATTGGTCAGGTGAGTGGGTCTACAGGCTGGGGGGACTGGCATAATAAGCTGGAATATTGGTCAGGTCAGTGGGTCTACAGGCTGGGAGGACTGCCATAATAAGCAGGAATATTGGAGATGATCAGGTCAGTGGGTCTACATGCTGGGAGGACTGGCATAATAAGCAGGAATATTGGAGATGATCAGGTCAGTCTATTTGAGATAAAATAATTGAAACAGATCACTTAGTTTTGTCATTGTAACTAGTTTTGTTCAGGTGTCCATTTTTGGATTTTTTTCTTCAGGAGCCCAGGGGAGTGGGGTTTTACAGGCCAGGTGACCAGGGGAGTGGGGTTTTACAGGCCATGTGACCAGGGCTCAAAGGGTTAAGACAAGACCAGTACAGAGTTGTCATGACCAAGTTAAGACTAGACCAGTACAGAGTTGTCATGACCAAGTTAAGACCAGTACAGAGTTGTCATGACCAAGTTAAGACCAGTACAGAGTTGTCATGACCAAGTTAAGACTAGACCAGTACAGAGTTGTCATGACCAAGTTAAGACCAGTACAGAGTTGTCATGACCAAGTTAAGACTAGACCAGTACAGAGTTGTCATGACCAAGTTAAGACCAGTACAGAGTTGTCATGACCAAGTTAAGACTAGACCAGTACAGAGTTGTCATGACCAAATAAGACAAGACCAGTACAGAGTTGTCATGACCAAGTTAAGACCAGTACAGAGTTGTCATGAACAAGTTAAGACCAGACCAGTACAGAGTTGTCATGACCAAGTTAAGACTAGACCAGTACAGAGTTGTCATGACCAAGTTAAGACTAGACCAGTACAGAGTTGTCATGACCAAATAAGACAAGACCAGTACAGAGTTGTCATGACCAAGTTAAGACCAGTACAGAGTTGTCATGACCAAGTTAAGACCAGTACAGAGTTGTCATGACCAAGTTAAGACTAGACCAGTACAGAGTTGTCATGACCAAATAAGACAAGACCAGTACAGAGTTGTCATGACCAAGTTAAGACCAGTACAGAGTTGTCATGAACAAGTTAAGACCAGACCAGTACAGAGTTGTCATGACCAAGTTAAGACTAGACCAGTACAGAGTTGTCATGACCAAGTTAAGACTAGACCAGTACAGAGTTGTCATGACCAAGTTAAGACCAGACCAGTACAGAGTTGTCATGACCAAGTTAAGACCAGACTCTCTCTCTCTCTCTCTCTCTCTCTCTCTCTCTTTCTTTCCCATCTCTCCTTTCTCTCTCTCCTCTCTCTCGTCTCTGTCACAGACGTGGACATAAAACCATCTCCTTTCAAACCTATACCAGGTTGATGTAACTTTCCACCTTCTCCTGACAAACCTATACCAGGTAGATGTAACTTTCCATCAGACAAACTTATACCAGGTAGATGTAACTTTCCACCAGACAAACTTATACCAGGTAGATGTAACTTTCCACCTTCTCCTGACAAACCTATACCAGGTAGATGTAACTTTCCATCAGACAAACTTATACCAGGTAGATGTAACTTTCCACCAGACAAACTTATACCAGGTAGATGTAACTTTCCACCAGACAAACTTATACCAGGTAGATGTAACTTTCCACCTTCTCCTGACAAACCTATACCAGGTAGATGTAACTTTCCACCTTCTCCTGACAAACCTATACCAGGTAGATGTAACTTTCCACCTTCTCCTGACAGTCTGTCAGCCTCTTGACAATGAGACAAGTCAGATAGAATCCTGATTTCATATAAATGATTTATTTGTTATTTAATCTGTTTTATGTATCATTTGATATTGTGTGTGTGCAGATACTGTGATGAGAAACCAGAGAAGATAGAGGTACCTGCAACAGTTGTCTCCTCTGAGGTTAAGCAACAGGAGGATACCATCAAGAACTTTTTCTATAGAGTTTCAGGGGAGGTATGTACAAGTCTAGATTTGTGTAGAGTTTCAGGGGAGGTATGTACAAGTCTAGATTTGTGTAGAGTTTCAGGGGAGGTATGTACAAGTCTACATTTGTGTAGTTTCATGGGAGGTATGTACAAGTCTAGATTTGTGTAGTTTCAGGGGAGGTATGTACAAGTCTAGATTTGTGTAGAGTTTCAGGGGAGGTATGTACAAGTCTAGATTTGTGTAGAGTTTCAGGGGAGGTATGTACAAGTCTAGATTTGTGTAGAGTTTCAGGGGAGGTATGTACAAGTCTACATTTGTGTAGTTTCATGGGAGGTATGTACAAGTCTAGATTTGTGTAGTTTCAGGGGAGCTATGTACAAGTCTACATTTGTGTAGTTTCAGGGGAGGTATGTACAAGTCTAGATTTGTGTAGTTTCAGGGGAGGTATGTACAAGTCTAGATTTGTGTAGAGTTTCAGGGGAGGTATGTACAAGTCTAGATTTGTGTAGAGTTTCGGGGGAGGTGTGTACAAGTCTAGATTTGTGTAGAGTTTTGGGGGAGGTATGTACAAGTCTAGATTTGTGTAGAGTTTCAGGGGAGGTATGTACAAGTCTAGATTTGTGTAGAGTTTCGGGGGAGGTATTGGCAAGTCTAGATTTGTGTAGAGTTTCAGGGGAGGTATGCACAAGTCTACATTCTGTTATGTTTGTGGGGACTGTGGGGTAGTTCTGTTATGTTTGTGGGGACTGTGGGTTAGTTCTGTTATGTTTGTGGGGACTGTGGGGTAGTTCTGTTATGTTTGTGTGGACTGTGGGGTAGTTCTGTTATGTTTGTGGGGTAATTCTGTTATGTTTGTGGGGACTGGGGTTGTTCTGTTATGTTTGTGGGGACTGTGGGTTAGTTCTGTTATGTTTGTGGGGACTGTGGGTTAGTTCTGTTATGTTTGTAGGGACTGTGGGGTAATTCTGTTATGTTTGTGGGGTAATTCTGTTATGTTTGTGGGGACTGTGGGGTAATTCTGTTATGTTTGTGGGGACTGTCGGGGTAGTTCTGACTGGAGATCTGTTATGTTTGTGGGGAAGTTCTGTTATGTTTGTGGGGACTGTGGGGTAATTCTGTTATGTTTGTGGGGACAGTGCGGTAGTTCTGACTGGTGATCTGTTTTGTTTGTGGTAAAGTTCTGTTATGTTTGTGGGGACTGTGGGGTAATTATGTTATGTTTATGGGGACTGTGCGGCAGTTCTGACTGGAGATCTGTTATGTTATGATATGAACAGTTCTACATGACAACATCACTTGCTCAGAAAACACACTTGTACATCCTCTGGTTTATGTGTTGTCACTGACGCCGTCTTGTATGTACATCTTCTTGTACGAGATGTGTTCAAATGAAACCAGACCTAACTGCACCAAGTGAACATACGTATGATGTGCATGATGACGTCACTTCTGATGTAAACAGTACATAGCAACCGTCAAGTTTGCACAATTTTGTTATCCTCAGACTCATAGTTTCCTTGGCAGACCGTTCAAAATATGGCGGGTTTGATACGGAATCTGTCCATTGTTGGTCAGCGGATGCTGATTCGGTTTCTAATAGCTGACGGATGTTGACCAGTTGACATTCATTGCAGAATGCAGGCAGTGTATGGTGACCCTAATTGCTGCGTCAATTTTGACGACGGCATCTTCTAACGCAACAATATGTGCTTGATCTGGTCTCGGAAGATCTTTCGTTAACTCACATCCTTCTTTAAACATTGTTGTCCAGTTCTTCACTGTTGTCTTCGACACACATTTGTCACCATACACTGCCTGCATTCTGTGATGAATGTCAACTGGTCGACATCCTAGAAACCGAATCACCACTTGCTGGTCAACTCTGGACGGATTCCGTATCACATCCGCCATGTTTTCAACGGTCTGCTGAGGAAACTATGAATTGGAGGATAATGAAATTTTGCAAACTTGACGGTTGGTATGTGCTGTTTACACCAGAAGTGATGTCATCATGCGCATTGTATGTATGTTCACTTGGTGCAGTTTGGTCCAATTTAATTATAACACGCCTCGTATGTACGTCCTCTTGTATGTATGCCCCCCTCGTATGTACATCCTCTTGTATGCATGTGCCCCTCTTGTATGTATGTCCCCTGTTATTTAATCACTTGTGTTGTTGCAGTGGCTCATGACCTGATCATTAAAATAATTCAATGTTCCCATTTGTACGTGTCGTTTCTAGAAAGATTGTCCCATTGACTTAATGGCTGTGTGGTACAAGTTGTAAGTGTTCTTGTTTCAGGACATGGAGGTCAGCCCGTTTGAGCTGTGCAGTGCCATCAATGAAGCTCTCAAAAGTGGTAAGCTGCTTCATTGACAAACATCTACCTTTTGTTCTTGTTTGGTTGTGTAAGACAACGACTGCTAGATTGGTTCACAGTTCACATGTACAAGTAGTTTCACTGGGCATGTACAGACTAGTGATTCACATGTACAAGTAGTTTCACTGGGCATGTACAGACTAGTGACTCACATGTACAAGTAGTTTCACTGGGCATGTACAGACTAGTGACTCACATGTGAACAAGATAAAGATGCTGATTTAAGGCAATTAAGTAAAAGCCAAACTGTGTCAGCTCGAGCCAATAGGACCTAAACTGTGTCAATGTGACCTAAACTGTGTCAATGTGACCTAAACTGTGTCAATGTGACCTAAACTGTGTCAATGTGACCTAAACTGTTTCAATGTGACCTAAACTGTTTCAATGTGACCTAAACTGTTTCAATGTGACCCAAACTGTGTCAATGTGACCTAAATGTTTTACAAATATTCTCTTTATTCAAACGTTTTGGGAGCAACATTGTGGCAATTTATCATTGATTGTATCATTTCACAGCACTTCCATCGTGACATGGCAATATATCATTGACTGAGATAGATGTATTGTATCATTTCAGAACGCTTACATCGTGACATCAGCATAGGTGCTTGTAAAGCCTTCGTCAGTTTGATGGACGTATCCTTTCACAACTTGTCTTCAATAAGATTGGACCTGACCATGATTGTTGGACCTGATCATGATTGTTGGCACTGATCATGATTGTTGGCACTGATCATGATTGTTGGCACTCATCATGATTGTTGGCACTGATCATGATTGTTGGACCTGATCATGATTGTTGGAACTGATCATGATTGTTGGCACTGATCATGATTATTGGACCTGATCATGATTGTTGGAACTGATCATGATTGTTGGCACTGATCATGATTGTTGGCACTGATCATGATTGTTGACAAAACTGTGTGTTGGTGTCATCATCATTGCTTGCAATGGGCAACTCACAATCTTATCTCTTGTCTCACCTAGTAGGATATACAATCTTATCTCTTGTCTCACCTAGTAGGATATACAATCTTATCTCTTGTCTCACCTAGTAGGATATACAATCTTATCTCTTGTCTCACCTAGTAGGATATACAATCTTATCTTTCGCCTCACCTAGTAGGATATACAATCTTATCTCTTGTCTCACCTAGTAGAATAGACAATCTTATCTCTCCCCTTACCTGGTATGATATACAATCTTATCTCTCCCCTTACCTGGTATGATAGACAATCTTATCTCTCCCCTTACCTGGTATGATAGACAATCTTATCTCTCCCCTTACCTGGTATGATAGACAATCTTATCTCTCCCCTTACCTGGTATGATAGACAATCTTATCTCTCCCCTTACCTGGTATGATAGACAATCTTATCTCTCCCCTTATCTGGTATGATAGACAATCTTATCTCTCCCCTTACCTGGTATGATAGACAATCTTATCTCTCCCCTTAACTGGTATGATAGACAATCTTATCTCTCCCCTTAACTGGTATGATAGACAATCTTATCTCTCCCCTTAACTGGTATGATAGACAATCTTATCTCTCCCCTTAACTGGTATTAGACATGTCTTTCTGTCAAATGTTATCTTGGGAAATATCCTGTTGTGTCAGTTGAGTCTGTTGCCGGGGAATTTCTTTTGTTAGCAATTTCTTCAACGACTTCTCTATTTTAGTCTGGTTGGTTGGTTGGCTCGCTGGTTGGTTGGCTCGCTGGTTGGTTGGTTGGTTGGCTCGCTGGTTAGTTTGCTGACTGGTTGGTTGGTTGGTTGGCTCGCCTGGCTGGCTGCTTGGTTGTCTCACTGGTTGGTTGGTTGGCTCGCTGGTTGGTTGGCTCGCTGGTTGGTTGGCTGACTGGTTGGTTTGTTGGTTGTCTCACTGGTTGGTTGGTTGGTTGGCTCACTGGCTGACTGGTTGGTTGGTTGGTTTGCTGACTGGTTGGTTTGTTGGTTGTCTCACTGGTTGGTTGGTTGGCTCGCTGCCTGACTGGTTGGTTGGTTGGTTTGCTGACTGGTTGGTTGGTTGGTTGATTGTCTCACTGGTTGGTTGGTTGGCTCACTGGGTGGCTGCTTGGTTGGCTTGCTGGCTGGTTGGTTGGTTGGTTTGCTGGCTGGTTATTTGACTGGCTGGTTGGTTGGTTTGCTGGCTGGTTATTTGGTTGGTTTGCTGGCTGGTTATTTGACTGGTTGGTTGGTTGGTTTGCTGGCTGGTTATTTGACTGGCTGGTTGGTTGGTTGGTTTGCTGGCTGGTTATTTGGCTGGCTGGTTATTTGACTGGCTGGTTGGTTTGCTGGCTGGTTATTTGGTTGGTTTGCTGGCTGGTTATTTGATTTTTGGCTGGTTATTGGACTGGCTGGCTACTGGGCTTGCTGGCTGGTTGGTTGGTTCACTCACTGGTTGATTGGTTGGTTCACTCACTGGTTGGTTGTTTGGTTCACTCACTGGTTGGTTGGTTGGTTCACTTACTGACTGGCTGGTTGGTCGGTTCACTCACTGACTGGCTGGTTGGTTGGTTCACTCACTGAATGGCTGGTTGGTTGGTCGGTTCACTCACTGACTGGCTGGTTGGTTGGTTCACTCACTGACTGGCTGGTTGGTTGATCGGTTCCCTCACTGACTGGCTGGTTGGTTGGTTCACTCACTGGCTGGCTGGCTGGTTGGTTCACTCACTGACTGGCTGGTTGGTTGGTTCACTCACTGACTGGCTGGCTGGTTGGTTCACTCACTGACTGGCTGGCTGGTTGGTTCACTCACTGATTGGCTGGTTGGTTGGTTCACTCACTGACTGGCTGGTTGGTCGGTTCACTCACTGACTGGCTGGCTGGCTGGTTCAGTGACTGGTTGACTGGTGGCTTACTGGCCTTGTTCCATTGATCTGTCACAACCCCATGTATGTCCATTGATCTGTCACAACCCCATGTATGTCCATTGATCTGTCACAACCCCATGTATGTCCATTGATCTGTCACAACCCCATGTATGTCCATTGATCTGTCACAACCCCATGTATGTCCATTGATCTGTCACAAGCCCATGTATGTCCATTGATCTGTCACAACCCCATGTATGTCCATCGATCTGTCACAAGCCCACGTATGTCCTGTCATTGGGTGTATGTGAAACATGTATGTGAGACTTTCCCTAACTACTGGCAGGTTGATGGAAGTGGTCGACTTGGCTTCCATGAATTTCAGTTTCTCTGGAGCCACTTGAGGAGCTGGAAGGTAGGTTGGTGTCTGACAGTATTATCTGTTCTCTCTTCCTGCCATCATTGTCTGCCCTCTCTCACTTCCTTCCTCTCTCACTTCCTTCGTCTCTCACTTCCTTCCTCCCTCCCTCACTTCCTCCCTCCCTCACTTTCTCCCTCTCTCACTTCCCTCCTCTTTGATCTTCCTGTATAATAAATCTGTCCAACTGCTGACTGATATTCTCAATTCCACAGAAATTATATTTTTGCAATTTTACATACTTGATAAGTACAAACTGTTTGTGTCATTGTGTTCCTGTTCTGACATAGGTTTTACATTTGAGGTAAGTCTCTGTAGTACCGTGAATAACTGTTTGTGTCATTGTGTTCGTGTTCTGACATGGGTTTTACATTTGAGGTAAGTCTCTGTAGATATGTGGGTCAAGATGGCGCCGGGCATGGTCGCAGTCGATTTCCCTCTTGATAAAACGATGTTTTGTTTGTGTTTTCTATGATAACTCTCGGACTATTAACGTGATTCCTGGATATAAATGTGCCGACTTGTGAATTAAGCATACTAATGTGAAAGAAGTGATACAACGAAGTATATAACAGTGTATTTTTAGTCGTGAAAGGTAGACTAATGTGTACAGTTTCGATGGGACAAAGCGTGGCCGAAACTTGACCCGGTCAAAGGCTAGTGTCGCTCCGTGCTGTATCGTGACCCAGATAACGAAGGAGGTCATCCTGACCCCGTCAAACATACGGTACTTCAGAAAGGAGCTCATCGCGCTTCGATCAGCACACTACGTCCCTTCAAACTCAGATCTACATCTGTTGCGTGTGCTAAAAATACACTTAACCGAGGAGGCATCGGAACTCACAAGTACACAATCAAGGCGAAAGACCAGAGGAACGAGAGGTGGAAGAAGAATACACAAACAAATGCACTCAGAAACAGATACCTCAAAGCTCCACCCCAGCGATAAAATAGAAGGGAAGGGCTACCGAGAAAATGAGGCACACGTTGACACCATACTGTCTGCATCCGAACCCTTCCCTAGAAGTCTTGACAATGTCTTGCCTCTAGAACATGTTGAGTCCGGACGAGAGAGTGAGGAAGATTCTGCGCACATCTGCCTCACTATAAACACATTGCGCAACTCACAACATCACCCTACAGCTCACACCCTGACTAGCAGCTCGCAACTGGCAGGGCCCCCAAACTGCAGCAGCGGAACAGGCAGAAAACGATCACGAAAACTACCCATCACGCTTGCAACATGGAATGTCCGCACGCTACTGGACAACGCCAAAGCAAACAGACCCGAACGACGGACAGCTCTGATCGCCAGGGAACTGGCTAGATACAACATCTGTATAGCTGCCCTGAGCGAGACACGACTGGCAGAGGAAGGGCAGATCACAGAAGAAGGCGCTGGTTATACTTTCTTCTAGAGCGGTCGCAGCAAAGAAGAACGCCGTGAAGCTGGAGTTGGCTTTGCCATCAAGACCAACATGGTCGACAAGCTCACAAGCATGCCCAGAGGAATTAATGACCGCCTGATTACACTGCGTCTCCCCCTAAAAGGAGGGCGCCATGCCACACTCATCAGTGCATACGCTCCCACAATGACAAATCCTCAGGAAACAAAAGATAAGTTTTATGAGGACCTTGAGGCGCTCATTGCTGCAGTCCCCAAATCTGACAAACTGGTCATCCTCGGTGATTTTAACGCTAGGGTTGGCACAGACCATACAGCCTGGGAGGGGGCCATTGCCAGACATGGTATCGGAAAATGCAATAGTAACGGACTGCTCCTTCTGAGGACATGTACCGCAAATTACAAACACAGCTTTCCGACTTCCTGTCCGAAATAGAACCACATGGATGCACCCAAGGTCCCGCCACTGGCACCTCATTGACTACATTATCATCAGACGTAGGGATCGAGCGGATGCTATGGTAACGAAGAGCATGTGTGGTGCAGAATGTTGGACCGTCCATCGACTTGTCATTGCCAAGCTAAACTTCAAAATCCAGCCCAAAATGCGCCCTCGGGGAAAGAAACCGCGGAGGAGGCTAAATGTCTCTCAGCTGAAATACAAACCCACGAGAGGAGGCTTCCAGGAAGAGCTTGAGGGCAGACTATCTGAGCTTCGTTTTGAAAAGAACGACATCGAAGAGAACTGGGCATCATTGAGAAACACACTCTACGATACAGCTGTTAAACACATTGGCCAACTCACGTGCACGCATAAGGACTGGTTTGATGAGAACGATCTGGAAATACAGGGCCTTCTCGATGCAAAAAATTAAGCGCACAGGGAATACCAGAGGGACATCATCTCCGGCAGCAAAAGCTGCGTTCAATACTGCTCGCAAAGCTGTCCAGACCAGGCTTAGAGAGATGCAAGACTCCTGGCTCAGCAAAAGAGCTGACGAAATTGAGATGTTCGCCGAGCGTCATGACACCAAACGGTTTTACAAGGCACTGAAAGCTCTCTACGGCCCGCAGCCCTCTAGTAATACTCCAGTTCGCAGTGCGGATGGAGCACTGCTAAGCCCCAGAACACCAAATTAAGTCTTAACGGCAAATACCTGCAGACAAACGACAACCCAAACTACTTGGGAGTCACATTTGATCGGTGCATGACATGGAAAAGTCAGAACAAGAGAAACTGAATGAGAGCCAGAGAAAGAATGGCAATCATGAGGAAACTTGCTGGCACAAGCTGGGGAACAGACGAAAGTATACTGAAGAAACTGTACACCGGAAGAGTGAGACCAGTTCTCGAGTATGGCATTGCGGTATGGACAACAGCAGCAAAGGCGAACTTCTACAAAATTAGCAAACTCCAAAACCAAGCCATGAGAGTTATAACAGGGGGCATGAAGTCAACGCCAATTGTAGAACTTGAAAAGATTACAAAACTGCAATCCATGACCGACAGAAGAGACTGCAGAGCCCAGCTGCAGTCAGAGAAACTCAGAAGACTGACTGACCATCCAATGCACCAGAGACTAAACAATTTCGGAAACAGGAAACTAAAGCGGAGAAACTTTGCAGAAATAGCCAAAGCAAAGATGCACGAAGAGCCCATGAACGCACTAACAACACCAAAGCCCATCCCTACTGTACGAAAACCTATCTGGAGGCAGGATATATTTCCAGAGGTGGTATAAAATATACCAGGTATTGGAAACAAAAACTGCCAGACTGAAAAAGAAAGAAGAGATACTACCCTGAGCTACGTATCGAAAAACTACCCAAGCATGGACTGGACCCATGCATACACCGACGGCTCTGTAACAAACACTACACAGAACGGAGGGGCAGGAGCATTTCTGAACCTACCAAATGGCAGAAAAATAACACTGTCATTCGCTACTGGAAAATACACAAGCAATTTCAGAGCGGAGGCAGAGGCACTGAGGGCGGCAGTGGAAGAAATGGTGACAGGTAAAAGGAATGAAAGCCACATAGTCCTGCTTACAGATGCCCTGGCCGTAGTCACAGCACTGAAAAGCCAGAAAAATACTGAGCTTAATGAACTAAGAGCAGTACTCTGTCAACTATGCCAAGTGTCCGCACCAAAAAGGGTAGTGGTACAGTGGGTTCCATCCCACTGCAACATCCAAGGCAACGAGGAGGCAGACAGACTGGCAAAAGAAGGTGCAAAACTACCACAACCTGATACTAGTATGACATACGAAGAGTCAAAGCGGCTTATTAGAGCTAGATACATAACCAAATGGGAAACCGAACACACTGGCTACACCAAAAACAATGCCTATTACCAGTTGAACAGAAGAGAGCAGGTCGTGGTCTTCAGACTTCGCACTGGCCACAATAGACTGAGGTACCACCTATTCAACAAATTAAAGATAGGTGGTACCGACGAATGCCCGTGTGGTACAGGGAAAATGACCGCTGAACATTTGCTGCAAAACTGCCCGACATACGAGGATCAGAGAGAGCAGATGTGGCCATCACCAGTGGCAACACTAGACAAGCTCTATGGCAGTGTCGACAGCCTCAGGATGACGGCTGCTTTTTTCGAAAAAATTAAGGTTGACGTTTGACAGCGTATGAAGAAGAAGAAGAACAGCACTGCTAACAGATAAGGTTCAGATTCTAGACAGATGGGCAGACCACTTCTGCAAAATACTAAACCACCCATCGTCCATAAATGAAGAGGCCATCCGGCGAATGCCGCAGGTGGAACTGAACCTGGCGTTGGATGAAGTCATTACTGAGGAGGAAGTCGACAGGGCAATCAGTTCACTATCTATAGGAAAAGCTCCAGGAGCTGATGCAATACCAGCAGAGGTATATAAGACAGCTGGCCCATCCCTCACCAGAAGGATCACTGAACTCTTCTGTCACATGTGGGCTGAAGGAAAAATTCCGCAGGAGCTAAAGGACGCCTCAATCGTTCACCTGTACAAAAGAAAAGGCAACCGTCAGGAATGCGACAATCATCGAGGAATATCGCTACTCTCCGTAGCAGGCTAGATCCTAGCGCGCTTACTGCTAAACAGGCTCAACAAACACCTTGAACAAAGCCACCACCTCCCAGAAAGCCAATGTGGGTTTAGAGCCGGAAGAGGAACAGTGGACATGATTTTTGCCGCTCACCAAGTACAAGAGAAGTGTCGAGAACAAAATCAGGCCTTGTACACCACATTTATTGATTTGACAAAGGCATTTGATACAGTAAACAGAGGAGGGCTGTGGATGATAATGTCTAAGTTTGGCTGCCCCAACAAGTTCATAACAATGGTAAAACAGCTACACTAAGGCATGTGTGCTCGTGTACTGGACAGCGGTGCAATCTCTAAAACGTTTCTAGTATCAAACGGAGTAAAACAAGGATGTGTACTCGCCCTGACTTTGTTCAGCATGATGTTCGCGGCCACGATGACAGACGCCTTCAGATCAATGGAGCTTGGAATATCCATAAAGTACCGCACAGATGGCAAGTTACTCAATTCCAGAAGAATGAAGGCCAAAACCAAAGTGGCTGGCGACATAATCAGGGAACTTGTATTTGCTGACGACTGCGCTCTAATGAGCAACTCAGAACTGAACATGCAGGTTGGAATGGACCAGTTCTCTGCCACATGCGAAAATTTTGGCCTGACCATAAATACCAAAAAAACAGAGGTCATGTACCAACCAGCACCAGGCATGCCGTACACAACACCAGAGACTACAGTCAGCGGGCAGACGCTAAATGCCGTAGAAAAATTCACATATCTGGGCAGCACGCTGTCAGCCTAGACGATGAGGTGGCAAGCAGAATAGCAAAGGCCAGCACAGCCTTTGGTAGAATGCGCTCGATGGTCTGGGCACGTCGTGGCATCAGCGTCAAGACCAAACTCAAAGTCTACCGTGCAACCATCATTCCAACCCTACTATACGCTTGCGAAAGCTGGACTGTATACTCTGGACATGCAAGGAGGTTAAACCACTTCCACACAGGTTGCCTGAGGCATATATTCCACATCCGATCGCAAGATCGTGTCACTGACATCGAGGTACTCTCGAGGGCTTACATGCCCAGCATACATGCACTGCTAGAAAAAGCACGACTAGGATGGGCCGGACACCTCGTCCGTATGTCAGACGAGCGGCTCCCAAAGAAGCTTCTCTACGGTGAGCTGAGAGAGGGATGGCGCGAGAGAGGGCGCCCAAAGAAACGTCTTAAAGACGGTGTGAAGGACTCACTGAAAAGTTGCCAGATAGACATCGACACCTGGGAATGTCTTGCGCAAAACAGATCTGACTGGAGAAGCGCAGTCAAATCGGGTGTAGCTGCCGGTGAAGACGACCGTGTTGTGAAAGCCCAGAGCAGACCCGAGACGCGGAAATCCCGAGCAGCGGGAACACCATCCCCTTCTACAAACCTCATGTGCCCGATATGTAGCAGATATTTTCGTGCTCGCATTGGCCTGTTCAGCCACATGCGCACCCACACCCAACAGAGAAATCTGTAACAAGGATCATGTCGGCGGTCCTCATCGACAACGATGGACAGCTTTTATTATTATTATTAAGTCTCTGTAGTACCGTGGATGACTGTTTGTGTTCATGTTCTGACATAGGTTTTACATTTGAGGTAAGTCTCTGTAGTACCGTGAATGACTGTTTGTGTCATTGTGTTCGTGTTCTGACATAGGTTTTACATTTGAGGTGAGTCTATGTAGTACCGTGAATGACTGTTTGTGTTCGTGTTCTGACATAGGTTTTACATTTGAGGTAAGTCTCTGTAGTACCCTGGCCATCCTTTCCCTTTCTTTTGGCAATCTCTGCTGTTGCTTAAAGTCGAGATATTCAAAACTCGTGACATTCTGAACTTGTTGCTTCTGTAGGTAAGCTGTAGGTCCGGTCATTGGCCTTGTCAGGGTGTGTCAGGACTATCCTTAACCGTTAATTACTGATTTATCATGGCCTGCCGTCTAGTGGACTGTCTCCCCTTTTACTATAATTATTGCCCTTACATGGACACGTGAATAAACTTCTCTTCTATGCATGAAACACATGGATAATATTTATTTGCATATCTTGTCATTGATTACATGAACATCTACTTTATCTATGACTAAACTTTCTAAATAAAGGTTGTCAGCATGAGCTGGTTGGAACCTTCAGATCTAACCCTAGGCTCTGTCTTCCATCTTCTTCTATTATCTAACAATTTCAGGAAAGGAAGACTAACATCTAGTCAGGCACAACATACTGGTCAGACATGTTAGTCAGGGTCAGGCACAACATACTGGTCAGACATGTTAGTCAGGGTCAGGCACAACATACTGGTCAGACATGTTAGTCAGGGTCAGGCACAACATACTGGTCAGACATGTTAGTCAGGGTCAGGCACAACATACTGGTCAGACATGTTAGTCAGGGTCAGGCACAACATACTGGTCAGACATGTTAGTCAGGGTCAGGCACAACATACTGGTCAGACATGTTAGTCAGGGTCAGGTACAACATACTGGTCAGACATGTTAGTCAGGGTCAGGCACAACATAATGGTCAGACATGTTAGTCAGGGTCAGGCACAACATACTGGTCAGACATTTTAGTCAGGGTCAGGTACAACATACTGGTCAGACATGTTAGTCAGGGTCAGGCACAACATACTGGTCAGACATGTTAGTCAGGGTCAGGCACAACATACTGGTCAGACATGTTAGTCAGGGTTAGGTCAAACATACTGGTCAGACATGTTAGTCAGGGTCAGGCACAACATACTGGTCAGACATGTTAGTCAGGGTCAGGCACAGCATACTGGTCAGATATGTTAGTCAGGGTCAGGCACAACATACTGGTCAGACATGTTAGTCAGGGTCAGGCACAACATACTGGTCAGACACGTTAGTCAGGGTCAGGTACAACATACTGGTCAGACATGTTAGTCAGGGTCAGGTACAACATACTGGTCAGACATGTTAGTCAGGGTCAGGCACAACATACTGGTCAGACACGTTAGTCAGGGTCAGGTACAACATACTGGCCAAGACCCTCACCTTTTATGTCCATGTAGCCCTTCCTGTAAAACGGGCTGTTTTCATGGCAGTCTGGCTAACTAGGTGAGAGATCAATGTGATCCCTATAGTAGTGATGGATACGCAGATGAAGCCAAGCATAGCACAACTGCCTGGAGGACTCTGGTCCACTTTCATCAGCACACTCTGGATGTGAATAAAGCTACTGTAACCCGCCACTTCACGTCCATTTTAGGGCACATGAAAGAGTAAACTTACTCATTGTGGACATTCAGAATAACGAAACATCTTTCACTAGAATTAAACTAATCTCGTCTCGTAGTGCACCTCGGCAGTGGGCAATATAGCTCATCTCTGACCGTCTGCAAACTTCTGATCAGCGGAACTGCGCTGTAGAACTAAAGTTTCTCAACAAGGTTTGTGGGTGTGCTCCATGAGGAGTCTTAAGGTACACCTCACTTTCATTCAGGGTTACTATGGCCGACACCTCTGATCATTTGATTCTGACGTTTTCCGATGTAACCTGGTATGAGCAGGAATCGAGAGAGTCTATGTGACTACTCTTTTAGGTTTTCCTCTATTACACCTTTGTTTGCTGTCAATTCAGCGGATCATCAAGAACTGATATGCGTGAAATGCACAATTGACAATTGCCAACAGAACATAGTGGGATAGCTTTCTGACAGGCTCTCCTCAAACTCTCCCCAAACTCTCTCTTGTTCCTGGTTTGATCCAATTCCAATTTTTCCAAAATCTGGCCATTTACTCCTTGCATACCAATAAGGCCGCTTGTCACATAGTACATTTGTCGTATCTCTGTTGGTCAACTAGTAACCAGAATCACTGTTGTGTCTGCAACTCCTGTCAGTCTGAGCACCTCCCACTCAACCCCATACACTTTGCTGGCTATCTTGTCATCTCTGTCCATCCCATAGTGCCAGTTTGTCCCAAACTTCCTATATCACTCAAACTCCTCCCCCCCCCCCCCCTGTTTGTGTCTCTAGCTACCCTAGCAAACGGTCTCGTCCAGCACCCCCCCCCCCCCTGTTTGTGTCTCTAGCTACCCTAGCAAACGGTCTGGTCCAGCACCCCCCCCCCCCCTGTTTGTGTCTCTAGCTACCCTAGCAAACGGTCTGGTGCAGCACCCCCCAACCCTGTTTGTGTCTCTAGCAAACGGTCTGGTCCAGCACCCTCTCCCCCTGTTTGTGTCTCTAGCTACCCTAGCAAACGGTCTGGTGCAGCACCCCCTCCCCCCCCCCTGTTTGTGTCTCTAGCTACCCTAGCAAACGGTCTGGTCCAGCACCCCCCCCCCCCTGTTTGTGTCTCTAGCTACCCTAGCAAACAGTCTGGTCCAGCACCCCCTCCCCCCTGTTTGTGTCTCTAGCTACCCTAGCAAACAGTCTGGTCCAGCACCCTCTCCCCCCCCCCTGTTTGTGTCTCTAGCAAACAGTCTGGTCCAGCACCCCCCCCCCCCCCTGTTTGTGTCTCTAGCTACCCTAGCAAACAGTCTGGTCCAGCACCCCCTCCCCCCTGTTTGTGTCTCTAGCTACCCTAGCAAACGGTCTGGTCCAGCACCCCCCCCCCTGTTTGTGTCTTCAGCTACCCTAGCAAACAGTCTGGTCCAGCACCCTCTCCCCCCCCCCCTGTTTGTGTCTCTAGCTACCCTAGCAAACGGTCTGGTCCAGCACCCTCTCCCCCACCGTTTGTGTCTCTAGCTACCCTAGCAAACGGTCTGGTCCAGCACCCCCCCCCCCCTGTTTGTCTCTCTAGCTACCCTAGCAAACGGTCTGGTCCAGCACCCCCCCCCCCCTGTTTGTGTCTCTAGCTACCCTAGCAAACAGTCTGGTCCAGCACCCCCTCCCCCCTGTTTGTGTCTCTAGCTACCCTAGCAAACGGTCTGGTCCAGCACCCTCTCCCCCCCTGTTTGTGTCTCTAGCTACCCTAGCAAACGGTCTGGTCCAGCACCCACCCCCCCCCCTGTTTGTGTCTCTAGCTACCCTAGCAAACGGTCTGGTCCAGCACCCCCTCCCCCCTGTTTGTGTCTCTAGCTACCCTAGCAAACGGTCTGGTCCAGCACCCCCTCCCCCCTGTTTGTGTCTCTAGCTACCCTAGCAAACAGTCTGGTCCAGCACCCTCTCCCCCCCCTGTTTGTGTCTCTAGCTACCCTAGCAAACGGTCTGGTCCAGCACCCCCTCCCCCCTGTTTGTGTCTCTAGCTACCCTAGCAAACATTCTGGTCCAGCACCCTCTCCCCCCCCCCCCCCCTGTTTGTGTCTCTAGCTACCCTAGCAAACGGTCTGGTCCAGCACCCCCTCCCCCCTGTTTGTGTCTCTAGCTACCCTAGCAAACGGTCTGGTCCAGCACCCCCTCCCCCCTGTTTGTGTCTCTAGCAAACGGTCTGGTCCAGCACCCTCTCCCCCCCTTCCCTCCCACCATCATCTTTGTCAACCGTCTACTCTGGTCAAATCATAAAGAATATCTGCCAAACCCTGAACAACAACTACAGGTACAACTGGGCCAAGACAGGTACAACTGGGCCAAGACAGGTACAACTGGGCCAAGACAGGTACAACTGGGCCAAGACAGGTACAACTGGGCCAAGACAGGTACAACTGGGCCAAGACAGGTACAACTGGGCCAAGACAGGTACAACTGGGCCAAGATGGAGAATGTCCCACCAAGGCGGGCCTCTACTTGACCTGTGCTCAAATATTCTACCATTGTTCCCAGCTAGCCTTAGCTCGCCTTGTCCAAACCACAAACCATAAATCCTATGTTTTATAAATGTCATTCTACATACAGTGTCACTGACACATGGCATTGTCACAAGAGCTCATTGTCTTAGTCTTGCTGATGTTTATGACAAGGTTGAGTTCCTTACTGTTTCATCTAACCAACATGATCATCTGCCCCAGCCCTCAGTGCCCATTGTGAGGACTACTGTCTCATCTAACCAACATGATCATCTGCCCCAGCCCTCAGTGCCCATTGTGAGGACTACTGTCTCATCTAACCAACATGATCATCTGCCCCAGCCCTCAGTGCCCATTGTGAGGACTACTGTCTCATCTAACCAACATGATCATCTGCCTCAGTGCCCATTGTGAGGACTACTGTCTCATCTAACCAACATGATCATCTGCCCCAGCCCTCAGTGCCCATTGTGAGGACTACTGTCTCATCTAACCAACATGATCATCTGCCCCAGCCCTCAGTGCCCATTGTGAGGACTACTGTCTCATCTAACCAACATGATCATCTGCCCCAGCCCTCAGTGCCCATTGTGAGGACTACTGTCTCATCTAACCAACATGATCATCTGCCCCAGCCCTCAGTGCCCATTGTGAGGACTACTGTCTCATCTAACCAACATGATCATCTGCCCCAGCCCTCAGTGCCCATTGTGAGGACTACTGTCTCATCTAACCAACATGATCATCTGCCCCAGCCCTCAGTGCCCATTGTGAGGACTACTGTCTCATCTAACCAACATGATCATCTGCCCCAGCCCTCAGTGCCCATTGTGAGGACTACTGTCTCATCTAACCGACATGATCATCTGCCCCAGCCCTCAGTGCCCATTGTGAGGACTACTGTCTCATCTAACCAACATGATCATCTGCCCCAGCCCTCAGTGCCCATTGTGAGGACTACTGTCTCATCTAACCGACATGATCATCTGCCCCAGCCCCACAGTGCCCATTGTGAGGACTACTGTCTTATCTACACATCTTACTACTGGTATTTCATGCCCACCGACTGTCAACTGGTCAAACTTTTCACACTCTCATACTTGACATTTCTCATGGTGTTCTCTGCTTGGAAATTGAACAGATAAGGTTAGGGTTCATCCTTGTCTTACTCCCTTGTGCACCTTGAACCAGATGGACATGTCTTTCCAGCTATTCTAACCTTAGCTTGTTGACACTTACACAATCTTTCTCTTCATCTATCTATCTATCTATCTATCTATCTATCTATCTATCTATCTGTCCACTAATGTCATTAGACGTCGTGGGAGGTGTGACTGCCTTTGTTTCATATTTTTTGGCAGGTGAAAATCCACTGGTCACTTGCCAGGTCAATCCCAGCTTCTGTTAGCCTCTGGAATATACAATTGCCTATTTTTGGGACTGGTGGAGGTGGAAGTGTAAGTTAGAGCATGGTAGACCCACAGCCTGTCAGACGCCATCTATGCCGCTCCACTAACCACATAACCAAGACCTGATGTTGTAGCCACACAGTCCCCTTTTTGCCACATATTCTCTATGGGGCGAATATCCCTAGAGTAATTTGAGTAAATTTTTAACTTGAATTTTGTTCAAGCAGTGGCCGTTAAGCCTTCACAATAACCTCGATGGGTAGATGGTCGAGTGAGTAGATTTGTTGACTAATTGCTGCTCAACCTTCACAGAACATCTTCTACCAGTTTGACACAAACAACTCTGGAGGACTGGACAGTAAAGAGTTGAGGGCAGCTATCAATGGAGCTGGTCAGTATTCAAACACTTCTGTTGTGTTTTTGTTGTTCAAGAAATGGAAGAAATGTTGTTTTTGAAACTTTATTGTTTGGCAGGTGTTGATTGTATGACTGATATTATTTGGTATGTCAGCAGTGGTAACATGTGTGAGATGTGTGTCAGAAGTGGTGTGAGATGTGTGTCAGAAGTGGTAACAGGTGTGAGATGTGTGTCAGCTGTGGTAACAGGTGTGAGATGTGTGTCAGAAGTGGTGTGAGATGTGTGTCAGCTGTGGTAACAGGTGTGAGATGTGTGTCAGAAGTGGTGTGAGATGTGTGTCAGAAGTGGTGTGAGATGTGTGTCAGAAGTGGTGTGAGATGTGTGTCAGAAGTGGTGTGAGATGTGTGTCAGAAGTGGTAACAGGTGTGAGATGTGTGTCAGTAGTGGTGTGAGATGTGTGTCAGAAGTGGTAACAGGTGTGAGATGTGTGTCAGAAGTGGTGTGAGATGTGTGTCAGAAGTGGTGTGAGATGTGTGTCAGAAGTGGTAACAGGTGTGAGATGTGTGTCAGAAGTGGTGTGAGATGTGTGTCAGAAGTGGTAACAGGTGTGAGATGTGTGTCAGAAGTGGTAACAGGTGTGAGATGTGTGTCAGAAGTGGTGTGAGATGTGTGTCAGAAGTGGTGTGAGATGTGTGTCAGAAGTGGTGTGAGATGTGTGTCAGAAGTGGTAACAGGTGTGAGATGTGTGTCAGAAGTGGTGTGAGATGTGTGTCAGAAGTGGTGTGAGATGTGTGTCAGAAGTGGTGTGAGATGTGTGTCAGAAGTGGTGTGAGATGTGTGTCAGAAGTGGTAACAGGTGTGAGATGTGTGTCAGAAGTGGTGTGAGATGTGTGTCAGAAGTGGTGTGAGATGTGTGTCAGAAGTGGTGTGAGATGTGTGTCAGAAGTGGTAACAGGTGTGAGATGTGTGTCAGAAGTGGTGTGAGATGTGTGTCAGAAGTGGTGTGAGATGTGTGTCAGAAGTGGTGTGAGATGTGTGTCAGAAGTGGTGTGAGATGTGTGTCAGAAGTGGTGTGAGATGTGTGTCAGAAGTGGTGTGAGATGTGTGTCAGAAGTGGTAACAGGTGTGAGATGTGTGTCAGTAGTGGTGTGAGATGTGTGTCAGAAGTGGTAACAGGTGTGAGATGTGTGTCAGAAGTGGTGTGAGATGTGTGTCAGAAGTGGTGTGAGATGTGTGTCAGAAGTGGTAACAGGTGTGAGATGTGTGTCAGAAGTGGTGTGAGATGTGTGTCAGAAGTGGTGTGAGATGTGTGTCAGAAGTGGTGTGAGATGTGTGTCAGAAGTGGTGTGAGATGTGTGTCAGAAGTGGTGTGAGATGTGTGTCAGAAGTGGTGTGAGATGTGTGTCAGAAGTGGTAACAGGTGTGAGATGTGTGTCAGAAGTGGTGTGAGATGTGTGTCAGAAGTGGTGTGAGATGTGTGTCAGAAGTGGTAACAGGTGTGAGATGTGTGTCAGAAGTGGTGTGAGATGTGTGTCAGAAGTGGTAACAGGTGTGAGATGTGTGTCAGAAGTGGTAACAGGTGTGAGGTGTGTGTCAGCTGTGGTGTGAGATGTGTGTAAGAAGTGGTGTGAGATGTGTGTCAGAAGTGGTGTGAGATGTGTGTCAGAAGTGGTAACAGGTGTGAGATGTGTGTCAGAAGTGGTGTGAGATGTGTGTCAGAAGTGGTAACAGGTGTGAGATGTGTGTCAGAAGTGGTGTGAGATGTGTGTCAGAAGTGGTGTGAGATGTGTGTCAGAAGTGGTGTGAGATGTGTGTCAGAAGTGGTAACAGGTGTGAGATGTGTGTCAGAAGTGGTGTGAGATGTGTGTCAGAAGTGGTAACAGGTGTGAGATGTGTGTCAGAAGTGGTGTGAGATGTGTGTCAGAAGTGGTGTGAGATGTGTGTCAGAAGTGGTAACAGGTGTGAGATGTGTGTCAGAAGTGGTGTGAGATGTGTGTCAGAAGTGGTGTGAGATGTGTGTCAGAAGTGATGTGAGATGTGTGTCAGAAGTGGTGTGAGATGTGTGTCAGAAGTGGTAACAGGTGTGAGATGTGTGTCAGAAGTGGTGTGAGATGTGTGTCAGAAGTGGTAACAGGTGTGAGATGTGTGTCAGAAGTGGTGTGAGATGTGTGTCAGAAGTGGTAACAGGTGTGAGATGTGTGTCAGAAGTGGTGTGAGATGTGTGTCAGAAGTGGTGTGAGATGTGTGTCAGAAGTGGTGTGAGATGTGTGTCAGAAGTGGTGTGAGATGTGTGTCAGAAGTGGTGTGAGATGTGTGTCAGAAGTGGTGTGAGATGTGTGTCAGAAGTGGTGTGAGATGTGTGTCAGAAGTGGTAACAGGTGTGAGATGTGTGTCAGAAGTGGTAACAGGTGTGAGATGTGTGTCAGAAGTGGTAACAGGTATGAGATGTGTGTCAGAAGTGGTAACAGGTGTGAGATGTGTGTCAGAAGTGGTAACAGGTGTGAGATGTGTGTCAGAAGTGGTGTGAGATGTGTGTCAGAAGTGGTGTGAGATGTGTGTCAGAAGTGGTAACAGGTGTGAGATGTGTGTCAGAAGTGGTGTGAGATGTGTGTCAGAAGTGGTAACAGGTGTGTCAGAAGTGGTAACAGGTGTGAGATGTGTGTCAGAAGTGGTGTGAGATGTGTGTCAGAAGTGGTAACAGGTGTGAGATGTGTGTCAGAAGTGGTAACAGGTGTGAGGTGTGTGTCAGCTGTGGTGTGAGATAGAATGGAATACAGGATGGCTCAACCAGTATATGCCTTTGAGTCTTTGCCAGTTGCTCTATAAGGTGTGTGTTGGGCGCCCTGTGTCTAGAAGAGATCTGAATGTGTGTTGTACGTGCAGGACACCTTGTGAATGATGTATGTCCTGATTGGTTACACGAGTGTACAGATTGCCTAAGGAGAGATCTGGATGTGTGTGTGGTGTGTGAAGGACACCGAGGGAACGATGTATGTTCTGGAGTGTTTGTATATGCAGATTGATTGAGTGTGTGACCACATGTGAGTATACGTTGAACAGATTAAATGTATTATGTCAATATCATCCGCCTGAGGGGATCTGAGTGTGAGTGAATGCACAGAATACGATCGTGAAGATGAGTTTGTGAGTGTGCAGATAAGGGTAGCGGAGTGTGTGGCTAGAACTGGGTTGGGGTAGTTTAGGGCAAAATTCAATAGCTTATGCTTATAACCTCCGCGTAGTTATTAATAATATAGAAACATTAGAAAGATTATTATTTAGATAAGATGTATTTCTTGTGTTGTTTGTAATCTCATTGCACTCACTTTAATAGTTGTTGTATGAGTATGATGTCATACATCTGCCACCTGCTGTGTGCTGTTATTTGCTGTGTGTGGTCGTGAATGATGTGGATGCATGTGGTAACAATCTAGATAGAAAACCCCAGTGAAAACCTGGACTTTGCTACACTATGTTTCTACATTCAAATGTTCCTACTTCCAAATGTTCCTATGTTCCTACTTCCAAATGTTCCTACTTCCAAATGTTCCTACTTCCAAATGTTTCTATGTTCCTACTTCCAAATGTTCCTACTTCCAAATGTTCCTATGTTCCTACTTCCAAATGTTCCTACTTCCAAATGTTTCTATGTTCCTACTTCCAAATGTTCCTACTTCCAAATGTTCCTATGTTCCTACTTCCAAATGTTCCTACTTCCAAATGTTCCTACTTCCAAATGTTCCTACTTCCAAATGTTTCTATGTTCCTACTTCCAAATGTTCCTACTTCCAAATGTTCCTATGTTCCTACTTCCAAATGTTCCTACTTCCAAATGTTCCTACTTCCAAATGTTCCTACTTCCAAATGTTTCTATGTTCCTACTTCCAAATGTTCCTATGTTCCTACTTCCAAATGTTTCTATGTTCCTACTTCCAAATGTTCCTATGTTCCTACTTCCAAATGTTCCTACTTCCAAATGTTCCTACTTCCAAATGTTCCTACTTCCAAATGTTTCTATGTTCCTACTTCCAAATGTTCCTACTTCCAAATGTTCCTATGTTCCTACTTCCAAATGTTCCTATGTTCCTACTTCCAAATGTTCCTACTTCCAAATGTTCCTACTTCCAAATGTTCCTACTTCCAAATGTTTCTATGTTCCTACTTCCAAATGTTCCTACTTCCAAATGTTCCTACTTCCAAATGTTCCTACTTCCAAATGTTCCTACTTCCAAATGTTTCTATGTTCCTACTTCCAAATGTTCCTACTTCCAAATGTTCCTATGTTCCTACTTCCAAATGTTCCTATGTTCCTACTTCCAAATGTTCCTACTTCCAAATGTTCCTACTTCCAAATGTTCCTACTTCCAAATGTTTCTATGTTCCTACTTCCAAATGTTCCTACTTCCAAATGTTCCTACTTCCAAATGTTCCTACTTCCAAATGTTCCTACTTCCAAATGTTCCTATGTTCCTACTTCCAAATGTTCCTACTTCCAAATGTTCCTACTTCCAAATGTTCCTATGTTCCTACTTCCAAATGTTCCTACTTCCAAATGTTCCTACTTCCAAATGTTCCTACTTCCAAATGTTCCTACTTGTAAATCCAGGCTACAAGGTGTCCAACAAGGCCCTGTCAGCTCTTGTCTTCAAGTTTGCTGATAAGCAAGGAACAATCACTCTGGATGACTTCCTGACGCTGATGGCCAGGCTTATGAAGACGTTCAGTGAGTATATAAGAGGCTGTGTTCTCAGTTGTTGTGGCTGTCTCATTTCATAATGAACTATTTCTTTTTTTTTCACATCATCAAAATCTCCTAAAATAACTTTTACGGTAGATGGCGGAAGAGATAGACAGCGACACCTCCTGATTGGATGAGGCTGAGCATGTGCACTGGAGCATCATAAGTGTTTTGAGTACGTGGACAATCGTCGTAAGATGAGATGTTGGCTGACCAATTGAGGAAGAGATTGACACGCAGTCTGAGGCACACATTATAGTTAATTTAATCAGAAATCACTTGAGTTCAACGTCAGCACAGGCTTCACCAGGTGGCCTCCTGTCAGGTAGCTCAGGCTCATGTCAGGCAGCATAGACTCCACCAGGTGGCCTCCTGTCAGGTAGCACAGGCTCCATCATCAGGTAGCCTCCTGTCAGGTAGCACAGGCTCCATCAGGTGGCCTCCTGTCAGGTAGCACAGGCTCCACCAGGTGGCCTCCTGTCAGGTAGCACAGGCTTCACCAGGTGGCCTCCTGTCAGGTAGCTCAGGCTCATGTCAGGCAGCACAGACTCCACCAGGTGGCCTCCTGTCAGGTAGCACAGGCTCCATCAGGTAGCCTCCTGTTAGGCAGCACAGACTCCACCAGGTGGCCTCCTGTCAGGTAGCACAGGCTTCACCAGGTGGCCTCCTGTCAGGTAGCTCAGGCTCATGTCAGGCAGCACAGACTCCACCAGGTGGCCTCCTGTCAGGTAGCACAGGCTCCATCAGGTAGCCTCCTGTTAGGCAGCACAGACTCCACCAGGTGGCCTCCTGTCAGGTAGCACAGGCTTTACCAGGTGGCCTCCTGTCAGGTATTAGTTAAACTGGGATTGAATGACAAGACATCCCCAGCAATGACATACTACTACATGTGCCCACCTTTAGGCCTTTTCTCAGCACAACTATCATTCACCTTTCTACATTAAAGGCCTGAAAATAAGGGCTGATATTTGAACTTGACACCTTGAAGTCCCGGTACATCTTTGGGTGAGTCCAGGTACATCTTTGGGTGGGTCTAGGTACATCTTTGGGTGGGTCCAGGTACATCTTTGGGTGGGTCCAGATACATCTTTGGATGGGTCCTGGTACATCTTTGAGTTCAGATACATCTTTGAGTGAGTCCAGATATATCTTTGAGTGAGTCCATGTACATCTTTGAGTGAGTCTAGATACATCTTTGAGTGAGTCCAGATACATCTTTGAGTGAGTCCAGGTACATCTTTGAGTGAGTCCAGGTACAGCCAGTCACCCATCCATCCAATCACCGACCCAGCCATTCACCCACAAAGCCAGTCCACCCACCTAGCAAGTCACCTATCCAATCACCCACCCAGCCAGTAACCCATCTATCCAAGCCAGTCACCCACCCATCCAATCAGCTAGTCAGCCACCCATCCAGACAGCCACTAACCTACCCAATCATCCACCCAGTCAGCAGCCAGTCACCCATCCCATCATCTACCCAGCCAGACACCCACCCACTCATTCAATCACCCACCCAGCCAATCACCCACCCTCCCATCAAATCACCCAGCCAGTCACCCACCCATCCAGCTAGTCACCCAGCCACCCACACAGCCAGTTACCAATCCAGCCAGTCACACACCCACCCACCCAGGCAGTCACCCAGTCACCCACCAACTCACCCAGCCAGTCGCCCACTCACCCAGCCAGTCACCCACCCAGCCACTCACACATCCAGCCAGTCAAGCTAGGCACCCACCCACTCACCCAGCCAGTCACACATCCAGCCAGTCAAGCTACTCACCCAGCCAGTCAACCACCCACTCACCCAGCCAGTCAACCACCCACTCACCCAGCCAGTCACCCAGCCAGTCACTCAATCAGCCAGTCACCCACCCAGCCACTCACCCAGTCAGCCAGTCAACCACCCACTCACCCAGCCAGTCACCTACCCACTCACCCAGCCAGTCAACCAACCACCCACTCACCCAGCCAGTCAACCAACCACTCACCCAGCCAGTCACCCATCCACTCACCCAGACAGTCACCCACCCACTCATCCAGCCAGTCAACCAACCACCCACTCACCCAGCCAGTCAACCACCCACTCACCCAGCCAGCCAGTCAATCACCCACTCACCCAGCCAGTCACTCACCCACTCACCCAGCCACTCACCCAGCCAGTCACCCACCCACTCACCCAGCCAGTCACCCACCCACCCACTCACCCAGCCAGTCAACCACCCACTCACCCAGCCAGTCACCCACCCACTCACCCAGCCAGTCAACCACCCACTCACCCAGCCAGTCACCCATCCACTCACCCAGACAGTCACCCACCCAGCCAGTCAAAAAACCACCCACTCACCCAGCCAGTCACCCATCCACTCACCCAGACAGTCACCCACCCACTCATCCAGCCAGTCAACCAACCACCCACTCACCCAGCCAGTCAACCACCCACTCACCCAGCCAGCCAGTCAATCACCCACTCACCCAGCCAGTCACTCACCCACTCACCCAGCCAGTCACCCACCCACTCACCCAGCCAGTCACCCACCCACTCACCCAGCTAGCCAGTCAACCACCCACTCACCCAGCCAGTCACCCACCCACTCACCCAGCCAGTCAACCACCCACTCACCCAGCCAGTCACCCATCCACTCACCCAGACAGTCACCCACCCAGCCAGTCAACCAACCACCCACTCACCCAGCCAGTCACCCATCCACTCACCCAGACAGTCACCCACCCACTCATCCAGCCAGTCAACCAACCACCCACTCACCCAGCCAGTCAACCACCCACTCACCCAGCCAGCCAGTCAATCACCCACTCACCCAGCCAGTCAACCAACCACCCACTCACCCAGCCAGTCAACCAACCACTCACCCAGCCAGTCACCCATCCACTCACCCAGACAGTCACCCACCCACTCATCCAGCCAGTCAACCACCCACTCACCCAGCCAGTCAACCACCCACTCACCCAGCCAGCCAGTCAATCACCCACTCACCCAGCCAGTCACTCACCCACTCACCCAGCCACTCACCCAGCCAGTCACCCACCCACTCACCCAGCCAGTCACCCACCCACCCACTCACCCAGCCAGTCAACCACCCACTCACCCAGCCAGTCACCCACCCACTCACCCAGCCAGTCAACCACCCACTCACCCAGCCAGTCACCCATCCACTCACCCAGACAGTCACCCACCCAGCCAGTCAACCAACCACCCACTCACCCAGCCAGTCACCCATCCACTCACCCAGACAGTCACCCACCCACTCATCCAGCCAGTCAACCAACCACCCACTCACCCAGCCAGTCAACCACCCACTCACCCAGCCAGCCAGTCAATCACCCACTCACCCAGCCAGTCACTCACCCAGCCAGTCACCCATCCACTCACCCAGACAGTCACCCACCCACTCATCCAGCCAGTCAACCAACCACCCACTCACCCAGCCAGTCAACCACCCACTCACCCAGCCAGCCAGTCAATCACCCACTCACCCAGCCAGTCACTCACCCACTCACCCAGCCAGTCACCCACCCACTCACCCAGCCAGTCAACCAACCACTCACCCAGCCAGTCAGCCAGCCTACCAGTCTCCATTACCTGGTACTCCTGAACAAGCTCTCACTCACCCACCCACCCAACTAGCCCACCAGCCTGCATTACCTGATACCCCTGAACAAGTTCTCCCTCATACACCCCATAATACCATGAACCACTGTTAAAGTGTTGCCAATATTCACAGATACATTCCATGAGGTTCAGAAGGATGGCTACGCATCTGTCAGCCTAGACCAGGTAATGGACGGGCATGTCAGAGATGGCTTTATGTTCACTGGGAGGCTAGTGTGTAGAAGTGTGGTGTGGTGTGTTGTTTTTGTTTTGTTTTGTTTGTTTTGTTTTGTTTGTGCTTTGTTTTGTTTGTGTTTGTTAGATGGCCTTCATGTTCAATAGTAGGCATGTGCGTGTGTGTGTTTATCTCATGTCAAGACAATCAAACATCAAACCATGGCTGGTGACTGTAGAGTAAGACATCAAACCATGGCTGGTGACTGTAGAGTAAGACAGGAAGCCATGGCTGGTGACTGTAGAGTAAGTATCATTAGAGGGCAAATGTGGGGGGGGGGGGGGGGGGGAGGACAATGAAAGGATAACTTCAAGAGGTGGACTGTGGTAGTGGTTGTGGACTACCAAGACAAGATGGGACAGGAGATCCACTATAGCTGAACTCGAATGTCGAGATCCCGCTGTCATACCATATCATTGATGACAACTGGCTACAAGACCTATTGTGACAGTTCCTTCTGAGCATGGGCATTTAGGGCAGGGGAGATTGGGCTGGTGACTCTGGGAACAAAGGTTACCTGAATGCTGGCCAAGATCAATCACCCTTTGGACACTAGGTCGACAAAGGAAACGATGGGTGTAGGTGGAAGACTTAGTCTGGTACAGGGGAGGGGTTCATAGCTGACCACTTCTGCTGTTCCGAATTAGGGGAGGGGGGGGGGGGGGGGTGTGATAATCAGATGCTGCCACGACCAGCTATGACATTTATAGTGACAGGGATTTAGAGATAGTCATCCAATAACACTTAGGTGGGGGGTAGTTCCAAATTAGAGTGATGGCTAAGTCAGACAACCAGCAGAAGGCATTAGACAGCCATGTTGTTTCTTGAGACTTAAAATACTCTCCAAAGATGGCTGACTATGAGAGTGACGGATAGGCTGTCAGTAGTGTGAGAGTGAGTTTGCAGGGTGACTGATTGATTGTGAATGTACAGATCACCTAAGGATGAGATCTGAATGTGTGGGGTATGTGCAGGACACTTTGGGAACGATGTATGTGTATGCACAGATCGACTTAGTATGTGACCACAAGTGAGTAAGTGATCTGACTATAAGTGACATGGATCTAATTACATATGAATGCACAGATCGCCTGAGCATACGTGAACTGATTGTATGTGGATGTACAGATCACCTGATTGAAGGTGATCTGATTATATGTGAATGCACAGAATGACTAAGTACATAATCTGATCTTGAGGACGAGCTTGTGATTGTGTGTTGGGTGTGCAGCAGCTAGAACCTGGGTTATGTAGTTTGAGGAAAACATCAAAAGCTAGTGCTTAAAAACCTCAGATGTAGTTCAATATATTTATTATGTTTATAGCGCTTGACTATGGTATGGAGATAAACGCTGGAAAGACACAATTAATGATCAACAACGCCAAGGACTTCAACAGCAAGATAAAAGCGAACGGTCAGGAACTCGAAGTGGTTGACCGTTTTAAATATCTGGGCTCGATTGTCAGTGATAAAGGGTCAAAATGTGAGGTGTTGGCCAGAATAGCATATACAATAGCGGCGCTTGCACGGCTTAACAAAATCTGGCAAGATAAACGGTTAGCACTATGCACGAAAATCAGATTGATGTGTACACTGGTCCTATCAATATTCCTCTATGCTTGTGAGACAGGGACAGTTACAGCTGACCTTCAAATAAGGATACATGATTTGGAGATGAGATGTTTCCGAAGACTTTTAAACGTCGCGTGCAAAGATCGAGTTACAAACGAGGAAATACGAGATAGAATTACACCAACAATAGGCCCTTTTGAAGACCTCTTGGCAACTGTCAAAAGAAGCAAACTCGCTTGGTACGGTCACATATCGAGATCAAATGGTCTTGCAAATACAATCCTCCATGGAAAGGTGCATGGCATACGACGAAGAGGCCGTCCCAAAAAGAGGTGGGAGGACAACATAAAGAAAGGACCAATCTCCGACCAGAAGAGTCACAGGCAGCGGCCGCTGACAGAGAAAGGTGGTGTGGTGTTGTGAGGATGTCTTCATGTGTGCCCCAACGACCTCACCGGTTACGGGATGACCTGACCTGATTATCTAGTTTAGATGTACTTTGTTACTATTTTTGTTGATATGCATATTAAACGATAATGTTATGTTTCCATTCAGGATAGTGTTTTCTGCATTTTCCTGTCGTGTTGTGGATACATGTTGTAGCTCTTTAGATAAGTACTACGCAACGGCTAAACTACCCAGCTAATGGCCTTACGCTGCCACACGATCTTATTTGCACAGAGACCAGTAGGGTACAATATTTTTAGAAACAGAGAGAACAGCCAAATAGATGTGAGATTTCTGTCAAGACAAATAACAACATGCATTACTTGATAACTGAAGTTTCCATCCAACGTTAGCAATCTTCACCATCGACCCACACCTAATTATCATAATGTAACGGCCTGGGAGCTGGGTCACACTGATAGCAACATCCACACCTCCAACATCCACACCTCCAACATCCACACCTCCAACATCCACACCTCCAACATCCGCACCTACAACATCCACACCTCCAACAACTCATTATTCACCCTTAATAGACCAATGCATTATTAACACACACACCCCACCCCTATATCCCCACATAGTTGTACTCTATCTCCCCTCCCAGCAGACTTGTACACATTACATGTACATGTACAAATGTTCTTATCTTTCTGGCTTGTGTTTTATTTGTAGTGGTTGGACAAGACACTGGCACTGTAACAGCTTGCTTGTGGACCTGTCTCCAGCTTGTCTCTGATGTGGTTGGACAAGACACTGGCACTGTAACAGCTTGCTTGTGGACCTGTCTCCAGCTTGTCTCTGATGTGGTCGGACAAGACACTGGCACTGTAGGAGCTTGCTTGTGGACCTGTCTCCAGCTGGTCTCTGATGTGGTTGGACAAGACAGTGGCACTGTAACAGCTTGCTTGTGGACCTGTCTCCAGCTTGTCTCTGTTGTGGTCGGACAAGACACTGGCACTGTAGGAGCTTGCTTGTGGACCTGTCTCCAGCTGGTCTCTGATGTGGTCAACTGATTCCTACCCAGGACACAACAGCATTTGACTGGCAGTCAGAATTCCACATTTTTCAGCTCTAACTGGTTTCATGACCACTCTAACACATACTTAAAGTCTTCTATGTTCGTTCACACCACTAGACATGTGGCACAGCTGGGCTTGTGAGAGTGAACATACAACTAGACTTGTGTGGCACAGCTGGGCTTGTGAGAGTGAACATACAACTAGACTTGTGTGGCACAGCTGGGCTTGTGAGAGTGAACATACTTAACCCTACAACTGTCAAGTGTATTTGTTCTGTAGTGCCAAGAGATTTTTGAGGATTTTGACATGTTCCAATAAAATACCAGAATCACATAAAAAGTGGAATCACAGTTCCGTCCATACAAGTAAACTTGTTCTGAAAGCAGATTGGACAAGGAATCTTATGGTATAAATTGTGTATGTTTGTGTATTATGTACGGTGACCTTGTTCTGTACGCAGTTGATAAAATTGGTCAACTCATCTTCTGCTTTCAGCCTATCCTCCCACTTACTGATTGGTTCCAATTATCATTGTAATGAGTTTTATCATTGTAATGAGTTTTTCAGATACTGCAAGCTGTTTGATTTTTAAAAAATGTATTCTTATGTGGATTTCTTTTGAAAAATGTAATTTATGATATAAAAAATACTATTCAACCAAACCCAGAAAGAAAAACTAAAAACAGTAAGAAATTACCTTTATCCGTATTTTTATTAATATTCTGAACAAAAGTTGACCCAGAAAAATAACATTTGAATATTGATCTCTCTTTTCTGATTGAATCCTTTGTCAGTATTGAGAACGAGGTTCTGCTGGCGGCACCCAACCTGGCATGTCGGATACCGGTGCCTTGATCATCTTCTGCCTTTGCTGTTGTTACTGCTCTTGCTTCCGTCAGTGTCACGGCAACCAAAGCAGTCTTTCTCCTCTTGCTATCCATCAGCCAAAGACAATACACAACAGTATCAGCATCTGGCATGAGATGTCCAACTTGAGGCTGGACTGTTGGTGGCTGAAATTCTGGAATGTTCCAGCTGAGAGATTTCACAATAGAAAGAATCCATTTTAAATTTTTCTCTCGTCTTTTGCTTGGTACCACAGTGATAATGTAAATAATCCACCTTTCTAAGTCTATATTCTGAAAGGATTGTTACTCCCCCAGCTGGTGTAACAGTTTTACTCCCTCACCTGTGATGAGATCTCACCTGTAATGTATTTACTAAGCAGTATCTTGTGTCACTCTTGGTTCTACAAGTGATCCACGCATGCTGCTGTTGTTGACCTGTCATCTTACTATACTGCCTGATGGCAGATGTCACTTCCAACTTGGAGAGAATCAGCTTTGGGTAAAATGTAATTGGTGGAGAATGGATGGAAAGGGAGATGAGATGTCATTGGTGGAGAGTGGAAGGGAAGGGAGATGAGATGTCATTGGTGGAGAATGGATGGAAGGGAGATGAGGTGTCATTGGTGGAGAGTGGAAGGGAAGGAAGATGAGGTGTCATTGGTGGAGAAGGGAAGGGAGATGAGATGTCATTGGTGGAGAGTGGATGGAAGGACATGAGGTGTCACTGGTGGAGAGTGGAAGGGAAGGGAGATGAGGTGTCACTGGTGGAGAGTGAAAGGGAAGGGAGATGAGGTGTCACTGGTGGAAGGGAAGGGAGATGAGGTGTCACTGGTGGAGAGTGGAAGGGAGATGAGATGTCATTGGTGGAGAGTAGAAGGGAAGGGAGATGAGGTGTCACTGGTGGAAGGGAAGGGAGATGAGGTGTCACTGGTGGAAGGGAAGGGAGATGAGGTGTCACTGGTGGAGAGTGGAAGGGAGATGAGATGTCATTGGTGGAGAGTGGAAGGGAAGGGAGATGAGGTGTCACTGGTGGAAGGGAAGGGAGATGAGGTGTCACTGGGGGAAGGGAAGGGAGATGAGATGTCACTGGTGGAGAAGGGAAGGGAGATGAGGTGTCACTGGTGGAGAGTGGAAGGGAGATGAGGTGTCACTGGTGGAAGGGAAGGGAGATGAGGTGTCACTGGTGGAGAGTGAAAGGGAAGGGAGATGAGGTGTCACTGGTGGAGAGTGGAAGGGAGATGAGGTGTCATTGGTGGAGAGTGGAAGGGAAGGGAGATGAGGTGTCATTGGACTATTTGTACTGCCAAAGTGTTGTGAGACATTCTATCTTGTGGCATAATGATCACAGCTGTTGCATAATTCATGTTATGGTTTTTGTATGTGTTATGGTATCCTGGGATAGAGCTTGTATGTGTTATGGTATCCTGTGACAGTGTTGTCACATTGACTGGCTACTTCTGCTTCCCAAACGGCCGTTGAAATTAAGGAGGTCAATAATTGAGATTATTACTGTACTGGGGAAATCTCTTGTCTTATCTAAGAAGAAAATAACTGGGTCAGAATATATTGTCCGAGGATATCATCTGACCACACAAGAAAAGTCAGATTAATAGCAACAAATGGAATCATACACAACACAATGATACACAACTCAATGATACACAACTCAATGATACACAACACAATGATACACAACACAATGATACACAACTCAATGATACACAACTCAATGATACACAACACAATGATACACAACTCAATGATACACAACACAATGGTACACAACTCAATGATACACAACTCAATGATACACAACTCAATACTCCAGCCAGTATTGGCCCAGACCTAAGTCTGTGTGATGATATCCAGAGGCCTTGGTACTTAAGCACTGCTAGATGTGTTGAATTCCTGGACAGTTTAGTCATCACATAATGCATGTCTTTTAATTGCAGTTGATTTTGGTAAATGTTTGATTGAATAAGATGATAATCATTTTGAAGACTAAAGATGTTTTTTTATACATTTCTACACGCAGCTGTGCCTGATTGCTTTTTGTTTTGTGAGATTTGAGTTTTGTTTATAGAGAAAACTTGATGTTTTGTGGGTGGTGGAGACATTTGTGGAAGAAACAGTTGTCTTCCATTTAGTGTAGAGGAAACTCAGTGGTGTAGCGTGCACATAGTTAGAGGGTGCATGCCAGAGACTCGGTGATGTAGCGTGCACATAGTTAGAGGGTGCATGCCATAGACTCGGTGGTGTAGTGTGCACATAGTTAGAGGGTGCATGCCAGAGACTCGGTGGTGTAGTGTGCACATAGTTAGAGGGTGCATGCCAGAGACTCAGTGATGTAGTGTGCACATAGTTAGAGGGTGCATGCCAGAGACTCAGTGATGTAGTGTGCACATAGTTAGAGGGTGCATGCCAGAGACTCGGTGGTGTAGCGTGCACATAGTTAGAGGGTGCATGCCAGAGACTCGGTGGTGTAGTGTGCACATAGTTAGAGGGTGCATGCCAGAGACTCAGTGATGTAGTGTGCACATAGTTAGAGGGTGCATGCCAGAGACTCAGTGATGTAGTGTGCACATAGTTAGAGGGTGCATGCCAGAGACTCAGTGATGTAGTGTGCACATAGTTAGAGGGTGCATGCCAAAGACTCAGTGATGTAGTGTGCACATAGTTAGAGGGTGCATGCCAAAGACTCGGTGGTGTAGTGTGCACATAGTTAGAGGGTGCATGCCAAAGACTCAGTGATGTAGTGTGCACATAGTTAGAGGGTGCATGCCAGAGACTCAGTGATGTAGTGTGCACATAGTTAGAGGGTGCATGCCAGAGACTCAGTGATGTAGTGTGCACATAGTTAGAGGGTGCATGCCAGAGACTCGGTGGTGTAGTGTGCACATAGTTAGAGGGTGCATGCTATCTCTCTTGTTACAGACCACATGAACAGACACGAGTCCTCACAATCGTTAGTAATGTCATGAGTTTGTGTACTTGTGGCTAGGAACATGCGGTGTCATCTCTCTCTTGAGTCACAAGCTGAAGAGTTAATTGCTTGGATAAGCACATTCTGGTGGCATTTACAAATGATTGACATGTCTACAACTTCGCTCATGGTTCAGTAAACGTCACATTCCAAACATATCTACACCCGACATTCAGTAAACGTCACATTCCAAACATATCTACACCCGACATTCAGTACACGTCACATTCCAAACATATCTACACCCGACATTCAGTAAACGTCACATTCCAAACATATCTACTACACCCAACATTCAGTAAACGTCACATTCCAAACATATCTACACCCGACATTCAGTAAACGTCACATTCCAAACATATCTACTACACCCGACATTCAGTAAACGTCACATTCCAAACATATCTACTACACCCGACATTCAGTAAACGTCACATTCCAAACATATCTACACCCGACATTCAGTAAACGTCACATTCCAAACATATCTACACCCGACATTCAGTAAACATCACAATTCAAAAATTTCTACACCCGACATTCAGTAAACGTCACATTCCAAACATATCTACTTCACCCGACATTCAGTAAACGTCACATTCCAAACATATCTACTACACCCAACATTCAGTAAACGTCACATTCCAAACATATCTACACCCGACATTCAGTAAACGTCACATTCCAAACATATCTACACCCAACATTCAGTAAACGTCACATTCCAAACATATCTACACCCGACATTCAGTAAACGTCACATTCCAAACATATCTACTACACCCAACATTCAGTAAACGTCACATTCCAAACATATCTACACCCGACATTCAGTAAACGTCACATTCCAAACATATCTACACCCGACATTTAGTAAACGTCACATTCCAAACATATCTACACCCGACATTTAGTAAACGTCACATTCCAAACATATCTACACCCGACATTTAGTAAACGTCACATTCCAAACATATCTACACCCGACATTTAGTAAACGTCACATTCCAAACATATCTACACCCGACATTCAGTAAACATCACATTCCAAACATATCTACACCCGACATTTAGTAAACGTCACATTCCAAACATATCTACACCCGACATTCAGTAAACTTCAAATGCCAGACAGAAGTTTACTCTTTCATGCCTGTAATCTTCACATTCAGCAGACTTCGTTATCAATGTTCATGATAATCAAACTATGATTGCTTCCTCCTTTTCTATTCTCTCCCTCTCTCCTCTTCTCCATCTCATCTCCCTCTCTCTCTTTTTTTCCCATCTCACCACCCCAAGCAAGCAGTAAAAGCTTATGGTATCTAAAAATTCTGCACTATGTAGAACATAATACCAATGGAATGTACATAACTTTCTTCTGTCAATGATGTATGTGAAATCAGCATAACTTATGTCAATGATGTATGTGACATCAGCATAACTATTGTCAATGATGTATGTAAAATCAGCCCATAACTTCTGTCAATAATGTATGTGACTACAGCATAACTTCCTGTCACTGATGTATGTGAAATCAGCATAACTTCTGTCAATGATGTATGTGACATCAGCATAACTATTGTCAATGATGTATTTTGTTTTTCAATCGATTGGTTTTTTGCTCAATTGTCATCTCCTAGTGTTATTGTAAACAAGCATAACATTTTTGTTTAGGTAAAGAAAACACGCCGGCTAGCAACAATCAGTCTTCCTGCCAACGACGACGTCACCCCATTATTTATAAATATATGTACAATACCATATGTTCTGATGTTGAGTTTTTCTGTGATTGGTGGGAGACTCCGCCCACATTTTAGATGCTAGGTCTGTGGGTTCTTTTAGTTCAAGTATTGAACAGTTCTGAGATACTAACTTTAGTACAGAGACCTACAAGTGAGAGATGATCAATGTGGGATACTAACTTTAGTACAGAGACCTACAAGTGAGAGATGATCAATGTGGGATACTAACTTTAGTACAGAGACCTACAAGTGAGAGATGATCAATGTGGGATACTAACTTTAGTACAGAGACCTACAAGTGAGAGATGATCAATGTGGGATACTAACTTTAGTACAGGGACCTACAAGTGAGAGATGATCAATGTGGGATACTAACTTTAGTACAGGGACCTACAAGTGAGAGATGATCAATGTGGGATACTAACTTTAGTACAGGGACCTACAAGTGAGAGATGATCAATGTGGGATACTAACTTTAGTACAGAGACCTACAAGTGAGAGATGATCAATGTGGGATACTAACTTTAGTACAGGGACCTACAAGTGAGAGATGATCAATGTGGGATACTAACTTTAGTACAGGGACCTACAAGTGAGAGATGATCAATGTGGGATACTAACTTTAGTACAGGGACCTACAAGATGATCAATGTGGGATACAAACTTTAGTACAGGGACCTACAAGTGAGAGATGATCAATGTGGGATACTAACTTTAGTACAGGGACCTACAAGTGAGAGATGATCAATGTCGGATACTAACTTTAGTACAGGGACCTACGAGTGAGAGATGATCAATGTGGGATACTAACTTTAGTACAGAGACCTACAAGATGATCAATGTGGGATACTAACTTTAGTACAGAGACCTACAAGTGAGAGATGATCAATGTGGGATACTAACTTTAGTACAGGGACCTACGAGTGAGAGATGATCAATGTGGGATACTAACTTTAGTACAGGGACCTACAAGTGAGAGATGATCAATGTGGGATACTAACTTTAGTACAGGGACCTACAAGATGATCAATGTGGGATACTAACTTTAGTACAGGGACCTACTAGATGATCAATCTGGGATACTAACTTTAGTACAGGGACCTACGAGTGAGAGATGATCAATGTGGGATACTAACTTTAGTACAGGGACCTACAAGATGATCAATCTGGGATACTAACTTTAGTACAGGGACCTACAAGTGAGAGATGATCAATGTGGGATACTAACTTTAGTACAGAGACCTACAAGTGAGAGATGATCAATGTGGGATACTAACTTTAGTACAGAGACCTACAAGTGAGAGATGATCAATGTGGGATACTAACTTTAGTACAGAGACCTACAAGTGAGAGATGATCAATGTGGGATACTAACTTTAGTACAGAGAAGTACAAGTGAGAGATGATCAATGTGGGATACTAACTTTAGTACAGGGACCTACAAGTGAGAGATGATCAATGTGGGATACTAACTTTAGTACAGGGACCTACAAGTGAGAGATGATCAATGTGGGATACTAACTTTAGTACAGAGACCTACAAGTGAGAGATGATCAATGTGGGATACTAACTTTAGTACAGAGACCTACAAGTGAGAGATGATCAATGTGGGATACTAACTTTAGTACAGGGACCTACAAGTGAGAGATGATCAATGTGGGATACTAACTTTAGTACAGGGACCTACAAGTGAGAGATGATCAATGTGGGATACTAACTTTAGTACAGGGACCTACAAGATGATCAATGTGGGATACAAACTTTAGTACAGGGACCTACAAGTGAGAGATGATCAATGTGGGATACTAACTTTAGTACAGGGACCTACAAGTGAGAGATGATCAATGTCGGATACTAACTTTAGTACAGGGACCTACGAGTGAGAGATGATCAATGTGGGATACTAACTTTAGTACAGAGACCTACAAGATGATCAATGTGGGATACTAACTTTAGTACAGAGACCTACAAGTGAGAGATGATCAATGTGGGATACTAACTTTAGTACAGGGACCTACGAGTGAGAGATGATCAATGTGGGATACTAACTTTAGTACAGGGACCTACAAGTGAGAGATGATCAATGTGGGATACTAACTTTAGTACAGGGACCTACAAGATGATCAATGTGGGATACTAACTTTAGTACAGGGACCTACTAGATGATCAATCTGGGATACTAACTTTAGTACAGGGACCTACGAGTGAGAGATGATCAATGTGGGATACTAACTTTAGTACAGGGACCTACAAGATGATCAATGTGGGATACTAACTTTAGTACAGGGACCTACGAGTGAGAGATGATCAATGTGGGATACTAACTTTAGTACAGGGACCTACAAGATGATCAATCTGGGATACTAACTTTAGTACAGGGACCTACGAGTTAGAGATGATCAATGTGGGATACTAACTTTAGTACAGAGACCTACAAGATGATCAATGTGGGATACTCACTTTAGTACAGAGACCTACAAGTGAGAGATGATCAATGTGGGATACTAACCTTAGTACAGGGACCTACAAGTGAGAGATGATCAATGTGGGATACTAACTTTAGTACAGGGACCTACAAGTGAGAGATGATCAATGTGGGATACTAACTTTAGTACAGGGACCTACAAGATGATCAATGTGGGATACTAATTTTAGTACAGGGACCTACAAGATGATCAATCTGGGATACTAACTTTAGTACAGGGACCTACGAGTGAGAGATGATCAATGTGGGATACTAACTTTAGTACAGAGACCTACAAGATGATCAATCTGAGATACTAACTTTAGTACAGGGACCTACGAGTGAGAGATGATCAATGTGGGATACTAACTTTAGTACAGAGACCTACAAGTGAGAGATGATCAATGTGGGATACTAACTTTAGTACAGGGACCTACAAGATGATGATTGTGGGATACTAACTTTAGTACAGAGACCTACAAGTGAGAGATGATCAATGTGGGATACTAACTTTAGTACAGGGACCTACAAGTGAGAGATGATCAATGTGGGATACTAACTTTAGTACAGGGACCTACAAGTGAGAGATGATCAATGTGGGATAATAACTTTAGTACAGGGACCTACAAGATGATCAATGTGGGATACTAACTTTAGTACAGGGACCTACAAGTGAGAGATGATCAATGTGGGATACTAACTTTAGTACAGGGACCTACAAGTGAGAGATGATCAATGTCGGATACTAACTTTAGTACAGGGACCTACGAGAGAGAGATGATCAATGTGGGATACTAACTTTAGTACAGAGACCTACAAGATGATCAATGTGGGATACTAACTTTAGTAAAGAGACCTACAAGTGAGAGATGATCAATGTGGGATACTAACTTTAGTACAGGGACCTACAAGTGAGAGATGATCAATGTGGGATACTAACTTTAGTACAGGGACCTACAAGTGAGAGATGATCAATGGGGGATACTAACTTTAGTACAGGGACCTACAAGATGATCAATGTGGGATACTAACTTTAGTACAGGGACCTACTAGATGATCAATCTGGGATACTAACTTTAGTACAGGGACCTACGAGTGAGAGATGATCAATGTGGGATACTAACTTTAGTACAGGGACCTACAAGATGATCAATCTGGGATACTAACTTTAGTACAGCGACCTACGAGTGAGAGATGATCAATGTGGGATACTAACTTTAGTACAGAGACCTACAAGTGAGAGATGATCAATGTGGGATACTAACTTTAGTACAGAGACCTACAAGTGAGAGATGATCAATGTGGGATACTAACTTTAGTACAGGGACCTACAAGATGATCAATGTGGGATACAAACTTTAGTACAGGGACCTACAAGTGAGAGATGATCAATGTGGGATACTAACTTTAGTACAGGGACCTACAAGTGAGAGATGATCAATGTCGGATACTAACTTTAGTACAGGGACCTACGAGTGAGAGATGATCAATGTGGGATACTAACTTTAGTACAGAGACCTACAAGATGATCAATGTGGGATACTAACTTTAGTACAGAGACCTACAAGTGAGAGATGATCAATGTGGGATACTAACTTTAGTACAGGGACCTACGAGTGAGAGATGATCAATGTGGGATACTAACTTTAGTACAGGGACCTACAAGTGAGAGATGATCAATGTGGGATACTAACTTTAGTACAGGGACCTACAAGATGATCAATGTGGGATACTAACTTTAGTACAGGGACCTACTAGATGATCAATCTGGGATACTAACTTTAGTACAGGGACCTACGAGTGAGAGATGATCAATGTGGGATACTAACTTTAGTACAGGGACCTACAAGATGATCAATCTGGGATACTAACTTTAGTACAGGGACCTACAAGTGAGAGATGATCAATGTGGGATACTAACTTTAGTACAGAGACCTACAAGTGAGAGATGATCAATGTGGGATACTAACTTTAGTACAGAGACCTACAAGTGAGAGATGATCAATGTGGGATACTAACTTTAGTACAGAGACCTACAAGTGAGAGATGATCAATGTGGGATACTAACTTTAGTACAGAGAAGTACAAGTGAGAGATGATCAATGTGGGATACTAACTTTAGTACAGGGACCTACAAGTGAGAGATGATCAATGTGGGATACTAACTTTAGTACAGGGACCTACAAGTGAGAGATGATCAATGTGGGATACTAACTTTAGTACAGAGACCTACAAGTGAGAGATGATCAATGTGGGATACTAACTTTAGTACAGAGACCTACAAGTGAGAGATGATCAATGTGGGATACTAACTTTAGTACAGGGACCTACAAGTGAGAGATGATCAATGTGGGATACTAACTTTAGTACAGGGACCTACAAGTGAGAGATGATCAATGTGGGATACTAACTTTAGTACAGGGACCTACAAGATGATCAATGTGGGATACAAACTTTAGTACAGGGACCTACAAGTGAGAGATGATCAATGTGGGATACTAACTTTAGTACAGGGACCTACAAGTGAGAGATGATCAATGTCGGATACTAACTTTAGTACAGGGACCTACGAGTGAGAGATGATCAATGTGGGATACTAACTTTAGTACAGAGACCTACAAGATGATCAATGTGGGATACTAACTTTAGTACAGAGACCTACAAGTGAGAGATGATCAATGTGGGATACTAACTTTAGTACAGGGACCTACGAGTGAGAGATGATCAATGTGGGATACTAACTTTAGTACAGGGACCTACAAGTGAGAGATGATCAATGTGGGATACTAACTTTAGTACAGGGACCTACAAGATGATCAATGTGGGATACTAACTTTAGTACAGGGACCTACTAGATGATCAATCTGGGATACTAACTTTAGTACAGGGACCTACGAGTGAGAGATGATCAATGTGGGATACTAACTTTAGTACAGGGACCTACAAGATGATCAATGTGGGATACTAACTTTAGTACAGGGACCTACGAGTGAGAGATGATCAATGTGGGATACTAACTTTAGTACAGGGACCTACAAGATGATCAATCTGGGATACTAACTTTAGTACAGGGACCTACGAGTTAGAGATGATCAATGTGGGATACTAACTTTAGTACAGAGACCTACAAGATGATCAATGTGGGATACTCACTTTAGTACAGAGACCTACAAGTGAGAGATGATCAATGTGGGATACTAACCTTAGTACAGGGACCTACAAGTGAGAGATGATCAATGTGGGATACTAACTTTAGTACAGGGACCTACAAGTGAGAGATGATCAATGTGGGATACTAACTTTAGTACAGGGACCTACAAGATGATCAATGTGGGATACTAATTTTAGTACAGGGACCTACAAGATGATCAATCTGGGATACTAACTTTAGTACAGGGACCTACGAGTGAGAGATGATCAATGTGGGATACTAACTTTAGTACAGAGACCTACAAGATGATCAATCTGAGATACTAACTTTAGTACAGGGACCTACGAGTGAGAGATGATCAATGTGGGATACTAACTTTAGTACAGAGACCTACAAGTGAGAGATGATCAATGTGGGATACTAACTTTAGTACAGGGACCTACAAGATGATGATTGTGGGATACTAACTTTAGTACAGAGACCTACAAGTGAGAGATGATCAATGTGGGATACTAACTTTAGTACAGGGACCTACAAGTGAGAGATGATCAATGTGGGATACTAACTTTAGTACAGGGACCTACAAGTGAGAGATGATCAATGTGGGATAATAACTTTAGTACAGGGACCTACAAGATGATCAATGTGGGATACTAACTTTAGTACAGGGACCTACAAGTGAGAGATGATCAATGTGGGATACTAACTTTAGTACAGGGACCTACAAGTGAGAGATGATCAATGTCGGATACTAACTTTAGTACAGGGACCTACGAGAGAGAGATGATCAATGTGGGATACTAACTTTAGTACAGAGACCTACAAGATGATCAATGTGGGATACTAACTTTAGTAAAGAGACCTACAAGTGAGAGATGATCAATGTGGGATACTAACTTTAGTACAGGGACCTACAAGTGAGAGATGATCAATGTGGGATACTAACTTTAGTACAGGGACCTACAAGTGAGAGATGATCAATGGGGGATACTAACTTTAGTACAGGGACCTACAAGATGATCAATGTGGGATACTAACTTTAGTACAGGGACCTACTAGATGATCAATCTGGGATACTAACTTTAGTACAGGGACCTACGAGTGAGAGATGATCAATGTGGGATACTAACTTTAGTACAGGGACCTACAAGATGATCAATCTGGGATACTAACTTTAGTACAGCGACCTACGAGTGAGAGATGATCAATGTGGGATACTAACTTTAGTACAGGGACCTACAAGATGATCAATCTGGGATACTAACTTTAGTACAGGGACCTACGAGTTAGAGATGATCAATGTGGGATACTAACTTTAGTACAGAGACCTACAAGATGATCAATGTGGGATACTAACTTTAGTACAGGGATCTACAAGATGATCAATGTGGGATACTAATTTTAGTACAGGGACCTACAAGATGATCAATGTGGGATACTAACTTTAGTACAGGGACCTATGAGTGAGAGATGATCAATGTGGGATACTAACTTTAGTACAGGGACCTACAAGTGAGAGATGATCAATGTGGGATACTAACTTTAGTACAGGGACCTACAAGTGAGAGATGATCATCATGTGTAGAGGATGGATGTCACTTGCCATCTCCATGCAATACTCTCTTGTATAGAAAATAGCTTGACCCGCTCGTGTAGACAATTCTGATCCAACATTACCAGATCTATCATTTATTGTTGTTAATAATATGTTGTGGTTGTATTAAGACATTCCCAGTATTGCTCGTGGCAGCTGTGCAGGCAGGGTAGCATTGATGGGGGGGGGGGGGTGGCAAGGATAAGTGGCTCATTCACATAGATTGGTGGAGTGCTATCTGTGAGCATTTGTTGGAGTGCTATCTGTGAGCATTTGTTGGAGTGCTATCTGGTTGTGAGTATTTGTTGGAGTGCTATCTGTGAGCATTTGTTGGAGTGCTATCTGTGAGCATTTGTTGGAGTGCTATCTGGTTGTGAGTATTTGTTGGAGTGCTATCTGTGAGCATTTGTTGGAGTGCTATCTGTGAGCATTTGTTGGAGTGCTATCTGGTTGTGAGTATTTGTTGGAGTGCTATCTGTGAGCATTTGTTGGAGTGCTATCTGTGAGCATTTGTTGGAGTGCTATCTGGTTGTGAGTATTTGTTGGAGTGCTATCTGTGAGCATTTGTTGGAGTGCTATCTGTGAGCATTTGTTGGAGTGCTATCTGGTTGTGAGTATTTGTTGGAGTGCTATCTGTGAGCATTTGTTGGAGTGCTATCTGTGAGCATTTGTTGGAGTGCTATCTGGTTGTGAGTATTTGTTGGAGTGCTATCTGTGAGCATTTGTTGGAGTGCTATCTGGTTGTGATCATTTGTTGGAGTGCTATCTGGTTGTGATCATTTGTTGGAGTGCTATCTGTGATCATTTGTTGGAGTGCTATCTGTGATCATTTGTTGGAGTGCTATCTGTGATCATTTGTTGGAGTGCTATCTGGTTGTGAGTATTTGTTGGAGTGCTATCTGTGAGCATTTGTTGGAGTGCTATCTGGTTGTGATCATTTGTTGGAGTGCTATCTGGTTGTGATCATTTGTTGGAGTGCTATCTGTGATCATTTGTTGGAGTGCTATCTGTGATCATTTGTTGGAGTGCTATCTGTGATCATTTGTCGGAGTGCTATCTGTGAGCATTTGTTGGAGTGCTATCTGGTTGTGAGCATTTGTTGGAGTGCTATATGTGATCATTTGTTGGAGTGCTATCTGGTTGTGATCATTTGTTGGAGTGCTATCTGTGAGCATTTGTTGGAGTGCTATCTGTGAGCATTTGTTGGAGTGCTATCTGTGATCATTTGTTGGAGTGCTATCTGGTTGTGATCATTTGTTGGAGTGCTATCTGTGAGCATTTGTTGGAGTGCTATCTGGATGTGAGCATTTGTTGGAGTGCTATCTGGTTGTGATCATTTGTTGGAGTGCTATCTGTGAGCATTTGTTGGAGTGCTATCTGGTTGTGATCATTTGTTGGAGTGCTATCTGTGAGCATTTGTTGGAGTGCTATCTGTGAGCATTTGTTGGAGTGCTATCTGTGATCATTTGTTGGAGTACTATCTGGTTGCCCATTGCTAGAATTATCTGGTTGCTGTTGTTGAATACCATGAGTAAGTTTATTCTTTTGTCGTGGAGGAACACAAACGTCTGGTCAGGCAAAATATATTGATCAGACATATTAGTCAGGGTCAGGTAAAATATACTGACCATGACCGTCACCTCGACTTCCTTATAGCCCTACCTGGAAACGGGATGTTTTCATGGCAGCCTGGCTAACGAGGTGGGGGATCGACATGATCCCTGTAGTAGCTGGCTTCCAGTCATTCAAGATGGTGGTGGATTCAAATTGACAGTACAGAGATCTATATATTTCAGATAAGTATTAGTGTTGAGAATCAATTTGTGTAAAAATAACAAAGTTGTAATTGTAGTTTACTGTAGCATATGTATTTTCAAATATAATGGTCTGGTTGTAACAGATAGTTAGTGACTTGACAGAATTAAATAGAATGGTATAGTGAGCGGTAGTAACAGTAAATTTAGTGTAGGCCTAGTAGTTAGCGATGAGTTGTTGGAAGGTAAATACCAGCGACATTTGTTTTTTTATGTTGCTATAACAAGTTTACATTGTATTAGGTATTAGTATAACTTATTGGCTAACGGTAATAATTAGCATAATCTAATTAGTATGGCCGCTAAGACGGGACGAAGAAAGGCCAGGACAGATTGTGTGATTAGTGTGGCGGCAATGTTTGTATTAGTGTAGGGATAGATACAACGTTGGAAGATGAAGGAAAAGTTTTATGTAGAGTAGAAGAGAGGCAGGCTCGGATAGAATGCGAAATTAGGACAAATGAGAAGAGATAGAAAAGAGGCAGATCAAAATAGAAGAGAAACAAGAGAAAATTGAGGAGGTTTTAGAGAAGCTGCATTTAGGTAGTCGAGGTAATAAAATAAAACCACTGTCAATTAGGTATGGGTTGTCAGTTAGGTATGGGTTGTCAGTTAGGTAGGGGTTGTCAGTTAGGTATGGATTGTCAGTTAGGTATGGGTTGTCAGTTAGGTATGGGTTGTCAATTAGGTATGGGTTGTCAGTTAGGTGTGGGTTGGAGAAGGTAATAGGAATTGGAAGTAAGGGAGATTCTAGTGAGGAAACAGTTGACAGGGCAGAGAGCTTTGCAGAGAAGTGTGCAAATATAGGTGAGGGGTCAGTATTGGTAGTAGGAGATTCAATGGTGAGGGAGGTTGGCAGACATTTGTCTAAACAACACAACACGTTTGAAAAAATGTATATTGGGGGAGCAAAAATAGAGGACATAGAGGGGAGAATAAAGAGGATAGATGACAGAGCAAACAATCAGGTTGTGGTATTGGTAGGAACTAATAATGTAAACAGAGACGGTACCAAAATAATTATGAATAAAAACAAAAGTCTTATGGGAACACTTGAGGAAAAAAAGTTCAGAAAGGTCACAATGATGGGCATTTTAGATAGAACAGATGGGTCAGACTATTTAGATAGTAAGATAATAGGTATCAACCTTAGGTTAGAGGTGATGTGTGCGGACATGGGAATTGAATTTATTGATGTGAAAGTAGACAAAAGTAAAGTGTTAGACAGGAGAGGTTTACATCTAAATGAGATAGGACAGCATGTTGTAGCAAAGTATATGTTCTATCATTGTGTTAGAAATTTAAACTAGTAAGGCCTATGAAGTATGAGACTAAAGATAGGCCTACAATAGGGTGCTATAGAGGATGTAGGGAAGTGGGAAATAAGCAGTGGAAAAGCAAAAATTGGAAAAATAACAAACTAAAATGTTTTATGCAAATGTGAAAAGCATAGTAAATAGAAGAATTGGAACTGTATGTAGAAGAAGAAAAACCAGATTTAATAGGGTTAACAGAATCATGGACATATGAGGACATTGCAGATAGTGGACTTGAAATTGAGGGATATACAATGTTAAGGAAAGATAGGGTAGTTGGAGACAAGACTAAGGGAGGTGGCGTTTTATTATACTGTATAAATTCGGTTAATATAACTATACTGTTGGGGGTGAAATAAATAAACATAGCCGGCACACGAAGTGGCGAAGACATCTGTAGTCCTCAGTCTTCAAAACCCCTCGACTACCCCAGCAATGGAAAAAAGGTTGTATGACAGTAATAACGATCATAGATGATTTTTTCATGTGGTAGCAACAATGAAAGTGAATGGGGAGAAATAGAAAGTGGGGGGTGAAAAAACAGTGATTGGAGTGTGCTATAGATGTCCATCAAGTCAAAAAGAGGAAGATGAGGAGCTGATTAGTAGCATAGCAAGGGCAAGTGATAGGAAATTATTATTAATGGGGGATTTCAACTTTCCAGAAATAAAATGGGCTATGGCAGAAGCACTTGTAGAGTCAAAACCTTTTGTTAAGTGCATAACTGACAATTTTTTAATTCAACATGTAGAAGCAGCCACCAGAGGCAAAAACATACTCGACCTAGTTTTTACTACAGAGGAAAAATGATTGAACACGTTACCGTTGGGGAACTGTTTGGCTCAAGTGATCATCAAATCATCCGTTGGGATCTTATTGCAGGGAAAGAAGTAAACATAAACATACGACTACTCTAAGGCAGATGTTAGAAGATGAAAGAGGCAGCGAACCACATAATCTGGAAAAATATTGTCGTAGGAACAGATGTTGAACAGGAGTGGGAGAGTTTTAAAACAGTTCTAGAAAAGCTAAAAGAAGAATGTGTTCCATGTAGGGAGGTATACCCCAAGCGTAAAAAGTGAATAACTAGATTTGTAGTTAAATGTAGAAGAGCTAAAAATAAAGCATAGAAAAAATATATAGAGGCAGGTAAATCAAAAGAAACATTTAAAATATTTGGACAAGCAGGACATAGCTCAAAAAGTAAATAAAACAGACTTGGTAGATCCGATATTGAACATAATTACAGAATGGGCAAGAACAAAATTAGAAAGATAGAAAACAAAAGCGACCTAGGGGTTGTAATAGATCATTTGAGGGAGCAAGTCCAGGTAGCAGTGAAAAAGGCAAATGCAATGTTAGGTATGATAAAAATAAATAATAAACAACGGAGCAAGGAAGTGATAGTCAAACTGTATAAAGCATTAGTTAGACCTAGATTGGAGTACTGTGTACAGGTGTGGAGTCCTTATCGTAGAGGGGATATAAACATGCTGGAAAGAATACGAAAAAGAGCGACAAAGATGATAGTGGGATTCCATAACTACAGTTATGAGAAAAGACTTTGAAAACCGACCTACAGTGTCTAGAAGAGAGAAGAATTTGAGGTGACGTAATACAGGTTTATAAGATGATCAGAGGAATTGATAAATTAGACTATAACAAGTTTTTGAAAATACAGCCACACACAATAACACGAGGGCATAGCTACAAGCTGACTAAAGAGAGGTCAAAATTAGATATTAGGAAATATTTTTTTAGTCAGAGAGTGGTGGGAATGCATTGCCAGTGGAAGGTAGTGGAGGCAGGGACAGTTAATGCATTGAAGAATAAATTGGATGCGCATAGCTTTTAGAGCAAGGTGATGTAAATGGAACTGGTTGTATACAGACTCTACAGAGTCTTCTGAACCAGTATAAAGATGTTAAGTTAAGTCCTCTATTCTTGGTGTGGTGCAAGTGTCCTCTATTCTTAGTGCTAGTATATCTTCTCATTAATTCGTGGCACACAAAATGTTCAGGTAAATAATGCTTCCATATTTGGTGTGAGGGGTACGGGTAGTGTGTTGTGATGAATGTTATTGATGCAAGTTTTTCTATTGGTAACTATAATACACATGTGTGTTACTGAACAAGTTATGGTTATGATAAGTTGTGCTTAGATCTTCTCTTATCTCATTAGGTCAGGGGTCAATGACAGCAGTGATGTTTGTGCGTCTTCAATGACAACTACAGGCTGCTTCTACTTCACCTGGTCCACGAGCCATCCATTGACTTCACCTGGTCCACGAGCCATCCATTGACTTCACCTGGTCCACGAGCCATCCATTGATTTCACCTGGTCCATGGGCCATCCATTGACTTCACCTGGTCCATGAGCCATCCATTGATTTCACCTGGTCCATGGGCTATCCATTTACTTGACCTGGTCCACTGGCCATCCTTCTAGTTCAATTGGTCCACTGGCCATCCTTCTAGTTCACCTGGTCCACGAGCCATCCTTCTACTTCACCTGGTCCACGAGCCATCCATTGACTTCACCTGGTCCATGGGCTATCCATTGACTTCACCTGGTCCACGAGCCATCCATTGATTTCACCTGGTCCATGGGCTATTCATTTACTTGACCTGGTCCACTGGCCATCCTTCTAGTTCAATTGGTCCACTGGCCATCCTTCTAGTTCACCTGGTCCACGAGCCATCCTTCTACTTCACCTGGTCCACGAGCCATCCATTGACTTCACCTGGTCCACTGGCTATCCATTTACTTGACCTGGTCCACCGGCCATCCATTGACTTCACCTGGTCCACGAGCCATCCATTGATTTCACCTGGTCCATGGGCTATCCATTTACTTGACCTGGTCCACAGGCCATCCTTCTACTTTGCTTAGTCTGCGGCTCATTCTTTGATCAGTGTGACAGTACTGGTTAGCGATCACCATGTTGACATCCATGGTTCCACACCATCTTGACATCTATGGTGTACAGCAGACATAGGAAACCTAAACAAAGCTGAATGACTTTGGTAAGGCATCTGTATTTTCCCACTTGTGTCATCAAGTTTTCTACTGGATAAGAGCACAAAGAGCTCATTCACCAGGACCCATATCACCAGGAGCTCATTCAACAGGAGCCATATCACCAGGAGCTCATTCAACAGGAGCCATATCACCAGGAGCTCATTCAACAGGAGCCATATCACCAGGAGCTCATTCAACAGGAGCCATATCACCAGGAGCTCATTCAACAGGAGACATATCACCAGGAGCCATATCACTAGGAGCCATATCATCAGGAGCCATATCACCAGGAGCTCATTCAACAGGAGCCATATCACCAGGAGCTTATTCAACAGGAGCCATATCCCCAGGAGCTCATTCAACAGGAGCCATATCACCAGGGACCATATCACCAGGAGCTTATTCAACAGGAGCCATATCACCAGGAGCTCATTCAACAGGAGCCATATCACCAGGAGCTCATTCAACAGGAGCCATATCACCAGGAGCTCATTCAACAGGAGCCATATCACCAGGGACTATATCACCAGGAGCTCATTCAACAGGAGCCATATCACCAGGAGCCATATCATCAGGAGCCAAATCACCAGGGACCATATCATCAGAAGCCATATCACCAGGAGCCATATCACCAGGAGTCATATCACCAGGGACCATATCACCAGGAGCTTATTCAACAGGAGCCATATCACCAGGAGCTCATTCAACAGGAGCCATACCACCAGGAGCCATATCACCAGGGACCATATCACCAAGGACCATATCACCAGGAGCTTACTCAACAGGAGCCATATCACCAGGAGCTCATTCAACAGGAGCCATATCACCAGGAGCTCATTCAACAGGAGCCATATCACCAGGGACTTGTTCACCAGGAGCCATATTACCAGGGACTTGTTCACGAGGAGCCAAATCACCAGGGACTTGTTCACCAGGAGCCAAATCACCAGGGATAATATCACCAGGGACTTGTTCACCAGGAGCCAAATCACCAGGGACCATATCACCAGGAGCTCATTCACCAGGGACCATATCACCAGGAGCTCATTCACCAGGGACCATATCACCAGGGACCATATCACCAGGAGCTCATTCACCAGGGACCATATCACCAGGAGTCATATCACCAGGGACCATATCACCAGGGACCATATCACCAGGAGTCATATCACCAGGAGCTAGTTCAACAGGAGCCATATCACCAGGGACCATATCACCAGGAGCTCATTCAACAGGAGCCATATCACCAGGGACCATATCACCAGGAGCTCATTCAACAGCAGCCATATCACCAGGAGCCATATCATCAGGAGCCATATCACCAGGAGCAATATCACCAGGGACCATATCATCAGAAGCCATATCACCAGGAGCCATATCACCAGAGACCATATCACCAGGAGCCATATCACCAGGGGCTCATTCAACAGGAGCCATATCACCAGGGACCATATCACCAGGAGTCATATCACCAGGGACCATATCACCAGGAGCTCATTCAACAGGAGCCATATCACCAGGGACCATATCACCAGGAGCCATATCACCAGGGACCATATCACCAGGGACCATATCACCAGGAGCTCATTCAACAGCAGCCATATCACCAGGAGCCATATCATCAGGAGCCATATCACCAGGAGCAATATCACCAGGGACCATATCATCAGAAGCCATATCACCAGGAGCCATATCACCAGAGACCATATCACCAGGAGCCATATCACCAGGGGCTCATTCAACAGGAGCCATATCACCAGGGACCATATCACCAGGAGTCATATCACCAGGGACCATATCACCAGGAGCTCATTCAACAGGAGCCATATCACCAGGGACCATATCACCAGGAGCTCATTCAACAGGAGCCATATCACCAGGGACCATATCACCAGGAGCTCATTCAACAGGAGCCATATCATCAGAAGCCATATCACCAGGAGCCATATCACCAGGGACCATATCACCAGGAGCCATATCACCAGGGGCGCATTCAACAGGAGCCATATCACCAGGGCCCATATCACCAGGGACTTGTTCACCAGGAACCAAATCACCAGGAGCTCGTTCAACAGGAGCCATATCACCAGGGACCATATCACCAGGAGCTCATTCAACAGGAGCCATATGACCAGGGACCATATCCCCAGGGACTTGTTCACCAGGAGCCATATCACCAGGGACTTGTTCACGAGGAGCCAAATCACCAGGGACTTGTTCACCAGGAGCTAAATCACCAGGGACCATATCACCAGGGGCCATATCACCAGGGACCATATCACCAGGAGTCATATCACCAGGGACCATATCTCCAGGAGTCATATCACCAGGGGCCATATCACCAGGAGTCATATCACCAGGGACCATATCACCAGGAGCTCATTCACCAGGGACCATATCACCAGGAGCCATATCACCAGGAGTCATATCACCAGGGACCATATCACCAGGAGTCATATCACCAGGGACCATATCTCCAGGAGTCATATCACCAGGGGCCATATCACCAGGGACCATATCACCAGGAGCTCATTCACCAGGGACCATATCACCAGGAGCCATATCACCAGGAGTCATATCACCAGGGACCATATCACCAGAACCTCATTCACAAGGGACCATATCACCAGCGGCTTGTTTACCAGGTTTTGGTCCATCATCCTTTGGCGTTCCTCAATGGGACAAACCTTGTAATGGAGAACAAATTGCCATATTTTTGTTAACATCAAGAGTAGCTCAGTTGTGTTGTTTATGATCAATAATAGTATTCTTGACTTGCTAATGGGCCACAGACGACCATCTCACAGACTTTGTGTAGGCCATGGACCACAGACGACCATCTCACAGACTTTCTGTGGGCCATGGACCACAGACGACCATCTCACAGACTTTGTGTGGGCCATGGACCACAGACGACCATCTCACAGACTTTCTGTGGGCCATGGACCACAGACTTTGTGTGGGCCACAGACGACCATCTCACAAGACTTTGTATGGACCATGAACCACAGACAACCATCTCATAGACTTTGTGTGGACCACAGACGACCATCTCACAGACTTTGTGTGGAGCACAGACGACCATCTCACAGATTTGTGTGGACCATGGGCCACAGACGACTATCTCACAGACTGTGTGTGGACCACAGACGACCATCTCACAGACTTTGTGTGGAGCACAGACGACCATCTAACAGACTTGCGTGGACCATGGACCACAGACGACCATCTCACAGACTTTGTATGGACCACAGACGACCATCTCACAGCCTTTGTGTGCACCATGTACCACAGATGACCATCTCACAGACCTTGTGGACCACAGACGTCCATCTCACAGACATTGTGTGGACCATGGACCACATATGACCACCTCACAGACTGTGTGGACCACAGACGACCATCTCACCGACTTTGTGTGGACCACAGACGACCATCTCACAGACTTTGTGTGGACCACAGATGACCATCTCTGAGACTTTGTGTGGATCACAGATGACCATCTCACAAACTTTGTGTGGACCATGGACCACAGATGACCATCTCACAGACTTTGTGTGGACCATGGACCACAGACGACCATCTCACAGACTTTGTGTGGACCACAGACGACCATCTCACAGACTTTGTGTGAACCACAGACGACCATCTCACAGACATTGTATGGACCACATACGACCACCTCACAGACTGTGTGGACCACAGACGACCATCTCACAGACTGTGTGTGGACCACAGACGACCATCTCACAGACTGTGTGGATCACAGAGACCATCTCACAGAATGTGTGAACCACAGACGACCATCTCACAGACTTTGTGTGGACCACAGACGACCATCTCACAGACTTTGTGTGGACCACAGACGACCATTTCACAGACTTTGTGTGAACCACAGACGACCATCTCACAGACTTTGTGTGGACCACAGACGACCATCTCACAGACTTTGTGTGAACCACAGACGACCATCTCACAGACATTGTATGGACCACATACGACCACCTCACAGACTGTGTGGACCACAGACGACCATCTCACAGACTGTGTGTGGACCACAGACGACCATCTCACAGACTGTGTGGATCACAGAGACAATCTCACAGAATGTGTGAACCACAGACGACCATCTCACAGACTTTGTGTGGACCACAGACGACCATCTCACAGACTTTGTGTGGACCACAGACGACCATTTCACAGACTTTGTGTGAACCACAGACGACCATCTCACAGACTTTGTGTGGACCACAGATGACCATCTCACAGACTTTGTGTGGACCATGGACCACAGACGACCATCTCACAGACTTTGTGTGGACCACAGACGACCATCTCACAGACTTTGTGTGAACCACAGACGACCATCTCACAGACATTGTATGGACCACATACGACCACCTCACAGACTGTGTGGACCACAGACGACCATCTCACAGACTGTGTGTGGACCACAGACGACCATCTCACAGACTGTGTGGATCACAGAGACCATCTCACAGAATGTGTGAACCACAGACGACCATCTCACAGACTTTGTGTGGACCACAGACGACCATCTCACAGACTTTGTGTGGACCACAGACGACCATTTCACAGACTTTGTGTGAACCACAGACGACCATCTCACAGACTTTGTGTGGACCACAGACGACCATCTCACAGACTTTGTGTGGACCACAGACGACCATCTCACAGACTGTGTGGATCACAGAGACCATCTCACAGAATGTGTGAACCACAGACGACCATCTCACAGACTTTGTGTGGACCACAGACGACCATCTCACAGACTTTGTGTGGACCACAGACGACCATCTCACAGACTTTGTGTGAACCACAGACGACCATCTCACAGACTTTGTGTGGACCACAGACGACCATCTCACAGACTTTTTGTGGACCACAGACGACCATCTCACAGACTGTGTGGATCACAGAGACCATCTCACAGAATGTGTGAACCACAGACGACCATCTCACAGACTTTGTGTGGACCACAGACGACCATCTCACATACTGTGTGGATCACAGAGACCATCTCACAGAATGTGTGAACCACAGACGACCATCTCACAGACTTTGTGTGGACCACTGGTAGTAGGTTCCACATGTTTGCTGTATAACCTTGTCCCAGCACTTTTTGTTTTTTGCGGGCACATTTATGAGTTGTCAGACATCTGACACCTTATCTGTTTGAAGGTGAAGGTTGCCTGGCAGCACATCCTCAGGTCTGGCTGGGTTGTATCAACCATTCCACTCAGTCCATCCGAGTATTGCTAGGGAGAGGAGAATTTGACTTCTTTATACTGGCTTAGAAGACTCTGTAGTCTGTATACAACCAGTTTCTTTTACATTTCCTCGATCGAAAAACTGTGCATCCAATCTATTCTTGATTGCATTAATTGACCCTGCCTCCAAGTTTTCTTGGGTTTTTTTTAAAGGTGTGTACCTACATTAGTGTTAATTGTTTGACAAATGGAAATATTTTTGTCAACAAAACGTCTTCACTGGACTCTATTAAACAATTGTGTACAGCATTTATAACTGGGGTCTGTTTTTATCTCTGAGTGAAACCAATATTGTCATGTCAACAGGTGGGGCCTTGGCTTTTATTGTCAAATTACTTTGTTTCATCTCTAGCACCTGTCCTATTCTTGTATTACAAGAGTTCTGTGTGTTCTCTAATCCCTTCTAGAAACAGATCTGTCTGTTCTCTAATCCCTTCTAGAAACAGTTCTGTCTGTTCTCTAATCCCTTCTAGAAACAGTTCTGTGTCTGTTCTCTAATCCCTTCTAGAAACAGTTCTGTGTCTGTTCTCTAATCCCTTCTAGAAACAGTTCTGTGTCTGTTCTCTAATCCCTTCTAGAAACAGTTCTGTGTATGTTCTCTAATCCCTTCTAGAAACAGTTCTGTGTCTGTTCTCTAATCCCTTCTAGAAACAGTTCTGTCTGTTCTCTAATCTCTTCTAGAAACAGTTCTGTGTGTGTTCTCTAATCCCTTCTAGAAACAGTTCTGTGTCTGTTCTCTAATCCCTTATAGAAACAGTTCTGTATCTGTTCTCTAATCTCTTCTGGAAATAGTTCTGTGTCTGTTCTCTAATCCCTTCTAGAAACAGTTCTGTATCTGTTCTCTAATCCCTTCTAGAAACAGTTCTGTATCTGTTCTCTAATCCCTTCTAGAAACAGTTCTGTGTGTGTTCTCTAATCCCTTCTAGAAACAGTTTTGTGTCTGTTCTCTAATCCCTTCTAGAAACAGTTATGTGTCTGTTCTCTAATCCCTTCTAGAAACAGTTGTGTGTCTGTTCTCTAATCCCTTCTAGAAACAGTTGTGTGTCTGTTCTCTAATCCCTTCTAGAAACAGTTCTGTGTGTTCTCTAATCCCTTCTAGAAACAGTTCTGTGTGTTCTCTAATCCCTTCTAGAAACAGTTATGTGTGTTCTCTAATCCCTTCTAGAAACAGTTCTGTGTCTGTTCTCTAATCCCTTCTAGAAACAGTTCTGTGTGTGTTCTCTAATCCCTTCTAGAAACAGTTATGTGTGTGTTCTCTAATCCCTTCTAGAAACAGTTCTGTGTGTTCTCTAATCCCTTCTAGAAACAGTTCTGTGTCTGTTCTCTAATCCTTTCTAGAAACAGTTCTGTGTGTGTTCTCTAATCCCTTCTAGAAACAGTTCTGTGTGTGTTCTCTACTCCCTTCTAGAAACAGTTCTGTGTGTGTTCTCTAATCCCTTCTAGAAACAGTTCTGTGTGTGTTCTCTAATCCCTTCTAGAAACAGTTCTGTGTGTGTTCTCTAATCCCTTCTAGAAACAGTTCTGTGTGTGTTCTCTAATCCCTTCTAGAAACAGTTCTGTATCTGTTCTCTAATCCCTTCTAGAAACAGTTCTGTGTCTGTTCTCTAATCCCTTCTAGAAACAGTTCTGTGTGTTCTCTAATCCCTTCTAGAAACAGTTCTGTGTCTGTTCTCTAATCCCTTCTAGAAACAGTTCTGTGTGTGTTCTCTAATCCCTTCTAGAAACAGTTCTGTGTGTGTTCTCTAATCCCTTCTAGAAACAGTTATGTGTCTGTTCTCTAATCCCTTCTAGAAACAGTTCTATATCTGTTCTCTAATCCCTTCAAGAAACAGTTCTGTATCTGTTCTCTAATCCCTTCTAGAAACAGTTCTATATCTGTTCTCTAATCCCTTCTAGAAACAGTTCTGTATCTGTTCTCTAATCCTTTCTAGAAACAGTTCTGTCTGTTCTCTAATCCCTTCTAGAAACAGTTCTATATCTGTTCTCTAATCCCTTCTAGAAACAGTTATGTGTGTGTTCTCTAATCCCTTCTAGAGACAGTTCTGTGTGTGTTCTCTAATCCCTTCTAGAAACAGTTCTGTGTCTGTTCTCTAATCCCTTCTAGAAACAGTTCTGTGTGTTCTCTAATCCCTTCTAGAAACAGTTCTGTGTCTGTTCTCTAATCCCTTCTAGAAACAGTTCTGTGTGTGTTCTCTAATCCCTTCTAGAAACAGTTCTGTGTGTGTTCTCTAATCCCTTCTAGAAACAGTTCTGTATCTGTTCTCTAGTCCCTTCTAGAAACAGTTCTGTATCTGTTCTCTAATCCCTTCTAGAAACAGTTCTGTATCTGTTCTCTAATCCCTTCTAGAAACAGTTCTGTGTCTGTTCTCTAATCCCTTACTGAAACAGTTCTGTGTGTGTTCTCTAATCCCTTCTAGGAACAGCTCTGTATCTGTTCTCTAATCCCTTCTAGAAACAGTTCTGTATCTGTTCTCTAATCCCTTCTAGAAACAGTTCTGTGTGTGTTCTCTAATCCCTTCTAGAAACAGTTCTGTGTGTGTTCTCTAATCCCTTCTAGAAACAGTTTTGTGTCTGTTCTCTAATCCCTTCTAGAAACAGTTCTGTGTCTGTTCTCTAATCCCTTCTAGAAACAGTTGTGTGTCTGTTCTCTAATCCCTTCTAGAAACAGTTCTGTGTCTGTTCTCTAATCCCTTCTAGAAACAGTTCTGTGTGTTCTCTAATACCTTCTAGAAACAGTTCTGTGTGTTCTCTAATCCCTTCTAGAAACAGTTCTGTGTGTTCTCTAATCCCTTCTAGAAACAGTTCTGTGTCTGTTCTCTAATCCCTTCTAGAAACAGTTCTGTGTGTGTTCTCTAATCCCTTCTAGAAACAGTTCTATATCTGTTCTCTAATCCCTTCTAGAAACAGTTCTGTGTCTGTTCTCTAATCCCTTCTAGAAACAGTTCTGTGTCTGTTCTCTAATCCCTTCTAGAAACAGTTCTGTCTGTTCTCTAATCTCTTCTAGAAACAGTTCTGTGTGTGTTCTCTAATCCCTTCTAGAAACAGTTCTGTGTCTGTTCTCTAATCCCTTATAGAAACAGTTCTGTATCTGTTCTCTAATCTCTTCTGGAAATAGTTCTGTGTCTGTTCTCTAATCCCTTCTAGAAACAGTTCTGTATCTGTTCTCTAATCCCTTCTAGAAACAGTTCTGTATCTGTTCTCTAATCCCTTCTAGAAACAGTTCTGTGTGTGTTCTCTAATCCCTTCTAGAAACAGTTTTGTGTCTGTTCTCTAATCCCTTCTAGAAACAGTTATGTGTCTGTTCTCTAATCCCTTCTAGAAACAGTTGTGTGTCTGTTCTCTAATCCTTTCTAGAAACAGTTGTGTGTCTGTTCTCTAATCCCTTCTAGAAACAGTTCTGTGTGTTCTCTAATCCCTTCTAGAAACAGTTCTGTGTGTTCTCTAATCCCTTCTAGAAACAGTTATGTGTGTTCTCTAATCCCTTCTAGAAACAGTTCTGTGTCTGTTCTCTAATCCCTTCTAGAAACAGTTCTGTGTGTGTTCTCTAATCCCTTCTAGAAACAGTTATGTGTGTGTTCTCTAATCCCTTCTAGAAACAGTTCTGTGTGTTCTCTAATCCCTTCTAGAAACAGTTCTGTGTCTGTTCTCTAATCCTTTCTAGAAACAGTTCTGTGTGTGTTCTCTAATCCCTTCTAGAAACAGTTCTGTGTGTGTTCTCTACTCCCTTCTAGAAACAGTTCTGTGTGTGTTCTCTAATCCCTTCTAGAAACAGTTCTGTGTGTGTTCTCTAATCCCTTCTAGAAACAGTTCTGTGTGTGTTCTCTAATCCCTTCTAGAAACAGTTCTGTGTGTGTTCTCTAATCCCTTCTAGAAACAGTTCTGTATCTGTTCTCTAATCCCTTCTAGAAACAGTTCTGTGTCTGTTCTCTAATCCCTTCTAGAAACAGTTCTGTGTGTTCTCTAATCCCTTCTAGAAACAGTTCTGTGTCTGTTCTCTAATCCCTTCTAGAAACAGTTCTGTGTGTGTTCTCTAATCCCTTCTAGAAACAGTTCTGTGTGTGTTCTCTAATCCCTTCTAGAAACAGTTATGTGTCTGTTCTCTAATCCCTTCTAGAAACAGTTCTATATCTGTTCTCTAATCCCTTCAAGAAACAGTTCTGTGTCTGTTCTCTAATCCCTTCTAGAAACAGTTCTATATCTGTTCTCTAATCCCTTCTAGAAACAGTTCTGTATCTGTTCTCTAATCCTTTCTAGAAACAGTTCTGTCTGTTCTCTAATCCCTTCTAGAAACAGTTCTATATCTGTTCTCTAATCCCTTCTAGAAACAGTTATGTGTGTGTTCTCTAATCCCTTCTAGAGACAGTTCTGTGTGTGTTCTCTAATCCCTTCTAGAAACAGTTCTGTGTCTGTTCTCTAATCCCTTCTAGAAACAGTTCTGTGTGTTCTCTAATCCCTTCTAGAAACAGTTCTGTGTCTGTTCTCTAATCCCTTCTAGAAACAGTTCTGTGTGTGTTCTCTAATCCCTTCTAGAAACAGTTCTGTGTGTGTTCTCTAATCCCTTCTAGAAACAGTTCTGTATCTGTTCTCTAGTCCCTTCTAGAAACAGTTCTGTATCTGTTCTCTAATCCCTTCTAGAAACAGTTCTGTATCTGTTCTCTAATCCCTTCTAGAAACAGTTCTGTGTCTGTTCTCTAATCCCTTACTGAAACAGTTCTGTGTGTGTTCTCTAATCCCTTCTAGAAACAGTTCTGTGTCTGTTCTCTAATCCCTTCTAGAAACAGTTCTGTGTGTGTTCTCTAATCCCTTCTAGAAACAGTTCTGTGTGTGTTCTCTAATCCCTTCTAGAAACAGTTCTGTGTGTGTTCTCTAATCCCTTCTAGAAACAGTTTTGTGTCTGTTCTCTAATCCCTTCTAGAAACAGTTCTGTGTCTGTTCTCTAATCCCTTCTAGAAACAGTTGTGTGTCTGTTCTCTAATCCCTTCTAGAAACAGTTCTGTGTCTGTTCTCTAATCCCTTCTAGAAACAGTTCTGTGTGTTCTCTAATACCTTCTAGAAACAGTTCTGTGTGTTCTCTAATCCCTTCTAGAAACAGTTCTGTGTGTTCTCTAATCCCTTCTAGAAACAGTTCTGTGTCTGTTCTCTAATCCCTTCTAGAAACAGTTCTGTGTGTGTTCTCTAATCCCTTCTAGAAACAGTTCTGTGTCTGTTCTCTAATCCCTTCTAGAAACAGTTCTGTGTGTTCTCTAATCCCTTCTAGAAACAGTTCTGTGTCTGTTCTCTAATCCCTTCTAGAAACAGTTCTGTGTGTGTTCTCTAATCCCTTCTAGAAACAGTTCTGTGTGTGTTCTCTAATCCCTTCTAGAAACAGTTCTGTGTGTGTTCTCTAATCCCTTCTAGAAACAGTTCTGTGTGTGTTCTCTAATCCCTTCTAGAAACAGTTCTGTATCTGTTCTCTAATCCCTTCTAGAAACAGTTCTGTATCTGTTCTCTAATCCCTTCTAGAAACAGTTCTGTATCTGTTCTCTAATCCCTTCTAGAAACAGTTCTGCATCTGTTCTCTAATCCCTTCTAGAAACAGTTCTGTGTCTGTTCTCTAATCCCTTCTAGAATCAGTTATGTGTGTTCTCTAATCCCTTCTAGAAACAGTTCTGTGTCTGTTCTCTAATCCCTTCTAGAAACAGTTCTGTGTCTGTTCTCTAATCCCTTCTAGAAACAGTTATGTGTGTGTTCTCTAATCCCTTCTAGAAACAGTTATGTGTCTGTTCTCTAATCCCTTCTAGAAACAGTTATGTGTCTGTTCTCTAATCCCTTCAAGAAACAGTTCTGTGTCTGTTCTCTAATCCCTTCAAGAAACAGTTATATATCTGTTCTCTAATCCCTTCTAGAAACAGATCTGTATCTGTTCTCTAATCCCTTCTAGAAACAGTTCTGTCTGTTCTCTAATCATTTCTAGAAACAGTTCTATATCTGTTCGCTAATCCCTTCTAGAAACAGTTCTGTGTGTGTTCTCTAATCCCTTCTAGAAACAGTTCTGTGTGTGTTCTCTAATCCCTTCTAGAAACAGTTCTGTATCTGTTCTCTAATCCCTTCTAGAAACAGTTCTGTGTCTGTTCTCTAATCCCTTGTAGAAACAGTTCTGTATCTGTTCTCTAATCCCTTCTAGAAACAGTTCTGTATATGTTCTCTAATCCCTTCTAGAAACAGTTTTGTATCTGTTCTCTAATCCCTTCTAGAAACAGTTCTGTGTCTGTTCTCTAATCCCTTCTAGAAACAGTTCTATATCTGTTCTCTAATCCCATCTAGAAACAGTTCTGTGTCTGTTCTCTAATCCCTTCTAAAAACAGTTCTGTGTCTGTTCTCTAATCCCTTCTAGAAACGGTTCTGTCTGTTCTCTAATCCCTTCTAGAAACAGTTCTGTATCTGTTCTCTAATCCCTTCTAGAAACAGTTCTGTATCTGTTCTCTAATCCCTTCTAGAAACAGTTCTGTATCTGTTCTCTAATCTCTTCTAGAAACAGTTCTGTATCTGTTCTCTCATCCCTTCTAGAAACAGTTCTGTATCTGTTCTCTAATCACTTCTAGAAACAGTTCTTTGTCTGTTCTCTAATCCCTTCTAGAAACAGTTCTGTATCTGTTCTCTAATCCCTTCTAGAAACAGTTCTGTATCTGTTCTCTAATCCCTTCTAGAAACAGTTATGTATCTGTTCTCTAATCCCTTCTAGAAACAGTTCTGTGTCTGTTCTCTAATCCCTTCTAGAAACAGTTCAATATCTGTTCTCTAATCCCTTCTAGAAACAGTTCTGTGTCTGTTCTCTAATCCCTTCTAAAACAGTTCTGTGCCTGTTCTCTAATCCCTTCTAGAAACAGTTCTGTGTGTGTTCTCTAATCCCTTCTAGAAACAGTTCTGTGTGTGTTCTCTAATCTTTTATAGAAACAGTTCTGTGTCTGTTCTCTAATCCCTTCTAGAAACAGTTCTATATCTGTTCTCTAATCCCTTCTAGAAAGAGTTCTGTGTCTGTTCTCTAATCCCTTCTAGAAACAGTTCTATATCTGTTCTCTAATCCTTTCTAGAAACAGTTCTGTGTGTGTTCTCTAATCCCTTCTAGAAACAGTTCTGTGTCTGTTCTCTAATCCCTTCTAGAAACAGTTCTATATCTATTCTCTAATCCCTTCTAGAAACAGTTCTGTGTGTGTTCTCTAATCCCTTCTAGAAACAGTTCTGTATCTGTTCTCTAATCCCTTCTAGAAACAGTTCTGTATCTGTTCTCTAATCCCTTCTAGAAACAGTTCTGTGTCTGTTCTCTAATCCCTTCTAGAAACCGTTCTATATCTGTTCTCTAATCCCTTCTAGAAACAGTTCTATATCTGTTCTCTAATCCTTTCTAGAAACAGTTCTGTGTGTGTTCTCTAATCCCTTCTAGAAACAGTTCTGTGTCTGTTCTCTAATCCTTTCTAGAAACAGTTCTATATCTATTCTCTAATCCCTTCTAGAAACAGTTCTGTGTGTGTTCTCTAATCCCTTCTAGAAACAGTTCTATATCTGTTCTCTAATCCCTTCTAGAAACAGTTCTGTATCTGTTCTCTAATCCCTTCTAGAAACAGTTCTGTGTCTGTTCTCTAATCCCTTCTAGAAACCGTTCTGTGGCTGTTCTCTAATCCCTTCTAGAAACAGTTCTGTATCTGTTCTCTAATCCCTTCTAGAACCAGTTCTATATATGTTCTCTAATCCCTTCGAGAAACAGTTATGTATCTGTTCTCTAATCCCTTCTAGAAACAGTTCTGTATCTGTTCTCTAATCCCTTCTAGAAACAGTTCTGTATCTGTTCTCTAATCTCTTCTAGAAACAGTTCTGTATCTGTTCTCTAATCCCTTCTAGAAACAGTTCTGTATCTGTTCTCTAATCCCTTCTAGAAACAGTTCTGTCTGTTCTCTAATCCCTTCTAGAAACAGTTATGTATCTGTTCTCTAATCCCTTCTAGAAACAGTTCTGTATCTGTTCTCTAATCCCTTCTAGAAACAGTTATGTATCTGTTCTCTAATCCCTTCTAGAAACAGTTCTGTGTCTGTTCTCTAATCCCTTCTAGAAACAGTTCTATATCTGTTCTCTAATCCCTTCTAGAAACAGTTCTGTGTCTGTTCTCTAATCCCTTCTAAAACAGTTCTGTGTCTGTTCTCAAATCCCTTCTAGAAACAGTTCTGTATCTGTTCTCTAATCCCTTCTAGAAACAGTTATGTATCTGTTCTCTAATGCCTTCTAGAAACAGTTCTGTGTCTGTTCTCTAATCCCTTCTAGAAACAGTTCTATATCTGTTCTCTAATCCCTTCTAGAAACAGTTCTGTGTCTGTTCTCTAATCCCTTCTAAAAACAGTTCTGTGTCTGTTCTCTAATCCCTTCTAGAAACAGTTCTGTATCTGTTCTCTAATCCCCTCTAGAAACAGTTATGTATCTGTTCTCTAATCCCTCACAGAAACAGTTTGATGTGTTCTCTAATCCCTCACAGAAAGTTTTATGTGTTCTCCAATCCCTCACAGAAACAGTTTTATGTGTTCTCTAATCCCTCACAAAAGCAGTTTTGTTTGTTCTCTAACCTGCTACAGAAACAGTTGTTTGTTTTTTTAATCCCCTTCAGGGATCAAGGCGCTGAGCAGTGCATGAGCTGCAGTGGTCAGCGACCCATAGCTGACTGCTAGCGTCAGGGCTAGCGAACCATAGCTTCCAAGACCCTTCTACACCTCCACGCGGTGATCCTGGATAACAGGCTGCAGCAGGACAGACTGGCTAAGGAGAAGGGATCCAACAGGGAATGCTAACCCGGTACTCAAAAAATGCTTGCTGAAGTCGGATATGTTGGACCGAAAGGTGCAAATATCGCAGCCAAACTGTAAACTACGACACAACGCATCCCGTTCTCTGGACTACATTCTGCTACTTAAGCCCTTTCAGGGTTTGGTATTGGGAGATTGAGAACGAACGAAGTAATCCCATTCAGAAACAGTTATGTGATTTCTAATCCCTCACAGAAACAGCTTTATGTGATCTCTAATCCTTTACAGAAACAGCTTTATGTGTTCTCTAATACCTTACAGAAACAGCTTTATGTGATCTATAATCCTTTACAGAAACAGCTTTATGTGTTCTCTAATCCCTTACACAAACAGCTTTATGTGTTCTCTAATACCTTACAGAAACAGCTTTATGTGTTCTCTAATACCTTACAGAAACAGCTTTATGTAATCTCTAATCCTTTACAGAAACAGCTTTATGTGTTCTCTAATCCCTTACAGAAACAGCTTTATGTGTTCTCTAATCCCTCACAGAAACAGCTTTATGTGTTCTCTAATCCCTTACAGAAACAGCTTTATGTGTTCTCTAATACCTTATAGAAACAGCTTTGTTATCTCTAATACCTTACAGAAACAGTGTATATCGATGGAACGTGCGTTCTGAATGAACATTTGTCCAACTGTTTCTGTACTTACTTTTGAAGACCCTTTGATATTCAGTTCAGAAGCGGTGTTTTCACAAGTCTGCAATCACGTGCGACAGGCCTGTTGTGATGCCCGGTCACGTGCCTTACATATTCAAATGTCCAAACCGGGCATTTATCTAGTTGTGTCAAGGTTTTATCAATTAACTTCTCCTGTATTTGCCTTAGTTTTTGTCTTTTTTATTTTGATAATTTTGTATTTATTGTTGGATTTTAAATGTTAAAGCTCACAAGTCTTCAATAATCCATCGCGGACTCCCTGTGAGGACCTCGCGGACTCCCTGTGAGGACCTCGCAGACCCCCAGCGAACTACATTGGTGTTGACAGTACAAGTCAACCATAATATTGATTGTAACTTAACTTAGAAAAACCGGCCTACAGTGTCTAGAAGAGAGAAGAATTTGAGGTGACTTAATCCAGGTTTATAAGATAATCAAAGGAATGGATAAATTAGATTATTTTTTAAAAATTGCAATATACAACCACCTACAAGAACAAGAGGGCATATCTATAAATTAACTAACGAGAGGTCCAGATTAGATATTAGGAAATATTTTTTTTTGACCAGAGAGTAATGAATGCTTGGAACGCATTGCCACAGGAAGTAGTGGAGGAAGGGACAATTAATGCATTTCAGAATAAATTGGATGCGCATAGCTTTTAGAGCAAGGGAACGTAAATAAAACTGGTTGTATACAGACTCTGCAGAGTCTTCTAAACCAGTATAAAGATGTTAACTGAACGTAACTTCATTATACTGATTTAGAAGACTACAGAGTCTGTATACAATCAGTTTATTTCACTTTTAAAATGACTGTGATCATCGAATCTATTCTTGAATGCATTAACTGATTCTGTGTCCACCACATCCTGTGACAATGCATTTCAAACAGTCACCACTCTGACTGAAAAAAATGTTTCCTAATATCTAATCTTGACCTGCCTTTAAATAATTAGATAATGTGCCTCTAGTTGTTTTAGACGGTTGAACTTTGAAAAACGTGTTATAGTCTAACTTATCTTTTCATTGATTCATTGATAAACCTGTATTAAGTCACCACGAATTCTTCTCTCTTCTAGACACTGTAGGCCGGTTTGTCCAAGTCTCTCCTCATAACTTTAATTCTGGAATCCCCCGATCATTGTGTAGCTCTTCTTTGTGTCCTTTCTATCATGTCTGTATCCACCCTATGATAAGGACTCCACACCTGAACACAGTACTCCAATTTAGGTCTGACAAATGATTGATATAGTTTGACTCACTTCCTTGCTTCGATGTGTAATGTTTCTTTTGTGTGATGCCACATTTACCCCCCCCCCAATCCCCTCCACTCTCCACAAATTTGTGGACGTCCCTCCCGTCCTCACATCGTGACGTCACACATGGACGACCCCGTTGCCCAAGCATTGGATACCTACCTAACTGGCGATCATTTATTAGTCTTACTTGTACCTTGACGGACGAAGTTTGTAAAAAAAACAAAGCAGAACTGACCGGAACTGTAGTCAGAAATTTGTTGGGACGATAAAGCAAACACCGCCTAACTGGTCTCCGCGCCATTCCCAGTTGGGCGGGTTTGTGTCGTCACCGGTCTCAGCTGAAACCTGCTTGGCAAGTTCTTCAATATCCTCCTGCATGCCGTGGGACACAAACATTCTCTAGTTCTATTAATAGAATACCATTTCAATAACCTCACCAGCAAGACTCGTTTCAAAAGCGCGAAGCACACCCAACCTCTCAAGCACGAAACTCTGATTCTGGGATACACGAGCCCATAGGTACATTGGCAGGTAGGTACATTCAAGAGTATAACTATCATCACCAACAAGAGGAGGCGTTGTTTTTCGTTAACAATGATTTGACATCAAGAAACAGTTGTCATGATGTTGTGACACGACACACTGACACGACCCACGTGTACAATTCGTGCAAGAACGTGTGCTAACGCAATCATCCAAATAAAAACGTAAATATTTGCTAAAACTCGCGCTTTCGAACTGGAGTACAGGGTCTGTCTGTCAGTGACACTGGATAGGTGTGCTCTGATTCTACAGAAGGGAGGGGACCAAGTAACTCAGGTCACTGCGCGAGTTTCCTGAATTACTTCTATAAGGTGTCAATTGATACAAGCAGCCATACTGTAACAGATAAGGTGAGTTTAATTGTTTACAGCAATCTACTTATATCCTTCACATTTGGCGATCTGGACGCATTTAGTTTAGCAATTCAATCTTAAGGATAAAAACGCGCTCTTGAGACATGTCCGTCCGTCTTCAGTAAGGGCGGGTTGGGCTGGACATCCACATACTAAATACCGATCTGGTCAGGGCTGAACGCAACACAGCAGTGTGTACACACGCGTGTAAATGTGGGATTGTTGGTAGGAACACGCGTGTAAATGTGGGATTGTTGGTAGGAACACGCGTGTAAATGTGGGATTGTTGGTAGGAACACGCGTGTAAATGTGGGATTGTTGGTAGGAACACGCGTGTAAATGTGGGATTGTTGGTAGGAACACGCGTGTAAATGTGGGATTGTTGGTAGGAACACGCGTGTAAATGTGGGATTGTTGGTAGGAACACGCGTGTAAATGTGGGATTGTTGGTAGGAACACGCGTGTAAATGTGGGATTGTTGGTAGGAACACGCGTGTAAATGTGGGATTGTTGGTAGGAACACGCGTGTAAATGTGGGATTGTTGGTAGGAACACGCGTGTAAATGTGGGATAGAGAGAGAGACAATTCTGTGAGAGAGTGTGTTAATAACCTTTAAGACGGCGCCACACCTTGACGTCACAATCTGTGTGGGGGAGTAAGACTAACGTCTGGTCAGGCAAAACATACTGATCAGACGTGTTAGTCAGGGTCAGGCAAAACATACTGATCAGACGTGTTAGTCAGGGTCAGGCAAAACATACTGATCAGACGTGTTAGTCAGGGTCAGGTACAACATACTGATCAGACATGTTAGTCAGGGTCAGGTACAACATACTGATCAGACATGTTAGTCAGGGTCAGGTACAACATACTGATCAGACATGTTAGTCAGGGTCAGGTACAACATACTGAACACCCTCAACTTGGCTTCCTCGTAGCCCTCCTTGGAAATGGGCTGTTTTCATGTCAGCCTGGCTAACAAGGTGAGGGATCGACATGGTCCCTGTAGTAGTGAGCAGGTGAAGCCGAGCATTGCACTACCGCCTGGAGGACCCAGAACCACCTCCATCAGCACCCTCGGGAGGGGAAGAAATCTACTACAACCAGCCACTTAACGTTCTTTCCACGGCGCACAAAGGAGTAACCTCCCCATTGTAGACAATCGCAAGCAACAACCACCATCCCAGATAGTGAACCGAGCTATGTGACCGCACGTTTAACCAGTTCTTGGTGTATCCCAGATGGTGAACCGAGCTATGTGACCACGCGTTTAACCAGTTCTTGGTGTATCCCAGATGGTGAACCGAGCTATGTGACCACGCGTTTAACCAGTTCTTGGTGTATCCCAGATGGTGAACCGAGCTATGTGACCACGCGTTTAACCAGTTCTTGGTGTATCCCAGATGGTGAACCGAGCTATGTGACTGAGCGTTTAACCAGTTCTTGGTGTATCACAGATGGTGAACTGAGCTATGTGAACGCGTGTTTAACCAGTTCTTGGTGTATCTCAGATGGTGAACCGAGCTATGTGACCACGCGTTTAACCAGTTCTTGGTGTATCACAGATGGTGAACCGAGCTATGTGACCGCACGTTTAACCAGTTCTTGGTGTATCTCACATGTAGCAGTGATTGTGGGCAGAGCTTGAGGTGTGTTAGGTGCGTCATGGGTAAATGACCCAATGAAGTCGCACCACACGTGTATGGATTGAATTGGTGAGAAATAGTGGTCGTCCCCAGTTGCCTGGTTTGTCATCACTCTAATTTGGTCCCACCAAATCTAGAATCCCATTGGTTGCAATATCAATAGGTTATTGTCACTTTAAATGTGACAGCCTCCTGTGTGCGTTCCTATCGTCAATCTGACATCCACCCCCCCCCCCCAAAAAACTAGCCAAGCTTCCCCCCCTCTCCCCCCCCCCCCCCAATCATGAATATTTACCTCTCGCTTTTCTTGTCGGCCTCGTGTCGACACCGGTCATTGACCCTGGGGTGACCTCAGCCTCGTTCACCAGCATTCAGGCAACTTTCGATTCCCAGAGAATACAGCTGCCAGCCCAATCTCCCCTATCCTAAACACACATGCTCCACAGGGAACACTGGCACTGTCACACAAGCAAAGATGGCGACAACATCAGACGGTTCTTGTCTAGATGATGTAACTTGCGCTGTACTTGGATTATAGTGAGTAAGATATGTGCTGGTCATAAACCTTACCCTATCGTCCTGAGTTACCTTGGACCAGTGGCAAGACGATCAGTAGAGACGACTGGGGTAATTAAAGATGCAGGCATTCTGGTCTCACCTCTTTGATAGACCTTCACACTTGTCTTCAATATCTTGGTCGCTGGGACCATTCATTATAATAATAAAGAGAGGGCTTCACTGTTACCGCCTTAACACCTGTCTAGCACTCTGTTCTGTCCTGGTCTCTGACTATGTTTTATATCATATGTGATAGATCTCCTTTTCTACACCGCCATATGTTGTAACAGATCTGGGCTGTTTAGGTTTACTAGGGATAGGATTTTAGACATGTTAGAAGGGTTGGCTGTACAATATTGATAGTCAGTAGCCATTCATGTTCTGATAGAAGCCATTCATGTTCTGATAGAAGCCATTCATGTTCTGATAGTAGCCATTCATGTTCTGATAGTAGCCATTCATGTTCTGATAGTAGCCATTCATGTTCTGATAGAAGCCATTCATGTTCTGATAGTAGCCATTCATGTTCTGATAGAAGCCATTCATGTTCTGATAGTAGCCATTCATGTTCTGATAGAAGCCATTCATGTTCTGATAGTAGCCATTCATGTTCTGATAGTCGGTAGCCATTCATGTTCTGATAGTTGGTAGCCATTCATGTTCTGATAGTCGGTAGCCATTCATGTTCTGATAGTAGCCATTCATGTTCTGATAGTCGGTAACCATTCATGTTCTGATAGTCGGTAGCCATTCATGTTCTGATAGTCAGTAGCCATTCATGTTCTGATACTCAGTAGCCATTCATGTTCTGATAGTCGGTAGCCATTCATGTTCTGATAGTCAGTAGCCATTCATGTTCTGATAGTCGGTAACCATTCATGTTCTGATAGTCGGTAGCCATTCATGTTCTGATAGTCAGTAGCCATTCATGTTCTGATAGTCAGTAGCCATTCATGTTCTGATAGTCGGTAGCCATTCATGTTCTGATAGTCAGTAGCCATTCATGTTCTGATAGTCGGTAGCCATTCATGTTCTGATAGTCGGTAGCCATTCATGTTCTGATAGTCAGTAGCCATTCATGTTCTGATAGTCGGTAGCCATTCATGTTCTGATAGTCAGTAGCCATTCATGTTCTGATAGTCGGTAGCCATTCATGTTCTGATAGTCGGTAGCCATTCATGTTCTGATAGTCGGTAGCCATTGATGTTCTGATAGTCAGTAGCCATTCATGTTCTGATAGTCGGTAGCCATTCATGTTCTGATAGTCAGTAGCCATTCATGTTCTGATAGTCGGTAGCCATTCATGTTCTGATAGTCAGTAGCCATTCATGTTCTGATAGTCGGTAGCCATTCATGTTCTGATAGTCGGTAGCCATTCATGTTCTGATAGTCGGTAGCCATTCATGTTCTGATAGTCAGTAGCCATTCATGTTCTGATAGTCGGTAGCCATTCATGTTCTGATAGTCAGTAGCCATTCATGTTCTGATAGTCAGTAGCCATTCATGTTCTGATAGTCAGTAGCCATTCATGTTCTGATAGTCAGTAGCCATTCATGTTCTGATAGTCGGTAGCCATTCATGTTTTGATAGTATTTGACTAAGTGACCGATTCAGATGTAGCCATAGGAATGTCTGGAATGTGTGACGTCGTTTTCAAGGCTAGGCAGGTTAACAGGCTTTTCTTAAATCTCGAGGAGAATAATCTGAGGAACGAGATCAGAATGCGCGTGTCATTAGCGAACCGTGTGATCTGGGACCAGCCCCCGATATATCGACTTAGCAGATCTTGAAACGGGCATTCTTGAGTTAGCAGTTTAGATGAGAGGAGAGAAGGCGAAGTAGTGGGAGATATCCAGGAAAAAGGACGGACGGAAGTTGATAGGAGAGTTAGAAGTGGGAGATCTCCAGGACGAAGGACGGACAGAAAACCCGACATAAACAGAAGAGAGAGGTAATCAGAGTCGATTCACTATTATAAGCCATCGTTAGTCTCCAGCAGCAAGAAGTAGGCCAGTGTTAGTCTCCAGCAGCAAGAAGTAGGCCAGTGTTAGTCTCCAGCAGCAAGAAGTAGGCTCCAGCAGCAAGTAGTAGACCAGTGTTAGGCTCCAGCAGCAAGAAGTAGACCAGTGTTAGGCTCCAGCAGTAAGAAGTAGACCAGTATTAGTCTCCAGCAGCAAGAAGTAGACCAGTGTTAGGCTCCAGCAGCAAGAAGTAGACCAGTGTTAGTTTCCAGCAGCAAGAAGTAGACCAGTGTTAGTCTCCAGCAGCAAGAATAAGGCCAGTGTTAGTCTCCAGCAGCAAGAAGTAGGCCATCGTTAGTCTCCAGGAGCAAGAAATAGGCCATCATTAGTCTGGAGCAGCAAGAAGTAGGCCACCGTTAGTCCTCCAGCAGCAAGAAGTAGGCTCCAGTAGCAAGAAGTAGGCTCCAGCAGCAAGAAGTAGGCCAGTGTTAGTCTCCAGCAACAAGAAGTAGGCCAGTGTTAGTCTCCAGCAGCAAGAAGTAGGCCAGTGTTAGTCTCCAGCAGCAAGAAGTAGGCCAGCATTAGTCTCCAGCAGCAAGATGTAGGCCAGTGTTAGTCTCCAGCAGCAAGAAGTAGGCCAGTGTTAGTCTCCAGCAGCAAGAAGTAGGCCAGTGTTAGTCTCCAGCAGCAAGAAGTAGGCCAGTGTTAGTCTGGAGCAGCAAGAAGTAGGCCACCGTTAGTCCTCCAGCAGCAAGAAGTAGGCTCCAGTAGCAAGAAGTAGGCTCCAGCAGCAAGAAGTAGGCCAGTGTTAGTCTCCAGCAACAAGAAGTAGGCTCCAACAGCAAGAAGTAGGCCAGTGTTAGTCTCCAGCAGCAAGAAGTAGGCCAGTGTTAGTCTCCAGCAACAAGAAGTAGGCTCCAGCAGCAAGAAGTAGGCCAGTGTTAGTCTCCAGCAGCAAGAAGTAGGCCAGTGTTAGTCTCCAGCAGCAAGAAGTAGGCCAGTGTTAGTCTGGAGCAGCAAGAAGTAGGCCACCGTTAGTCCTCCAGCAGCAAGAAGTAGGCTCCAGTAGCAAGAAGTAGGCTCCAGCAGCAAGAAGTAGGCCAGTGTTAGTCTCCAGCAGCAAGAAGTAGGCTCCAACAGCAAGAAGTAGGCCAGTCTTAGTCCCCAGGAACAAGAAGTAGGCCAGCATTAGTCTCCAGCAGTAAGAAGTAGGCAGTGTTAGTCTCCAGCAGCAAGAAGTAGGCCAGCATTTGTCTCCAACAGCAAGAAGTAGGCAGTGTTAGTCTCCAGCAGCAAGAAGTAGGCCAGCATTAGTCTCCAGCAGTAAGAAGTAGGCCAGCTTTAGGCACCAGCAGCAAGAAGTAGGTCAGTGTTAGTCTCCAGCAGCAAGAAGTAGGCCAGTGTCAGTCTCCAGCAACAAGAAGTAGGCCATCGTTAGTCTCCAGGAGCAAGAAGTAGGCCATCATTAGTCTGGAGCAGCAAGAAGTAGGCCACCGTTAGTCCTCCAGTAGCAAGAAGTAGGCTCCAGTAGCAAGAAGTAGGCTCCAGCAGCAAGAAGTAGGCCAGTATTAGTCTCCAGCAGCAAGAAGTAGGCCAGTGTTAGTCTCCAGCAGCAAGAAGTAGGCCAGTGTTAGTCTCCAGCAGCAAGAAGTAGGTCAGTGTTAGTCTCCAGCAGCAAGAAGTAGGCCAGTGTTAGTCTCCAGGAACAAGAAGTAGGCCAGTGTTAGTCTCCAGCAGCAAGAAGTAGGCTCCAACAGCAAGAAGTAGGCCAGTCTTAGTCCCCAGGAACAAGAAGTAGGCCAGTGTTAGTCTAGAGCAACAAAAAGTAGGCCAGTGTTAGTCTAGAGCAACAAAAAGTAGGCCAGTGTTAGTCTCCAACAGCAAGAAGTAGGCAGTGTTAGTCTCCAGCAGCAAGAAGTAGGCCAGTGTTAGTCTCCAGCAGCAAGAAGTAGGCCAGTGTTAGTCTCCAGCAGCAAGAAGTAGGCCAGTGTTAGTCTCCAGCAGCAAGAAGTAGGCCGGCTTTAGACACCAGCAGCAAAAAGTAGGCCGGCGTTAGGCACCATCAGCAAGAAGGGTCAATATATAATTATCCAGTTCTTTTATGACCCACTAAACCAGCCTTCATGTGATCCCATCGAGCCACCGTCGACGAAGAGAACAGGACCACGGACGATCACGTTAATCAAGTTGTAGTTCGTTAATCAAATGTCTTTTGGTTTAACTTAGCTATAGTTTAGTTCATAATTATTTTACAGCCAGACAGGTTTTGGTTTTGAGTGAAGATTGGGGAGTCATTTGTGAGAGGGTAGTAATCAAATTTCATTGTATTGTGGTTCCTTTCAAATTAGTGTCGAAGTGAATTTGTTTGGGTCGGTGGAGTGGAAGTATAGTTAGTGCAGACCACCGTCTGCAAGCTCAGCCCTGCCACAATACCTGACTGTTACACCACCCTATACCTGATTGTTACACCACCCTATACCTGACTGTTACACCGCCCTATACCTGACTGTTACACCACCCTATACCTGACTGTTACACCACCCTATACCTGACTGTTACACCACCCTATAACTGACTGTTACACCACCCTATACCTGACTGTTACAACGCGCTATACCTGACTGTTACACCACCCTATACCTGATTGTTACACCACCCTATACCTGACTGTTACACCGCCCTATACCTGACTGTTACACCACCCTATATCTGACTGTTACACCACCCTATACCTGACTGTTACACCACCCTATACCAGACTGTTACACCACCCTATAACTGACTGTTACACCACCCTATACCCAATTATTACACCGCCCTATACCTGACTGCTACACCATCCTATACCTGACTGCTACACCACCCTATACCTGACTGTTACACCGCCCTATACCTGACTGTTACACCTCCGTATACCTCATTTTTAACTCTTCACTTGGTCGGCCTTGTGAACCCCTTGTTGCACGTCACAATCTGTACTTCTCCTATACAAACGTGGCACACTACCTCCATTCTGTGACACACACACACACACACTGCCTCCATTCTGTGACACACACACTGCCTCCATTCTGTGACACACACACACACACACTGCCTCCATTATGTGACACACACACTGCCTCCATTCTGTGACACACACACACACTGCCTCCATTATGTGACACACACACTGCCTCCATTCTGTGACACACACACACACACTGCCTGCATTCTGTGACACACACACTGCCTCCATTCTGTGACACACACACTGCCTCCATTATGTGACACACACTGCCTCCATTCTGTGACACACACACACACACTGCCTCCATTCTGTCACACACACACACTGCCTCCATTCTGTGACACACACACACACACACACACACACTGCCTCCATTATGTGACACACACACACACACACACTGCCTCCAATCTGTGACACACACACACACACTGCCTCCATTCTGTCACACACACACACTGCCTCCATTCTGTGACACACACACACACACACTGCCTCCATTCTGTACACACATACACACACTGCCTCCATTCTGTGACACACACACACACACACACACTGCCTCCATTCTGTCACACACACACACACACTGCCTCCATTCTGTCACACACACACACACACTGCCTCCATTCTGTGACACACACACACACACTGCCTCCATTCTATGACACACACACACACTGCATCCATTTTGTGACACACACACACACACACTGTCTCCATTCTGTGACACACACACACACACTGCCTCCATTCTATGACACACACACACACTGCATCCATTATGTGACACACACACACTGCCTCCATTCTGTGACACCCACACACACACACTGCCTCCATTCTGTGACACCCACACACACACACACACACTGCCTCCATTCTGTGACACACACACACACTGCCTCCATTCTATGACACACACAAACACACAATGCCTCCTTTTTGTGACACACACACACACACACACTGCCTCCATTCTGTCACACACACACACATACACACTGCCTCCATTCTGTGACACTCACACACACTGCCTCCTTTCTGTGACACACACACACACACACACACACTGCCTCCTTTCTGTCACACACACACACTGCCTCCTTTCTGTGACACACACACACACTGCCTCCATTATGTGACACACACACACACACACACACACACTGCCTCCATTCTATGACACACACACACACACACACACACTGCCTCCATTCTGTTAATTCACACACACACACACACTGCCTCCATTCTGTGATAGACACACTGCCTCCACTCTGTGACACACACACACACACACACTGCCTCATTCTGTGACAGACACACTGTCTCCATTCTGTGACACACACACACACACTGCCTCCATTCTGTGACACACACACACTGCCTCCATTTGTGACACACACACACACACACATACACACACACACTGCCTCCATTCTGTGACACACACACACACACACACTGCCTCCATTCTGTGACCCACACACACTGCCTCCATTCTGTGACACACACACACACACACAGCCTCCATTCTGTGACAGACACACACACACACACTGCCTCCATTCTGTGACACACACACACACACACAAACACACACTGCCTCCATTCTGTGACAGACACACTGCCTCCATTCTGTGACACACACACACACACTGCCTCCATTCTTTGACACACACACACTGCCTCCATTCTGTGACACACACACACACTGCTTCCATTCTGTGACACACACACATACACACACACACTGCCTCCATTCTGTGACACACACACACACGCTGCCTCCATTCTATGACACACACACACACACTGCATCCCTTTTGTGACACACACACACACACACACACACTGCCTCCATTCTGTTAATACACACACACACACACACACTGCCTCCATTATGTGACAAACACACACACTCACACACTGCCTCATTCTGTGACAGACACACTGCCTCCATTCTGTGACACACACACACACACTGCCTCCATTCTGTGACACACACACACACACACACATACACACACACACTGCCTCAATTCTGTGACACACACACTGCTTCCATTCTGTGACACACACACACACACACATACACACACACACACACTGCCTCCATTCTGTGACACACACACACACACTGCCTCCATTCTGTGACACACACACACACACACACACACATACACACACACACTGCCTCCATTCTGTGACACACACACACACTCTGCCTCCATTCTGTGACACACACACACACACACTGCCTCCATTCTGTGACACACACACACACACACTGCCTCCATTCTGTGACACACACACACACACACACTGCCTCCATTCTATGACACACACAAACACACAATGCCTCCTTTTTGTGACACACACACACACTGCCTCCATTCTGTGAAGAAAAAAAAACACACACACATACACACTGCCTCCATTCTGTGATACACACACACTGCCTCCTTTCTGTGACACACACACACACACACTGCCTCCTTTCTGTGACACACACACACCTACATTGCCTCCTTTCTGTGACACACACACACACACACACTGCCTCCATTATGTGACACACACACACACACACTGCCTCCATTTTATGACACACACACACACACTGCCTCCATTCTGTTAATACACACACACACACACACACTGCCTCCATTCTGTGACAGACACACTGCCTCAACTCTGTGACACACACACACACACACACACACACACACACTGCCTATCTGTGACAGACACACTGCCTCCATTCTGTGACACACACACACACACTGCCTCCATTCTGTGACAAACACTGCCTCCATTCTGTGACACACACATACACACACACACTGTCTCCATTCTGTGACACACACACACACACACACTGCATCCATTTTGTGACACACACACACTGCCTCCATTCTGTGACACACATACACACACACTGCCTCCATTCTGTGACACACACACACACACTGCCTCCATTCTGTGACACACACACACACACTGCCTCCATTCTGTGACACACACACACACACTGCCTCCATTCTGTGACACATACACATACACACACACACCTCCTCCTCTCTGTGACACACACACACACTGCCTCCATTATGTGACACACACTGCCTCCATTTTGTGACACACACACACAAACTGTCTCCATTCTGTGACACACACACACACTCCATTCATTCTGTGACACACACACACACACTCTGCCTCCATTCTGTGACAGACACACACACACATCTCCTCCTCTCTGTGACATACACACACACACTGCCTCCATTATGTGACATACACACACACACTGCCTCCATTCTGTGACAGACACACTGCCTCCATTCTGTGACACACACACACACTGCCTCCATTCTTTGACACACACACACACACACACACACTGCCTCCATTCTGTGACAGACACACTGCCTCCATTCTGTGACACACACACACACATTGCCTCCATTCTGTGACACACACACACACACATTGCCTTCATTCTGTGACACACACACACATTGCCTCCATTCTGTGACACACACACACACACACACACTGCCTCCATTCTGTGACACACACACACACACATAAACACTGCCTCCATTCTGTGACACACACACACACACACTGCCTCCATTATGTGACACACACACACACACACACTCACACTGCCTCCATTCTGTGACACACACACACACACTGCCTCCATTATGTGACACACACACACACTGCCTCCATTCTGTGACACACACACACACACTGCCTCCATTATGTGACACACACACACACACACTGCCTCCATTATGTGACACACACACACACTGCCTCCATTATGTGACACACACACACACACACACACACACACACTGCCTCCATTATGTGACACACACACACACACTGCCTCCATTCTGTGACACACACACACACACTGCCTCCATTATGTGACACACACACACACACTGCCTCCATTCTGTGACACACACACACACACACTGCCTCCATTCTGTGACACACACATACACACTTCCTCCATTCTGTGACACACACACACACACACTGCCTCCATTATGTGACATCCTGTTAAAGTGAGTCAGAGAATAATGAACTGCCATACAGCAAGACCTGAATCTTACACCTGATATATGCCACACCTGTCGTGTGCCTAAATGCGCCAACACCTTTATCTCTATAGTTTGAGCTGGCACTGCTGAAATGTCTGGCATTCTACGAGCAGCCGTCCTCCCGTTCATGGGCTGCATCACCTTGCTCGTCACAATGGTCCTGCAGGTTCTCTCCTACGCCGCTCCATTTTGGGCCTACAACAATCAGGGGGACTTTGGTCTGTGGAGGAATTACAGGTGTATAGCCACAGCTGATGGCAGCCAGCAGAGTGACCTGGGATGTTACAAGAATGACCACCCTTGGTACATTGCTGGTGAGTTTCACTGTCGTGCGCTCTTGCATCAGTGTGTCGACTCAGCCTAATGTCCCGTCAGTGTGTCGAGTCAGCCTAATGTCCCGTCTGTGTGTCGAGTCAGCCTAATGTTCTGTCTGTGTGTCGAGTCAGCCTAGTGTCCCGTAGTGTGTCGAGTCAGCCTTATATCCCAAGTGTGTCAAGTCAGCTTAATGTCCCCTCAGTGTGTCAAGTCAGCCTAATGGCCCGTCAGTGTGTCGAGTCAGGCTAATGTCCCATCAGTGTGTTGGCTCAGCCAAATGTCCCATCAGTGTGTCAGGTCAGCGAAATGTCCCATCAGTGTGTCAGGTCAGCCTAATGTCCCATCAGTGTGTCGAGTCAGCCTAATGTCCCGTCAGTGTGTCGAGTCAGCCTAATGTCCCGTCAGTGTGTCAAGTCACCCTAATGTCCCGTCAGTGTATCGAGTCAGCCTAATGTCCCGTCAGTGTGTCGAGTAAGCCTAATGTCCCGTCAGATTGTCGAGTCAGCCAAATGTCCCGTCAGTGTGTCGAGTCAGCCTAATGTCACGTTTGTGTGTCGGGTCAACCTAATGTCCCATCAATGTGCTGAGTCAGGCTAGTGCATACACTTTGTGGGGTTTTTAAAAATGTTTTCGTGGAATGTGATTTACTCAAAGCCATATTACTTAACTTAGTTTAACATCTTTATACTGGTTTAGAAGACTCTGCAGAGTCTGTATACAACCAGTTTCATTTACATTACCTTGCTTTGAAAGCTATGCTCATCCAATTTATTCTGAAATGCATTAATTGTCCTTGCCTCCACTACTTCCTGTGGCGATGCATTCCAAGCATTCACCACTCTCTGACTAAAAAAAATATTTCTTAACATCTAATCTGGACTTTTCTTTAGTTTTTTTTTTTATCTCTCCCCTCTTGTTCTCATTGGTGATTGTATTTTGAAGAAAAAAAACATGTTATAGTCTCATTTAACCTCTCTTGTGGTTATCTTATAAACCTGTATTGTTACCTCGAATTTTCTCTTTTCTAGACACTGTAGGCCATTTTTTCCTCATAACTGTAATTCTGGAATCCCACTATCCGCTATGTCGCTTTTTTTCTATCCTTTCCAGCATGTTTATACCCCCTCTATGACAAGGACTCCATACCAGTACACAGTACTCCAATCTAGGTTTAACTAACGCTTTATACAGTTTGACTATCACTTCCTCTAAGAGGTTGGGAGCTCAATGTAGCTTGCTAGTAAACAAAACAAGGGAGAAAGAAAGTCGAAGAGAGTTCAGATAAAGGCTAGGTGCATCAGTCAATTCTACCACAGCCGGCCTTGTTCAGACAAAGGCTAGGTGTATCAGTCAATTCTACCACAGCCGGCCTTGTTCAGACAAAGGCTAGGTCATCAGTCATTTCTACCACAGCCGGCCTTGTTCAGACAAAGGCTAAGTGCATCAGTCAATTCTACCACAGCCGGCCTTGTTCAGACAAAGGCTAAGTGCATCAGTCAATTCTACCACAGCCGGCCTTGTTCAGACAAAGGCTAGGTGCATCAGTCAATTCTACCACAGCCGGCCTTGTCCCGATGTAGTGATGTAGTGGCTAGAGCTACCAGTGACGTAGTGGCTAGGGGTCTCGTTAAAAGGTGGTGGGGCATATTAGAAAGAGAGGATGGTCCAAAGATGGAGAGCTGGCGCCGAGCAGGACAAGTAAAACTATCACTTGAACCTATCCACGTGACAACGTCTGAGTGTCACATTACTGGCGCTTCGGTGGCAATGGTAGAACGCGTTGCTTAGGGAGACCATTAAATACTGATGTACAAGACATTTCAGACAGATCAAGCAGAGTGGGCTACACGAACCCATATGACAGAAGGCAGGAGTGTTGACCAGACTCCAGGAATCACATCCAATCGCACTGTATGAGCATTAGAATGCTACATGAACCTCTATGACAGAAGGTACGGACAGGCCACAGACACCAGGGATCGCTTCCCCCTACACGAGCCCCTTTGTTCCACGGCAGAGACTAGAAGGACTGAAGCTGTCATACTGTCAGAGGCCACACACACTACAAGAGACGAGGGCTACAAGAGCCAAGATCTTATTTCGATACTCGTTGATACTGTTAGGGAACATAGGGACAATATTAGGACCTAGATGCAAACCGGATTTAGATGTAGAGGAACCATTAGGTCAATGACCAAAAACCTCTGATACGACAACTTACATAGATTAGACTATAATTGATGTGACCATATCCAATGACGTCAATAAATGAGTCACCTGGTTTTTTTTGTTCATGAAAGAATCAGTGTCCATGTTTCCATTCTGTTTATCATATGAGAGGGGAAATAATGACAACTTTGACAGTGTTGCAGTCCGACATGTGAGAGGGAAACTAATGACAACTTTGACAGTGTTGCAGTCCGACATGTGAGAGGGAAACTAATGACAACTTTGACAGTGTTGCAGTCCGACATGTGAGAGGGAAACTTATGACAACTTTGACAGTGTTGCAGTCCGACATGTGAGAGGGAAACTAATGACAACTTTGACAGTGTTGCAGTCCGACATGTGAGAGGGAAACTAATGACAACTTTGACAGTGTTGCAGTCCGACATGTGAGAGGGAAACTAATGACAACTTTGACAGTGTTGCAGTCCGACATGTGAGAGGGAAACTAATGACAACTTTGACATTGTTGCAGTCCGACATGTGAGAGGGAAACTAATGACAACTTTGGCAGTGTTGCAGTCCGACATGTGAGAGGGAAACTAATGACAACTTTGACAGTGTTGCAGTCCGACATGTGAGAGGAGAAATAATGACAACTTTGACAGTGTTGCAGTCCGACATGTGAGAGGAGAAATAATGACAACTTTGACAGTGTTGCAGTCCGACATGTGAGAGGGAAACTAATGACAACTTTGACAGTGTTGCAGTCCGACATGTGAGAGGGAAACTAATGACAACTTTGACAGTGTTGCAGTCCGACATGTGAGACATGGCATGCATGAAGCATTGGAATTATAACTTGAGACAAGGCTAGCAGATTTGTGCTCGGAGAGGAGAGAGTTCAGAGGTCACGCATGTCGTGCATTCCTTGACAGCCGGTCTGGATTTTTCTCTCAGGACAGAGGAGGGAAGATGGTTAACTGTAGTTAAGGTTGAGGCGATAGTTCTAGAGGTTTAACACGATTGTTCAAAATAGTGGGAGGGGGGGGGGGTGGAAGAGTCGGAATGAGCGCCACTCGTCGCAATGTGGATAGTGGGTTTTGAGCTACGGGTAATTAGGTGACTACGGTGTCACAGAGAGATTGAAAGGGAGAGAATAGCCATGGAAGTTGGTAGTAGCTTCAGAAGGGAGGAACTTGAAAGATTGACAAGTGCTGCAGGCTGAGTAGCGACACAAGCTACTGCGTGGTCAACAGGGAGGGACAAAAGTGCCTTCTGACCAGCGGCCATGTTGGATAGAGAGAAGCATAGGGACCAATAAAGGCCGTAGCAACAAGGAGAATAGGAGGAGGTGCCTGGGAGGTTATCCACTAAGTTAGTTAGATATTGCACTTTTGTCTAATGGAAGGAAAGGTGAACCTCTCACGGCGGTTCAATGAGAAAACTGATCACTGCGAGGGAGAGAATCGTTGACAATCCAGTTGTAGATTTCCCTGGGACTGAAGTCTGTTAGAAAGATCAGTAATCTGGGTCAGTCAACTCAGCAGGGAGAGAATCGTTGGCAATTCAGTTGTAGATTTGCCTTTTCACTGGGACTGCTGGAAAGATCAGGAAGCTTGGTCAGTCAACTCAGCATGGAGAGAATCGTTGGCAATTCAGTTGTAGATTTGCCTGGGACTGCTGGAAAGATCAGGAAGCTGGGTCAATCAACTCAGCATGGAGAGAATCGTTGGCAATTCAGTTGTAGATTTGCCTGGGACTGCTGGAAAGATCAGGAAGCTGGGTCAGTCAACTCAGCAGGGAGAGAACTAATACATAAAGAACAAAGTCAGAGTGTAACCTGAAACCTCAGGGAGCACATTCTCTCAGAACTCGGGTGTAACACGGACACCAGGGGGCGGGTCCCCAACCAGCTGAGAATTCTTTTGTTCCACAGCGGTAAAAATATGAACAAGAAGTTGCAGGCGGCGAGAGATCAGCCACATCGCCAGATAATGAAGAGCATGACAAGAAAGTTCGATAATCGATTGTTTTCCAGGACCATTGTTGTCTATTGGAGGAATAGTGGCCCTTCTATGATCGAAGTCTCTCTTCTCGTTGAAATTGGTGGCAAAAAGCGGTTCTCCCAGAATCATTGGATAAAATCCTGAAGTTTCTAGTCTCCTTCAGGAACTCATTTTGTAAACCTATGTTTGTACGCTCGACACCATAAAGCAGTTCACCCTGACAGAAGGCGGCAGATTAATCCCACCTAGATGACGGACGGAGGAATGGAAGAGGACAACGTGTTAGCTAGAACCACTGATTTGTAATACGATTAAATTAGACTAAGTTGAGGGTGTTTGTTATTACAAATATGGAACTTAGAACCTGTGTATAATAGTTTGGAGGTGACATCAACAGCTAGTGCTTGAACCCTCTGTGTTAGTTTAGTATATGATACTTGTTTAGTTAGGAGTTCTTTTCTTTTGTTGATATTGTGTACCAATTATTCATGCAAATAAAGGATATTATTTTGTCGCAATGATAAACGATAAATTTTATGTTTTTTGTGATTGAAGAGTAACGTCTTACAGTCTAATGTTGTAACTCTTTAGATAACTAACTAAGTAAGCCTACGATTCTATAAAGATGAGTAAGCAAGTCCAGGTAGCAGTGAAAAAGGCAAATGCAATGTTAGGTATGATAAAAAGAAATATTAAACATAGGAGCAAGGAAGTGATAGTCAAACTGTATAAAGCTTTAGTTAGACCTAGATTGGAGTACTGTGTACAGGTGTGGAGTCCTTATCAGAGAGGGGATATAGACATGCTGGAAAGGATACAAAAAAGAGCTACAAGGCTGATAGTGGGATTCCGGAATTATAGTTATGAGGAAAGTCAGGAAAACCAGCATACAGTGTCTAGAAAAGAGAAGAATTTGAGGTGACTTAATGCAGGTTTATAAGATGATCAGAGGAATTGATAAATTAGACTATAACAAGTTTTTCAAAATATAGCCACCCACAATAACACGAGGGCTTAGCTACACATTAATTAAATAAGATCCAGATTAGATATTAGGAAATGTTATTTTTTTCAGTCAGAGAGTGGCGAATGCTTGGAATGCATTGCCGCATGAAATAGTGGGAGAAGGGTCTTTAATGCATTACAAAATAGATTGGATGCACTAAGTTATTTTTAGATCAAATTGAGTAGGAGCAACTGGTTGTATCCAGACTCTGCATAGTCTTCTAGACCAGTATCCAGACTCCGCAAAGTCTTCTAGACCAGTATCCAGACTCCGCATAGTCTTCTAGACCAGTATCCAGACTCCGCATAGTCTTCTAGACCAGTATCCAGACTCCGCATAGTCTTCTAGACCAGTATCCAGACTCCGCATAGTCTTCTAGACCAGCATAAATACCTTCAGTTAAAATAAACATGGACTAAAATGTGAGATGACTGACTAGACTCACCCAAATAAACGTGATAATGAATATAAGATGAAATGACGTCATAAGTTGGTGACTTGACTGATGCCAGACACGTCACCCAGAAGCCAAACATTCCAGTGATCTCCCCAGATTGGCTGGATGCTGTGAGGGCCATGGAGTCTCTAGCTATTATTTTTTGGGCCATTCCATTGATCATTCTTCCCGTGTACATGTACGTGTCCCTCGGTCTGTACTACAGATGTATGCTGGGAACTTTGACAGGACTTACTTTACTGGCAGGTAGGTTGTGTCAATAGCTTCTGGTTAAAGTTATGTCAATAACTTCTGGTTAGTTAAGTTGTGTCAAAAGTTTCTGGTTAGTTAAGGTGTGTCAATAGATTCTGGTTAGTTAAGTTGTGTCAATAAGTTATCTGACAAGTTAGGTTGTGTAAATAGTTTCTTGTCAGTTATTTTGTGTCAATATGTTATCTGGAAAGTCAAGTTGTGCAAATATGTTTTCGGGGTGAGTTGTGTTCTGTAAATATGTTCATGGATGAGTTTTGCTGTGTAAATATGTTATCTGGTGAGTTATGTTGTGTAAATATGTTGTTGTTTTTGTTTTTTTGTTATTGGTTTTTTTTTTGGGGGGGGGAGGAGTGGGGATTATGTTGTGTAAATAGGTTATCTGGAGAGTTAGGTTGCGTGACAGATCCACCCACTGGACACAACCATCATAGCACCCAGTAATCAGGAAATTAGTAAGGAAGTTTTGTTTTCTCTTAGTTCAATCTTAGAATCCCTACACAGATGAGAGGCCCAATGCCTGTCTTAAAGACAGCCGACTCTCCCGAATTATAATCTAGGTCAGAATAAATTAACCACCAGTTCCAATCTCCACGGCGTCAATGAAAGGCAGACTGACGACTGGTCAGCCATTCAAGTTAGAACACGGGTCTGACTCAGACAGGCTGGAGATAACGCCATGGCGGTTAGGGTAGCGTGTGGTTTTTAGGAACAATTTAACGAGGGTTTTTAGTCTTTATCGAGCATTCCGTGGGGAGACATTCAGTGAAAGAGGAAGCCAATGAGAGTCAGGTCAAAGGAAGGTCGGCTCAGACCGAAGAGCGATAGAAATAATCAGTACTCGGCGAAAACTTTGGTAATTATTTGTCTGTGTTACAAGTTCCAGTTCAGAAAAGTTATCAAAAAATAAGTCAACAAACACAGACCTTGTAGCGCCCATCCAGCGTTTACAAATCAACGAGTTGCAGAATCGTAGTCAATCTGTATCTGTTTTACAGGCAACAAGTCCAGAATAGTTATCCAGTTGCAGCCCAGAATAGTTATCCAGTTGCAGTCCAGAATAGTTATCCAGTTGCAGTCCAGAATAGTTATCCAGTTGCAGCCCAGAATAGTTATCCAGTTGCAGCCCAGAATAGTTATCCAGTTGCAGTCCAGAATAGTTATCCAGTTGCAGCCCAGAATAGTTATCCAATTGCAGTCCAGAATAGTTATCCAGTTGCAGTCCAGAATAGTTATCCAGTTGCAGCCCAAAATAGTTATCCAGTTGCAGTCCAGAATAGTTATCCAGTTGCAGCCCAGAATAGTTATCCAATTTGCAGTCCAGAATAGTTATCCAGTTGCAGTCCAGAATAGTTATCCAGTTGCAGTCCAGAATAGTTATCCAGTTGCAGTCAATTCGTGCTAGAAACCTTGGGTCAGTCACCAGATAGGAAGAAGACTGCAGGATTAGGAATTCTGTTTGTTCAAATGATCGATGAAAGTGTGACCTGGGTATGTTAGATCTGATCTTCCATCGGTGTTTTGTTCATAAACAATCTGAAGTGGCAGGTGGTTGTAAGGAGAGAAGTACCATTATCTGTGGGTGGTTGTAAGGAGAGTACCATTATCGGTGGGTGGTTGTAAGAGGAGTACCATTATCTGTGGGTGGTTGTAAGAGAAGTACCATTATCTGTAGGTGGTTGTAAGAGGAGTACCATTATCTGTGGGTGGTTGTAAGAGGAGTACCATTATCTGTGGGTGGTTGTAAGAGGAGTACCATTATCTGTGGGTGGTTGTAAGAGAAGTACCATTATCTGTGGGTGGTTGTAAGAGGAGTACCATTATCTGTGGGTGGTTGTAAGAGAAGTACCATTATCTGTGGGTGGTTGTAAGAGGAGTACCATTATCTGTGGGTGGTTGTAAGAGGAGTACCATTATCTGTGGGTGGTTGTAAGAGGAGTACCATTATCTGTGGGTGGTTGTAAGGAGAGAAGTACCATTATCTGTGGGTGGTTGTAAGGAGAGAAGTACCATTATCTGTGGGTGGTTGTAAGGAGAGTACCATTATCTGTGGGTGGTTGTAAGGAGAGTACCATTATCTGTGGGTGGTTGTAAGGAGAGTACCATTATCTGTGGGTGGTTGTAAGGAGAGTACCATTATCTGTGGGTGGTTGTAAGAGGAGTACCATTATCTGTGGGTGGTTGTAAGAGAAGTACCATTATCTGTGGGTGGTTGTAAGAGGAGTACCATTATCTGTGGGTGGTTGTAAGAGGAGTACCATTATCTGTGGGTGGTTGTAAGGAGAGTACGATTATCTGTGGGTGGTTGTAAGAGGAGGAGTACCATTATCTGTGGGTGGTTGTAAGAGGAGTACCATTATCTGTGGGTGGTTGTAAGGAGAGTACGATTATCTGTGGGTGGTTGTAAGAGGAGGAGTACCATTATCTGTGGGTGGTTGTAAGAGGAGTACCATTATCTGTGGGTGGTTGTAAGGAGAGTACGATTATCTGTGGGTGGTTGTAAGAGGAGGAGTACCATTATCTGTGGGTGGTTGTAAGAGGAGTACCATTATCTGTGGGTGGTTGTAAGGAGAGAAGTACCATTATCTGTGGGTGGTTGTAAGGAGAGTACGATTATCTGTGGGTGGTTGTAAGAGGAGGAGTACCATTATCTGTGGGTGGTTGTAAGAGGAGTACCATTATCTGTGGGTGGTTGTAAGGAGAGTACCATTATCTGTGGGTGGTTGTAAGGAGAGTACCATTATCTGTGGGTGGTTGTAAGGAGAGTACCATTATCTCTAGGGGGTTGTAAGGAGAGAACCATTATCTGTAGCTCAAATGTGCTCATTGACTTTTCGTAAAGGAAGGGTTGGTATTTTGTAGGGTTGTCACATGTAATAGTCCTTTTTGGCTACCGGCGACCAGGATAGTTATTCTAGGGTCGGCTGTGCAATCTGTGACAGTTGTGTAAATAGTTTGTCTGTGAGTCCACGGGAATGGAGCTGACCTTGGCTTGTGTGGATCGAGGACACTAGCACGTCCCACCTGACACTAGCACGTCCCACCTGACACTAGCCCGTCCCACCAGACACTAGCACATCCCACCTGACACTAGCACGTCCCACCTGACACTAGCACGTCCCACCTGACACTAGCACGTCCCACCTGACACTAGCACGTCCCACCTGACACTAGCACGTCCCACCTGACACTAGCACGTCCCACCTGGCACTAGCACGTCCCACCTGACACTAGCACGTCCCACCTGACACTAGCACGTCCCACCTGACACTAGCACGTCCCAACTGACACTAGCACGTCCCACTTGACACTAGCACGTCCCACCTGGCACTAGCACGTCCCACCTGACACTAGCACGTCCCACCTGACACTAGCACGTCCCACCTGACACTAGCACGTCCCACCTGACATTAACACGAAATCTGCGCACCATCCCGGCAAGCGCCCGCCTTTCTTTTAGGCCACGTGACCCAGGCAGTAGGACATCATCATCATCAGACGGGAAGTCAACAGTCATGTGGTTTTACAGAAGAAGGCTGCAGATCATATGGACTGCAAGAAAGACTAATGATACAGTACTCGAAGAGACACAAAGACACCTTATTGCAAGGATCATCCTGTTATGGGCATGTTATGAGAGAGGGAACCTCTACACCTCACGGTAGAAGAGGAGCGACTAAGTAAGTAAGTAAGTTATGAGAGAGGGGAAGTATCAAGGCTTATCTGGGAGAGGGGAAGTATCGAGACATATATGGGAGAAAAGAAGTATCAAGACATATATGGGAGAAAGGAAGTATCAAGGCTTATCTGGGAGAGGGGAAGTATCAAGGCTTATCTGGGAGAGGGAAAGTATCAAGGCTTATCTGGGAGAGGGGAAGTATCAAGGCTTATCTGGGAGAGGGGAAGTATCAAGGCTTATCTGGGAGAGGGAAAGTATCAAGGCGTATATGGGAGAGGGAAAGTATCAAGGCTTATCTGGGAGAGGGGAAGTATCAAGGCTTATCTGGGAGAGGGGAAGTATCAAGGCTTATCTGGGAGAGGGGAAGTATCAAGGCTTATCTGGGAGAGGGAAAGTATCAAGGCTTATCTGGGAGAGGGAAAGTATCAAGGCTTATCTGGGAGAGGGGAAGTATCAAGGCTTATCTGGGAGAGGGAAAGTATCAAGGCTTATCTGGGAGAGGGAAAGTATCAAGGCGTATATGGGAGAGGGAAAGTATCAAGGCTTATCTGGGAGAGGGAAAGTATCAAGACTTAAATGGGAGAGGGGAAGTATCAAGGCGTATATGGGAGAGGGGAAGTATCAAGGCTTATATGGGAGAGGGGAAATATCCAACCAGGTTTATTTAGGAGAAGGGAAGCGTCAAGGCTTATCTGGGAGAGGGGAAGCGTCAAGGCTTATCTGGGAGAGGGGAAGCGTCAAGGCTTATCTTAGAGAGGGGAAGCGTCAAGGCTTATCTGGGAGAGGGGAAGCGTCAAGACATATGGGAGAAGGGGAAGTATCAAGGCTTATCTTAGAGAGGGGAAGCGTCAAGGCTTATCTGGGAGAGGGGAAGCGTCAAGGCTTATCTTAGAGAGGGGAAGCGTCAAGGCTTATCTGGGAGAGGGGAAGCGTCAAGGCTTATCTGGGAGAGGGGAAGTGACAGCAAGTAGGGTGTCGTCATTGACTTCTTGTAATGAAAGTCAGGTCAGTAATTCATGCTCTGACAAATGTGTTTTAAGATTCAGGTTACAAGGCAGGTGCTAAACAAGAAAAGGAAAGTAAGAAAAGAAGTAAGTGTGTGGGGGGAGGGGGGGGGGGGTTTGTGAGACAACAAAAGGGGGGGGGGCGGAGAGTGCTAGACAAAAAGGGCCCTAACATACGGCCAATTCGTCCTGGGTAGTGTCTGGGCTTTAATGAGCAGGACCACTGTAACCTTCTAAGCTTGTTCAAAAGCTGACCAATGAGCGTTTTGCATGAGGTTGGAAACCTCAACATGTAAAACCCTTACAGTGACCCACCACCACCATCTACAGGCGTCCTGAAAGGGGCCGGCTATAGTGGTCATGACGGCTGAGCTTCGATGTCTCCCTCAAGCCATGAAGGTCGGGCCTAGTGTTACCTACAGCCAAACATCCATCAGGCCATGAAGGCCTAGCCTTGTGTTGCATACAGCCAAACATCCATGAGGCCATGAAAGCCTAGCCTTACACATACAGTCTGCCACCTGTTTCCATCAGGCCATGAGCCTAGCCTTACACATACAACGTGCCACCTGTTTCCATCAGGCCATGAGCCTAGCCTTACACATACAACGTGTCACCTGTTTCCATCAGGCCCAGCCTAGCCTAGCCTTACACTTACAGTCTGTCACCTGTTTCCATCAGGCCCAGCCTAGCCTTACACAGTCTGCCACCTGTTTCTGACCACAAAATGTTTTGCTAACTAACCATTTCTCAATTTGATTTCATCTTTAGCCATCTGCAATCTGATCGGGTTCCTTATATACGCTGCGCAAATATCTCTGAATGAAAGCTGGTCGACCGGATGGTGCTTCGTGTTATGTGTGATCGCTGATGGATTTGGGTTCCTCGCCTTTGTCATCTTCTTGGTGTCCACGTGCTCACCTCCAAAGTTTGCTCTGGACACCTTCCACACGTCCGCCTACTACGTTCACCCAGACCGGAATGTGTTGTACGTCATCAATAACGTGGAGTCAGACAAAGATGGCAGTATCTTTAATGGCGGTCACATGAATCATGTTCTTGCAGACGACTAAAGAAGCAGAAATAGCATCTGACAGCTGACAGCCATAGATAAAGTTGGACACGATGTAACGATAGATCAATAACAATGAATGTGTTTCTGAATGTCAGGCTGGGCCATTTGTGTGTAAGGTCTTCTACGTCACTTTCTGTTCTCTGCTGGGGTGCCACCATTTGTTGTCCTTATTATCATTTCTGTCATTCTGGTTGTCGACTCTCTCCCCTGCGCCCATCTAGTATCTCCTCTCTCTCTCCCTCTCTCTCTCTCTCTCTCTTTGTAGTACTTTCTCAATCTAGTATCGTCTCTCTCTCTTTTTGTCATCCTATCTCAGTCTAGTATCGTCTCTCTTTGTCGTCCTATCTAGTGTCTTATATCTTACTGGTGTGAGTATACACACTATAGAGGCTTGCAGGAAGGCAAGCCTTGGACATGTAGCAGGAATTGTTCCAAACCAGGTGAAGGCAAGCCTTGGACATGTGGCAGGATCTGTTCCAAACCAGGTGAAGGCAAGCCTTGGGCATGTGGCAGGATCTGTTCCAAACCAGGTGAATGCAAGCCTTGGACATGTGACAAGATCTGTTCCAAACCAGGTGAAGGCAAGCCTTGGACATGTGGCAAGATCTGTTCCAAACCAGGTGAAGGCAAGCCTTGGACATGTGGCAAGATCTGTTCCAAACCAGGTGAAGGCAAGCCTTGGACATGTGGCAAGATCTGTTCCAAACCAGGTGAAGGCAAGCCTTGGACATGTGGCAAGATCTGTTCCAAACCAGGTGAAGGCAAGCCTTGGACATGTGGCAAGATCTGTTCCAAACCAGGTGTCGTAAGTTGTTAACTGACGTAACTCGAAACACTGACGTCTTTTCATTATCGATTTGTGTGCTGTTCTGCAGCCGTCACACCTGCAGTCATCACACACATGGATAGCAGATGTCACTCACAGAAATGGTTGTGATAACAATGACCCATGCAAGTCAAGTCCAGCAGTCAGCAAGTCAAGTCCAGCAAGTCAAGTCCAGCAGTCAGCAAGTCAAGTCCAGCAGTCAGCAAGTCAAGTCCAGCCGTCAGCCAATCTCGCTGTTTGTTAAACCCTTCCCTAAACACATTCTCGTCTTTTTGTTCTAACGTAATAAACATATGAGCTTCCTGTACATGTGTACCTTCTACATTGTAGTTGTTTTATATCTTTGATAATAATCATAATAATATTCGCGTAGGCATCAAAGACCTGTTGCGCTGATCAACCACTATCATGTCCGACTGCTGAGGCCGTGTTCATGCGTAGCGTGTCGACCAAAATCCCTACAGACTCCCCAGGTGGAGCCGAGTACTCCACTGCCTTAGGATGAGGGCCGCGAGGAGTGTGTTAGACCAATGGTTGTATCATGCTTTCCGTGTCTGTCCGTGTCAAACTCCCTGTTTTTTCCGTGTCCAACCGTGAGGCTTCTGATTGTGTCCACCTTTTGGTCGGCGTAACCCTTGCTGTGCTGAGAATACGAGGTTGGGAGAGGTGTCGGGTAACCTCCGGTGGAGGGAGGGATGGGCAAGGGAAAATCGCCTTCAGTCCGAGCAGGGAAATCCTTGAGTAGTGGTAAACTGAACTGAATTCTGGTGTGCAGTTAAGCGGAACGTGAACGCTATCATGGACTGGTCTCCCACGGCTTAAGCCAGGCATGAAATGCAGCATAACCGATCGAAAGCACATCAATTTCACAGAATAAAGTTCCTGATACCACCTGGTGAAGGAGTTGTGAAATATAATCCGAACAGGGACCACCAAACATCGGAAAATGACACAAACACCGGAGCAAGTCGAGAGCTCTGCCATTAAGGTGCAGCCATCTTACTTTATATTAATGTTGTATTGTATCATCTATATTATAGTTGTATGAATGTTGTATTGTATCATCTATATTTTAGTTATATTAATGTTGTATTGTATCATCTATATTATAGTTGTATTAATGTTGTATTGTATCATCTATATTGTAGTTGTATTGGTATTGTATTCCCTATACTTTAGTTGTATTATTGTTGTATTGGGACATACTCTCGTTTCTTTTCTCTTCCTAGTGACTGGCACCAAATTAACTATAAGGTGTAACAGTCTCTGTGATAGCTATTTCTTCTATCCTGGTCGCGGAGACCAAACTGAACTGAACATAAAGAACATACTGACCTATCGACACAATCAGTCTTATCCTACACCATGTGGACCAAATATAATTTATAACATGTATATCATTCATACATAGGCGTCTCAGTCTCCATAGCACAAGCCTGCGCACTGAATATAGAGACCCTGGGCTGCAGAAATTGCAAGATCCTCCTCTCAGACTCGCTGCTGTAATCCAAAGGAATGCAAATCATGACAGTTTGGCACCAGCTCAGCTGCAAAAGCTGCCGGAATTAGTTAGCAATTTTGAAAATATTCACCTTAGGTGCTACCACTCTGGATTATCTGTCTGGGTTTACTCTGGTACCCCTACACTCTCCCGAGGTTTCCACAAGGCAGCAGAGTCGTTGCTCGCAGATGCTAGTTGCTCGAGACATCCGATGATACTCTCATCGTCCCAAGACTAGCCATCACTCTCTGGGACTTGTGGGTTTAAAATCAGAGTTCCTCCTCTCCTAGGCAAACTGCCTGAACAGGCTAACGAGCTTCGTCTACCCGGGTTTAGAGTCAGAGTTTACCTTCTCTTTGATTAGCTGCCAACCAAGGCCAATGAGTCCAATCTACACGCCCAGTTATACCGCCGGGTACTCGGTCGCGTTCCACAGCAGATTATGTAAGAAACAGGGGACCCCTCATGAAGATATTCCTGGGAACACAATAATGTAGGAGAGAAATGGCGTGGAAACTCTTTGCCTGGCAAGCTGAACAGTGAATCCAGCAGCGATCTCTACACCTGGAAGGTCAGGTCAGGTCATCCCGTAACCAGTGAGGTCGTTGGGGCACACATGAAGACATCCTCACAATCCCACGCCACCCCTCTCTGTCGGATGCCGCTGCCTGTGACTCTTCTGGTCGGAGACTGGTCCATTCTTTTATGTTGTCCTCCCATCTCTTTTTGGGACGGCCTCTTCGTCGTCTGCCTTGCACCTTTCCGGGGAGGATCGTATTTGCAAGACCATTTGATCTCGATATGTGACCGTACCAAGTGAGTTTCCTTCTTTTGACAGTTGCCAAGAGGTCTTCAACAGGCCCTATTGCTGTTGTAATTCTATCTCGTATTTCCTCATTTGTAACTCGATCTTTGTACGTGACGTTTAAAAGTTTTCGGAAACATCTCATCTCCAAGACCTGTATCCTTCGTTGAAGGTCAGCTGTAACTGTCCATGTCTCACACGCATAGAGGAATATTGACAGGACCAGTGTACGCATTAATCTGATTTTCGTGCGTAGTACTAACCGTTTATCTTGCCAGATTTTGTTAAGCCGTGCAAGCGCCGCTATTGTCTGTGCTATTCTGGCCAACACCTCACATTTTGATCCTTCATCACTGACAATTGAACCCAGATATTTAAAACGGTCAACCACTTCGAGTTCCTGACCGTTAGCTTTTATCCTGCTGTTGAAGCCCTCGGCGTTGTTGGTCATTAATTTTGTCTTTCTAGCGTTTATCTCCATACCATAGTCAAGAGCTGTTTCATCGAGCCTTCTGACCCATTCCTGGAGTTCTGCTTCTGAACCCGCCAACCCGTCGATATCATCTACAAAACGAAGGTTGGTAATCGTTCGGCCCCCTATCTTGACAGTACCAACGTGACCTCCAAGTGCCTCACTCATAATTCCCTCAAGGAATATATTGAAAAGAGTTGGAGAGAGTGTACACCCCTGTCTCACACCAACAGATGTGCGAAACCAGTCCCCTCGCCTCCCATTCACAAGAACTGCGCTGGATGCCTTGTCATACAGGTGTTCAAGGACCGTTATAATATTTCCGTTGATATTATACATCCTCATGGTTGCCCATAGCGCTTTATGCCATACCCTATCAAACGCCTTCTTAAAATCCACAAACACATAATACAGTGTTTGCTGCTGTTCTAGATATTTCTTGCTTAGCAGCCTTAAATTAAATATCTGTTCTGTAGTGCTTCTTCCCTGTCTGAACCCTGCTTGCTCCTCGGCAATAATGTTCTCTGCTTGGGGTTTCAATCGGTCGAGGATTAGTCTAAGCATGACCTTGCTAGGGTGGCTAATGAGGCTTATTGGTCTGTAATTTTGGTACAGCTTTACGTTTCCAGACTTATGTAACGGTATAACCATTGATTTCGTCCATAAGTTCGGCCAGTTTCCTGTCGCCCATATTTTGTAACAGATGTGTGTCAGGCCTTCCACCACTACCTCCCCACCTGCTTGTAAGAGCTCTGCTGGTAATATTGTCCACGCCGGCCGCCTTCCCTCTTCTCAATGTCTTTACCGCTGCAATTACCTCTTCCTTCGTTATCAGTTGGTTATCCTCTATATTGGATGTTGGAGGGATTATTTTCTCAGGTTCATTTCGCCCTTCATAGTTGTATAACTCGGAACAGTACTCTGTCCATCTTGCCAGTACGTCATTTTCCTCAATAAGGCACTTGCCGCTTTTATCATGGATCATAAGGTTCCTGCCTTGTCTTGGTGTTACCAGTTCTTTGACAACGTTGTATGCTCCTTTAGCATCATTTCTGTTTAGTCTTTCTTCGATGTTTGTGCATTGCTCACATATCCACGCTTCTTTCGCCTCTCTCATCTTTTATTGTATGACTTTCTTGACCTCTTTATAACTGCCGACCTCCTCCGGTGGGTGATTGTGTTTATTCAGTGACCTTCTTTTATCACAAAGGTCTAGAATGTCTTTGGTCACCCATGGCTTCTTTTTTGTTTGGTGGCATCCCAGGATCTCTGTTGCAGTATCTATGAGAGCTGCGTTAAGAGACTCTGAAACTGTATCTGTATCCAGTCCCTGGAAAGGAGAGGCTATACCAGACGTTTCACTGTCCTTTAACGAGCGGGACGTCCAGTGCAGACCTCGCTCCCCCCACCCCCTTTTCCACATGTATATCACACCGACGCTAACACACTCTACCACAAACTATGCACTCTCTATTCACCTCACTCGACGAATGTTCAAAACACAGAAAAATGCTGTAATACTACCGGTGCACATACAACACACACATTTATTTCAGATACTTCTACAAAAGCAAAATTTAAACTACAGAAATAAATAGTTTTGCTTTAAACCAGCGAACTGCTTTCCCGGACCTCACGTCCACACTAAAGTACCATTGGTTCTCTTGTACAAACATTTCTAGCCATTCTCTCTTCCGTCTGGCGACTAAACTAATTATTCTAACACAAATTCAGGAGCGGACTATTTGATTAGAGACATGAAGAAATTGTATTTGAAAATCTAACTTGGACTCGAATTGAGTTTCTATTCACACTTTCCCGCTAATTTAGCTGATAAAGGCGATATCTATGCGTGTAGATATTTGAACTGCTTTCCTTTGACTTAAAACTGGAAAACTATTGTGCACGGTAACTTCCGTTGTTATGCAGCCTTGCAAACAGACAAAGTATGACTTCAATTCCCTTGCCCCACGTTGGTTTGTGGACGTCAAATTGATGTCCTAAGGCGGTGATATTAGAACTGCTTTTCACTGACTTCTACCTGCATAATTACTCCGGACTAGTACATACAAAACAGACAAATTTTCATTCCCAAGGTTTTCACTGAGTCCTGATGCTTTAGTCTGTCGGATCTCTGACGGTTGCTCAAATTCAGGCCTTCGTACGATGTTTTTACCTGGACGTCCTCTCGTTAAATGATTCTGACTACCAAAACTCAGGCTTAATGTTAGCGCACACACTCGACGCTACTCTGACCTTGCATAACGTCACTTCCCGCGCCAATTGACGCCTTTCGATCTCAATCTTTCTTCCAATGTTATCGTCTGATCAAAGACCAGCCCGCCATTAACTTGGCGGTATGACTCATCTAAGAGTTGCTGGGTAGTTTTTAACCTTGTTAATTTATTCCAACCTAGAATGTAATTTGTTTAGTGCGGGTTATCTCCCTTTGGAGACGGGACTTAATAACGGTTTTACTGTCGAAAAGACGGAGCTTTATAATGGTTTTACTGCCTAAAAGACGGAGCTTAATAATGGTTTTACTGCCTAAAAGACGGAGCTAAATAATGGTTTTACTGCATAAAAGACGATCTTAAAAATGGTTTTACTGCCTAAAAGACGAGCTTAATAATGGTTTTACTGTCTAAAAGACGGAGCTTAATAATGGTTTTACTGTCTAAAAAAGAGAGCTTAATAATGGTTTTACTGTCTAAAACACGGAGCTTAATAATGGTTTTACTGTCTAAAAGACGGAGCTTAATAATGGTTTTACTGTCTAAAAGACGGAGCTTAATAATGGTTTTGCTGTCTAAAATACGGAGCTTAATAATGGTTTTACTGTATAAAAGACGGAGCTTAATAATGGTTTTACTGTCTAAAAGACAGAGCTTAATAATGATTTCACTGTCTAAAAGATGGAGCTTAATAATGGTTTTAATGTCTAAAAGACGGAGCTTAATAATGGTTTTACTGTCAAAGGCGGAGCTTAATAATGGTTTTACTGTCTAAAAGACGGAGCTTAATAATGGTTTTACTGTCTAAATGACGGAGCTTAATAATGGTTTTACTGTCTAAAAGACGGAGCTTAATAATGGTTTTACTGCCTGAAAGACGGAGCTTAATAATGGTTTTACTGTCTAAAAGACGGAGCTTAATAATGGTTTTACTGTCTAAAAGACGGAGCTTAATAATGGTTTTACTGCCTAAAAGACGGAGCTTTATAATGGTTTTACTGCCTAAAAGACGGAGCTTAATAATGGTTTTACTGCCTAAAAGACGGAGCTTAATAATGGTTTGACTGCCTAAAAGACGGAGCTAAATAATGGTTTTACTGCATAAAAGACGAGCTTAAAAATGGTTTTACTGCCTAAAAGACGAGCTTATTAATGGTTTTACTGTCTAAAAGACGGAGCTTAATAATGGTTTTACTGTATAAAAAAGGGAGCTTAATAATGGTTTTACTGTCTAAAACACGGAGCTTAATAATGGTTTGACTGTCTAAAAGACGGAGCATAATAATGGTTTTACTGTCTTAAAAACGAAGCTTAATAATGGTTTTACTGTCTAAAAGACGGAGCTTAATAATGGTTTTACTGTCTAAAAGACGGAGCTTAATAATGGTTTTACTGTCTAAAAGACGGAGCTTAATAATGGTTTTACTGTCTAAAAGACGGAGCTTAATAATGGTTTTACTGCCTAAACGACGGAGCTTAATAATGGTTTTACTACCTAAAAGACGGAGCTTAATGGTTTTACTGTCTAAAATACGGAGCTTAATGGTTTTACTGTCTAAAAGACGGAGCTTAATAATGGTTTTACTGTCTAAAAGACGGAGCTTAATAATGGTTTTACTGTCTAAAGGACGGAGCTTAATAATGGTTTTACTGTCTAAAAGACGGAGCTTAATAATGGTTTTACTGTCTAAAAGACGGAACTTAATAATGGTTTTACTGTCTAAAAGACGGAGCTTAATAATGATTTTACTGCCTGAAAGACGGAGCTTAATAATGGTTTTATTGTCTAAAAGACGGAGCTTAATAATAGTTTTACTGTCTAAAAGACGGAGATTAATAATGGTTTTACTGTCTAAAAAACGGAGCTTAATAATGGTTTTACTGTCTAAAAGACGGAGCTTAATAATGGTTTTACTGTCTAAAAGACGGAGCTTAATAATGGTTTTACTGTCTAAAAGACGGAGCTTAATAATGGTTTTACTGTCTAAAAGACGGAGCTTAATAATGGTTTTACTGTCTAAAAGACGGAGCTTAATATTGATTTACTGTCTAAAAAACGGAGCTTAAAAATGGTTTTACTGTGTAAAAGACGGAGCTTAATAATGGCTTTACTGTCTAAAAGACGGAGCTTAATAATGGTTCTACTGTCTAGAAGACGGAGCTTAATAATGGCTTTACTGTCTAAAAGACGGAGCTTAATAATGGTTCTACTGCCATACAGAAACGTTCTTTCTCAGGGCCGATGGATCCGCCCGCTCGTCTTTTTCGCTACCGTAAGTCGGTCCGATATAGGCCTGTGTCGTCCATAAAAGGAAGATAAGGCGTTTGGCCTTCAAGTTTAGTAAAGATTCCAAGACTGTATTAGGGTAAAAGTCATCCCTACTACTTTCACGATTCTCAAATTACTGGATGCTATGATGGTGTGTCATGTGGTTGGATCTGTCACACAATCCCCTATAATGTAGTTTATTAATGCTGTATTTTCTATATTGTAGAAGATGCTGGGTTCGCTCCCCATCACAGCACCGGCCGTTACCCAGGGGAAGCAAACCTTAGAAAATAATTGATGCCGAAGTCGAATGCACTGGTCCGACAAGCGCAATATAAAAACATAGTGTAACGCACACCGCCTTTGGGGAATGGAGAAATAAGACGAACGAACAGAACAACCCACCAGTCATTCCTGTCAATATCCAGATTGTGGAACGCCTTATCCTGGACAATCGACGCAAATCATGTCGAGAAACTGCACAAAAGGCAAGTCTTTCCCTGGGTACGGTGAACACTATCATTCATGAACGTTTGCATTTTCTGAAGTTTAGTGCATTTTGGATGCTAAGACAGTTTTCAGCTTTTGACCGGCAGAGAAGAGTTCAAGCCTGCACTGGATGAAGGGAAGTTTTGACATGGAAGGGCACGACTTTTTGGACCACTTTGTTATATGGGATGGGCGCATCTTTATACTCCTGAATTAACACGAGCATCCAAACAGTGGTTAGTCGTTGGTGTATAAGTTATACATTATAGGTGATAGGACACTTCCTTGTGCTAGGACACTTCCTTGTGCTAGGACACTTCCTTGTGCTAGGACACGTTCTTGTGTTAGGACACTTGCTTGTGCTAGGACACTTGCTTGTGCTAGGACACTTACTTGTGCTAAGACGCTTCCGTGTGCTAGGACACGTTCTTGTGCTAGGACACTTACTTGTGCTAGGACACTTACTTGTGCTAGGACACGTTCTTGTGCTAGGACACTTACTTGTGCTAGGACACTTACTTGTGCTAGGACACGTTCTTGTGCTAGGACACTTACTTGTGCTAGGACAAGTTCTTGTGTTAGGACACTTGATTGTGCTAGGACACTTGCTTGTGCTAGGACACTTACTTGTGCTAAGACGCTTCCGTGTGCTAGGACACGTTCTTGTGCTAGGTCACTTACTTGTGCTAGGACACGTTCTTGTGCTAGGACACTTACTTGTGCTAGGACACTTACTTGTGCTAGGACACTTACTTGTGCTAGGACACTTGCTTGTGCTAGGACACTTACTTGTGCTAGGACACTTACTTGTGCTAGGACACTTACTTGTGCTAGGACACTTACTTGTGCTAGGACACTTACTTGTGCTAAGACGCTTCCGTGTGCTAGGACACGTTCTTGTGCTAGGACACTTACTTGTGCTAGGACACTTACTTGTGCTAGGACACTTACTTGTGCTAGGACACTTACTTGTGCTAGGACACTTACTTGTGCTAGGACACTTACTTGTGCTAGGACACTTACTTGTGCTAGGACACTTACTTGTGCTAGGACACTTACTTGTGCTAGGACACTTACTTGTGCTAGGACACATACTTGTGCTAGGACACTTACTTGTGATAAGACGCTTCCGTGTGCTAGGACACGTTCTTGTGCTAGGACACCTACTTGTGCTAGGACACGTTCTTGTGCTAGGACACTTACTTGTGCTAAGACGCTTCCGTGTGCTAGGACACGTTCTTGTGCTAGGACACTTACTTGTGCTAGGACACTTACTTGTGCTAGGACACTTACTTGTGCTAGGACACTTAATTGTGCTAGGACACTTACTTGTGCTAGGACAAGTTCTTGTGTTAGGACACTTGATTGTGCTAGGACACTTGCTTGTGCTAGGACACTTACTTGTGCTAAGACGCTTCCGTGTGCTAGGACACGTTCTTGTGCTAGGACACTTACTTGTGCTAGGACACTTACTTGTGCTAGGACACTTACTTGTGCTAGGACACTTACTTGTGCTAGGACACTTACTTGTGCTAAGACGCTTCCATGTGCTAGGACACGTTCTTGTGCTAGGACACTTACTTGTGCTAGGACACTTACTTGTGCTAGGACACTTACTTGTGATAAGACGCTTCCGTGTGCTAGGACACGTTCTTGTGCTAGGACACTTACTTGTGCTAGGACACGTTCTTGTGCTAGGACACTTACTTGTGCCAGGCCATGTTTGTTGTTTGGCCATCTACTTGCTCCTTAATCAACTTTCTTGTCTATGAAAGGGGTGATACGGGCCAGCTCCTCAACTTTCTTGTCTATGAGCGGGGGGTGGGGCACGGGCCAGGATTATATTTCACAAACTTTATATAGATGGCACAGCAGCGACATCGGTCTGAAATTATTAGGTTCTGATGAAGGTTGTTCCTGGTTTTAGCAGAGCAACCACGCGAGATGTTCTCCAGATATAAGGGATTTGTATCAAATTGGTGCATGCGTGGAAAAATCTGAGCAGCCATGTCATGGTTTCTGGTCCACAATTTTTTTATTTTCTCTGGAGAAAATCTCACGTGGTTCCTCTGCTAAAACCATGAACAACCTACATCATTTTAAGGACTTTATACTGGTTAAGAAGACTCTACAGAGTATATGTACAAGGAGTTTCTTTTGCATTCACTTGATCTAAAAACAACTATGTGCATCACATCTATTCTTGAATGCATTAATTGATCCTGCCTCTACTATTTCCTGTAACATCTGACCATGGTATACAGCTGTCGCTGCCTGTCGGGCATGTTTTCTGACAGCGTCTCAGAGGTCATGGGAAATCAGTAAAGTGAGGGGCAGTAGCCATGAAATGTCATTAAGAACATAGCATTATGATCTGATTACCTCCCCAACGTATTTACTTGTTTAGAAAATTCTGCAGTAAGTATAAACGAGTTTTTTCTGCTTCATCCAATCTAAAAATAAATGCGTGCCCCTAATCTATTCTTGAATGCATTTACTGACCCTGCCCCACTATTTCCCGTGGCAATGCATTCCAAGCATTCACCACTCTCTAGTTTAAAGAAAAGCTCCTAATATCTAACCTGGACCTTTCTTTAGTTGATTTGTAGCTATGCCCTCTTGTTCTTGTAGCCGGGTGTACTTTTAAAAACTTGTTATAGTCTAATTTATCCGTTCCTCTAATCATCTTATAAACCTGTATTAAGTCACCTCGAATTCTTCTCTCTTCTAGACACTGTAGGCCGATTTTTCTGAGTCGTTCCTCATAACTGTAATTCTGGAATCCAACTATCAGGTTTCTCTCTCTTCTTTGGATTCTTTCGAGCATGTTTATATCCCCTCTACGATAAGGACTCCACACATGTACACAGTACTCCAATCTAGGTCTAACTAATACTTTATACAGTTTGCCTATCACTTCCTTGCTCCGTTGTTTAATTTCTTTTTATCATACCTAACATTCCATTTGTCTTTTTTCACTGCTACCTGCACTTGCTTACTCACCTTACCTGTATGATCTCATCAAACCAACCAGGGCTCTAATCTGGCTCATCAAACCAGGGCTCTAATCGGGCTCATCAGACCAGGGCTCTAATCGGGCTCATCAAACCAGGGCTCTAATCTGGCTCATCAGACCAGGGCTCTAATCTGGCTTATCAAACCAACCAGGGCTCTAATCGGGCTCATCAAACCAACCAGGGCTCTAATCTGAATCATCAAACCAGGGCTCTAATCTGGCTCATCAAACCAGGGCTCTAATCTGGCTCATCAAACCAGGGCTCTAATCTGGCTAATCAAACCAACCAGGGCTCTAATCTGGCTCATCAAACCAGGGCTCTAATCTGGCTCATCAAACCAACCACGGCTCTAATCTGGCTCATCAAACCAGGGCTCTAATCTGGCTCATCAAACCAACCAGGGCTCTAATCTGGCTCATCAAACCAACCAGGGCTCTAATCTGGCTCATCAAACCAACCAGGGCTCTAATCTGGCTCATCAAACCAGGGCTCTAATCGGGCTCATCAAATCAACCAGGGCTCTAATCTGGCTCAGCAAACCAACCAGGGCTCTAATCTGGCTCATCAAACCAGGGCTCTAATCTGGCTCATCAAACCAACCAGGGCTCTAATCGGTCTCATCAAACAAGTGCTCTAATCTGGCTCATCAAACCAACCAGGGCTCTAATCGGGCTCATCAAACCAGGGCTCTAATCGGGCTCATCAAACCAGGGATCTAATCTGGCTCATCAGACCAGGGCTCTAATCTGGCTCATCAAACCAGGGCTCTAATCGGGCTCATCAAACCAGGGCTCTAATCGGGCTCATCAAACCAACCAGGGCTCTAATCTGGCTCATCAAACCAACCAGGGCTCTAATCTGGCTCATCAAACCAACCAGGGCTCTAATCGGGCTCATCAAACCAGGGCTCTAATCGGGCTCATCAAACCAGGGCTCTAATCTGGCTCATCAAACCAACCAGGGCTCTAATCTGGCTCATCAAACCAACCAGGGCTCTAATCGGGCTCATCAAACCAACCAGGGCTCTAATCTGGCTCATCAAACCAACCAGGGCTCTAATCTGGCTCATCAAACCAACCAGGGCTCTAATCGGGCTCATCAAACCAACCAGGGCTCTAATCTGGCTCATCAAACCAGGGCTCTAATCGGGCTCATCAAACCAACCAGGGCTCTAATCTGGCTCATCAAACCAGGGCTCTAATCTGGCTAATCAAACCAACCAGGGCTCTAATCTGGCTCATCAACCCAGGGCTCTAATCAGGCTCATTAAACCAGGGCTCTAATCGGGCGGATAAAACCAACTAGGGTTCTAATCTGGCTCATCAAACCAACTAGGGCTCTAATTGGGCTCATCAAACCAGGGCTCTAATCTGGCTCATCAAATCAGGGCTCTAATCTGGCTCATCAAACCAACCAGGGCTCTAATCGGGCTCATCAAACCAGGGCTTTAATCTGGCTCATCAAACCAGGGCTCTAATCTGGCTCATCAAACCAGGGCTCTAATCTGGCTCATCAAACCAACCAGGGCTCTAATCTGGCTCATCAAACCAGGGCTCTAATCGGGCTCATGAAACAACCGGCCATGTTTCCATGCAAGCCTTCTTCAGATAGATCAATTGATCATCCACGGTATTATTACAGAAATGTGCACCCCGAACCTTTGGGCCCCTTTGCAGCTTGGAGATGGTAAGTCACTTCACATGTTCCTGGTCCTGAAGATGTCCCCTGGGGTAAGTCACTTCACATGTTCCTGGCCCTGAAGATGTCGCCTGGGGTAAGTCACTTCACATGTTCCTGGTCCTGAAGATGTCGCCTGGGGTAAGTCACTTCACATGTTCCTGGCCCTGAAGATGTCGCCTGGGGTAAGTCACTTCACATGTTCCTGGTCCTGAAGATGTCGCCTGTGGTAAGTCACTTCACATGTTCCTGGCCCTGAAGATGTCGCCTGGGGTAAGTCACTTCACATGTTCCTCGTCCTGAAGATGTCGCCTGGGGTAAGTCACTTCACATGTTCCTGGTCCTGAAGATGTCGCCTGGGGTAAGTCACTTTACATGCTCCTGGTCCTGGAGATGTCGCCTGGGGTAAGTCACTTCACATGTTCCTGGTCCTGAAGATGTCGCCTGTGGTAAGTCACTTCACATGTTCCTGGTCCTGAAGATGTCGCCTGTGGTAAGTCACTTCCCATGTTCCTGGTCCTGGAGATGTCGCCTGGGGTAAGTCACTTCACATGTTCCCGGTCCTGAAGATGTCGCCTGGGGTCTGTGTAGATGCTAAACTTTGACACAATGAGCCTGTGGTATGTCCGGAACTTGGCACCACCTATAGCCTTGACCCCTCGCACATCCCTTCTGTCCCTCCTTCTTGTGAGTCAATAATACGCCACTGCTCAGATCGGGAGGCATCCACTACCACTTGCTGCGAGTGGGCAGCCCACTCATGGTGTTGGTGAGGGAGAGATCACTAGTGGCACAGATGCCCAGCAGTAGCAGCCCACTGATGTTGGACTGACCATGCACCACAACTACGACCATCCCACGATGGTCTCTCCCTACTGGACTGACCATGCACCACAACTACGACCATCCCACGATGGTCTCTCCCTACTGGACTGACCATGCACCACAACTACGACCATCCCACGATGGTCTCTCCCTACTGGACTGACCATGCACCACAACTACGACCATCCCACGATGGTCTCTCCCTACTGGACTGACCATGCACCACAACTACGACCATCCCACGATGGTCTCTCCCTACTCTAGCACTGACGTCACTAAGGATAACCAGCTCCTCGAACCTTAGAACCGCCGAGATGACGACGTAAAACTTCTTCTAGAATGTATTTTTGGTATCCTCTGAGGCATTGTTGAGGCCTAAGTGCTTGTCAGTGTAGCACTCCTCCTGTGCCCACCGAGAATTGGACATTCCTTAGCATGCCATTGTTACCCTGCGGTTACCTAACAAAGATCAGGACAAGATAGGACCTGATGACGAATCCGACATCAGCCTTTCACTGTTCTGTGCTGTCACGTCTGACGTCTACACCTCGAGAACGTATAGCTACCCTCTCCGTGTAACATTGTCTGACGTAGAACAGCCACACCCCCCTCGCCGCAAGTTCTGTGACCACTATTGTCGTTCTCCTGTCAGATCTGTGACCTCGTCACTATCCAGTAATGTACGTATGTTTCACGTCACTATCCAGTAATGTACGTATGTTTCACGTCACTATCCAGTGATGTGCGTATGTTTCACGTCACTATCCAGTAATGTACGTATGTTTCACGTCACTATCCAGTAATCTACGTATGTTTCACGTCACTATCCAGTAATGTACATATGTTTCACGTCACTATCCAGTAATGTACATATGTTTCACGTCACTATCCAGTAATGTACGTATGTTTGACGTTACCATCCAGTAATGTACATATGTTTCACGTCACTATCCAGTAATGTACTTATGTTTCACGTCAGAATGGCAAAACCCCTCATTATATTACAATCGCGCGTTCCTCTTGTACGACTGACCGTTGTGACTTGTACTTATATAAATTTACTTGTGAGTAAGGAAAATTTGCGTCAGCCTGACTCGCTCGTCCTGATCTATCTTGGTTCATTGGCAAGACGTAGTCAAGACGACTGGAGATAGCGCAGTGCATATTTTACCTCAGGCTTTACTCCCGAAGCCTCTCCCGTAAACCTAAAAGACAGCGGATAACCTCGGTAACACATTCTTCTTCGTTGGTTTTCAAGCTCCCGATACCAAGTCTTGTAAAGGCTTGGCAAGTACCAGGATGTTATCCAGAGAATAGAATCGTATGACATCGAGTTATTCAGTAGCTATACACTTAGACCATACATTAATGGACAGAAGTAACTTATTCAACTGCCTTAAAACAAAAACAACCACGCCGCAGTCGGTGAACTGTGTCCACACTAGTCTATAACACACAAGCTTAGGTATGGGACCTTCCAGAGGCAGCTGATATTTATTGTAGGTAAGTAGCAGTGCCACGTTAAAACTGGGTCAGACTAAATCGAATAGTCTAAGACGCCCCACTGGTCTAAGACGCCTCAATAGTCTAAGACGCCCCATTGCATGAACACACTAAGTGGAAGTTCTGGTGTGTGGTCTCTGCTAACGAATGTGTTCTGGTGTGTTTTCTCTGCTAACGAATGTGTTCTGGTGTGTTTTCTCTGCTAACGAATGTGTTCTGGTGTGTGGTCTCTGCTAACGAATGTGTTCTGGTGTGTTGTCTCTGCTAACGAATGTGTTCTGGTGTGTTGCCTCTACTAATGAATGTGTTCTGGTGTGTTGTCTCTGCTAACGAATGTGTTCTGGTGTGTTGTCTCTGCTAACGAATGTGTTCTGGTGTGTTGTCTCTGCTAACGAATGTGTTCTGGTGTGTTGCCTCTACTAATGAATGCGTTCTGGTGTGTTGTCTCTGCTAACGAATGTGTTCTGGCGTGTTGTCTCTCTGCTAACGAATGTGTTCTGACGTAACTCTAATTCACGCGACCATATGACGTCTTGAACGAGAACACTAACCTCCAGTGTGAACATGGAGACGAGGTCAGTGACTTCAGCTCTTCTGTGCCGACCTGTTTTACAAGAGCGGTCCTCGTGTCAGACATCCAACCCTTACTTCGAAAGGACTAGCGAATGAATGAGTGAATGTCAGCATTGTAGGCCGTATACCTCCAGGGGCTGATGTGAATCTATTGGTCTGGTCATGCCAGGTTCCGGACAATGAAAGAGCTGACATCTTGACTAGGCAAGCACCCATTAACGACACATTACAGATGGATAGGATTGGGTCGGGGCGCGTGAGAGCACGGAGCAGGAGTGTGCCCATCTAGCGAGCTACAGGAACCATCAGTTTCCACACACTTCTCCATTTACTGACAGAGACTGACCATCTATGGATATGTCCCAGAGCAGTTGACGAGTCTTAAGAACATAACAGGTCAATAAAGGGTAGTGTATAGAAGAGAGAACAACTTAAGAACAGAATAGGTCAATAAAGGGTAGTGTATAGAAGAGAGAACAACTTAAGAAAGCAAGAATAAATGAAGGACACTAGTGTCCACCGAATAAACAACTAAAATCTACGTTCGTAACTTTGTCAAAGATACCAAAAGTCATTATATTACGGTAAGCAGAAATGATAATATTAAGGCACTTGACTTATTTGACCAGCAGATGGTGAATGTAAAACAAACAAAGAACTAAAACTGAAGATCCTAAAAACATGCATTTTTTCCTGTGGCAACCTATGGATGTGAAACGTGGACGATTACAGAAGTGCTAGCGCGATGATCGATGCTTTTAGTGCTACAGAAAAGTCCTGAACATCCCTTAGACAAAGAAAGAAAGAAACCCACCCGGCAGGACCTGCATGTAGAGGAGAATTGGATCATAAATGACGTAATGACCCGACAACTGAGGTTTTTTGGACATGTCAAACGACACAACGGACTGGAGAGAGTGGTTATGGAAGGCATGGTCACTGGGAGGAGAGGCAGGGTCGCCCGATGAGATAGACTCAGGTCATCAAAGAGACGCTGGATTTGACCTTGGAGCAGGCCGGAAGACTGGCAGAAGACAAACTTTCCTACAGGCAGGCTGTCATGAGAGCGATGTTCTGTAAAGGACATGCTACATGATGATGATGAAGCGGTGAACGTTTTAGATACAGATAGTGCGTGTAGCTCGCTGGCTATACACATTCGCGATATATCTGATCCAGCGTCCCTCTATGTGTTTGATTCCAATCGTCTTCGCGCTGATGATATGGATCTGCTGTAGTATCATAACCCATTTCCCGACCATCAAGTGGTCCCCCCCCCCCCCCCCCCCCCCCGTCTAATATCTGTCCTGTCGGCTCTTACTAATCCTGCACCTCACTTTATTCATTGAAGTGCCAAATTTTATTTAAAACAATTTTGAAAACAATTGTTAAAGCCCAAATGAAGCAATTCTGCATTTAGAAACAAAGATAAATGTCAAAATAACGGTGGGGAAAGCATGGTTGAAACATCTTGTCTTCCAGGACACAGAGTAACAGTGGAAATATATACAAATAGTTCAGGCGGGTGCGGCAGAGGGTACGATAGCAAGGAAGAAAGTGAAAGAAATGAAAACTTGGGGGACAAATTAAATATTTTGTAAGTAGGAAGTTCTGTCTCCTGTAGACCATGCACGTGGCGCCCTGGAAGTTTTGTCCAGTTCTGTCTCCTGTAGACTATGCACGTGGCGCCCTGGAAGTGTTGTCCAGTTCTGTCTCCTGTAGACCATGCACGTGGCGCCCTGGAAGTTTTGTCCAGTTCTGTCTCCTGTAGACTATGCACGTGGCGCCCTGGAAGTGTTGTCCAGTTCTGTCTCCTGTAGACCATGCACGTGGCGCCCTGTAAGTTTTGTTCAGAGTTGCAGACCCCACTGTTTGCCCTAGGGTTATTCTAACTTAGAACATTATCACACTCATCCACATCATTCATGACCACACACAGCAAATAATATAGCACACAGCAGATGACATATTTATTACATAATACTCATACCAGAAAAATGAGTAGTGAAATTACAAACACAATACAATACAAATCATCTTAACTAATTATTCCAATATTATATATATATGTTAATATAAATATTAAATAAAGCGGAAATTTTAAGCATTAGCTCTTGATGGAATTCCTAACTATCTAAACCCAGTTCTATTGCCGTATACACATCACACACACACACATCTCTTTAACTGCGTCCTCAACACACCTTATCAAATACTCTTCATCACTCAAATCCCCTCAGGCGGGCGATCTGGACATACCTCGTTCACAATGTGCCCTGCTTACAACACAACGTTCAGATTACCTATTAATACAAAACTCACACACATATCTGAGCGATCCTGTTCTATCATTAACATTCGTACAACAGTCTATCAATCGCTCCTCTATCTAAGTCGGTGAGCTAAACATACTCCTAAATTCATTCCGTCATTCACTCTTCTCCTCTCTCCATCCAGCCTCATCTCCATCCAGCCTCCTCTCCATCCAGCCTGCTGAGCTAAACTTTGTCTCGAGTTATATACACTCAAGCAAAGTCAGAGCTTGACCAATGGATCTCAGGGGATGGCTCTATTCAGTCTTATTGGAACGAAATAATTTGCACACCTGTCACTCATCTATCGCAGATAGCTCCGTTGCCAATCCGTCTGTCACTCATTCTCCCACTACCCAAATCGGAAGACCAGTGGTCAGCAACCTGTCCACATTCTTTGCCCCAACTCTGTTTTTCTTTGTTGAGACGGTGAGTGACCTTGACACGCATTCAGGTAGCTTTGTTATCAGCAACCACATCACCCCTGTCCTAAACTGTCTGCTCCGGCGGGAACTGTTACACCAGTTCTGTCTCCTGTAGACCATGCATGTGGCGCCCTGTATGTTTTGTCCAGCTCTGTCTCCTGTAGACCATGCATGTGGCGTCCTGTAAGTTTTGTCCAGTTCTGTCTCCTGTAGACCATGCATGTGGCGCCCTGTAAGTTTTGTCCAGCTCTGTCTCCTGTAGACCGTGCGTGTGGCGCCCTGTAAGTTGTGTCCAGCTGTCTCCTGTAGACCATGCATGTGGCGCCCTGTAAGTTTTGTCCAGCTGTCTCCTGTAGACCATGCGTGTGGCGCCCTGTAAGTTTTGTCCAGCTGTCTCCTGTAGACCATGCATGTGGCGCCCTGTAAGTTTTGTCCAGCTGTCTCCTGTAGACCATGCGTGTGGCGCCCTGTAAGTTTTGTCCTGCTGTCTCCTGTAGACCATGCGTGTGGCGCCCTTTCAGTTTTGTCCAGCTCTGTCTCCTGTTGACCATGCATGTGGCGCCCTGTAAGTTTTGTCCAGCTGTCTCCTGTAGACCATGCGTGTGGCGCCCTGTAAGTTTTGTCCAGCTGTCTCCTGTAGACCATGCATGTGGCGCCCTGTAAGTTTTGTCCAGCTGTCTCCTGTAGACCATGCGTGTGGCGCCCTGTAAGTTTTGTCCAGCTGTCTCCTGTAGACCATGCGTGTGGCGCCCTGTAAGTTTTGTCCAGCTGTCTCCTGTAGACCATGCGTGTGGCGCCCTTTCAGTTTTGTCCAGCTCTGTCTCCTGTAGACCATGCATGTGGCGCCCTGTAAGTTTTGTCCAGCTGTCTCCTGTAGACCATGCGTGTGGCGCCCTGTAAGTTTTGTCCAGCTGTCTCCTGTAGACCATGCATGTGGCGCCCTGTAAGTTTTGTCCAGCTGTCTCCTGTAGACCATGCATGTGGCGCCCTGTAAGTTTTGTCCAGCTGTCTCCTGTAGACCATGCGTGTAGCGCCCTGTAAGTTTTGTCCAGCTGTCTCCTGTAGACCATGCGTGTGGCGCCCTTTCAGTTTTGTCCAGCTCTGTCTCCTGTAGACCATGCATGTGGCGCCCTGTAAGTTTTGTCCAGCTGTCTCCTGTAGACCATGCGTGTGGCGCCCTGTAAGTTTTGTCCAGCTGTCTCCTGTAGACCATGCGTGTGGCGCCCTGTAAGTTTTGTCCAGCTCTGTCTCCTGTATTTCGACACTGTCTGCTATGGCTGTAAAGGCCGATCCGCGAGTGACAGTCCCTACCACAGATCGTACAACCATACTGAGGAGGCTGACTTGCCTGGGAGTGACAGTCCCTACCACAGATCGTACAACCATACTGAGGAGGCTGACTTGCCTGGGAGTGACAGTCCCTACCACAGATCGTACAACCACACTGAGGAGGCTGACTTGCCTGGGAGTGACAGTCCCTACCACAGATCGTACAACCACACTGAGGAGGCTGACTTGCCTGAGAGTGACAGTCCCTACCACAGATCGTACAACCACACTGAGGAGGCTGACTTGCCTGGGAGTGACAGTCCCTACCACAGATCGTACAACCACACTGACGAGGCTGACTTGCCTGGGAGTGACAGTCCCTACCACAGATCGTACAACCACACTGAGGAGGCTGACTTGCCTGGGAGTGACAGTCCCTACCACAGATCGTACAACCATACTGAGGAGGCTGACTTGCCTGGGAGTGACAGTCCCTACCACAGATCGTACAACCATACTGAGGAGGCTGACTTGCCTGGGAGTGACAGTCCCTACCACAGATCGTACAACCACACTGAGGAGGCTGACTTGCCTGGGAGTGACAGTCCCTACCACAGATCGTACAACCACACTGAGGAGGCTGACTTGCCTGGGAGTGACAGTCCCTACCACAGATCGTACAACCACACTGAGGAGGCTGACTTGCCTGGGAGTGACAGTCCCTACCACAGATCGTACAACCATACTGAGGAGGCTGACTTGCCTGGGAGTGACAGTCCCTACCACAGATCGTACAACCATACTGAGGAGGCTGACTTGCCTGGGAGTGACAGTCCCTACCACAGATCGTACAACCATACTGAGGAGGCTGACTTGCCTGGGAGTGACAGTCCCTACCACAGATCGTACAACCATACTGAGGAGGCTGACTTGCCTGGGAGTGACAGTCCCTACCACAGATCGTACAACCATACTGAGGAGGCTGACTTGCCTGGCTGTTCCTTGATGTCTTCAGTCTTTCTCTTCTCTCTGCAGCCAGAAGGCCTCTACGAGCGTTAGCAGCCACTAGATAACTCGATCCTGAGCAATTTCTTCCCAGCCCTGGGATGGGATGTCGCATGACTTCATGTCCCGGATGGGATGTCGCATGACTTCATGTCCCGGATGGGACGTCACATGACTTCATGTCCCTCTTGCATACGTCCTTGAATCGAGTGTGGGACGGCCGATTCTACTAACTCCAATGGCTAGCTGTCCACAAAGGATATCCATTGGCAGCCTCTCGTCTTCCATGCGATAAACATGTCCCAACCACCGTAGACGTCGCTGGTTCAACATCGAGTACAAGCTGTGAGTATTTGCTCTCTGTAAGACCATATTATGTGACACTTTCTCTTGCCACCCAATCCCCAATATACTCCGTAGACACCTCATGTGAAAGGTGTTGAGCCGCCGTTCCTGTTTAGTGTAAGTGCCCCAAGTCTCGCTTCCATATATGAGAGGGCCCAGAACGCAGGTCTGATAGACCCGGACCTTGGTGTAGTGAGACAGCGCAGTGTTTTCCCAGACTCTCGTCGTCAGGTGGGCCATGACGGTACCTGCCCTGCCAAGCCTACGGTCTATCTCCTTCTCGAGCGAGAGAGTGTTGCTGATGGCAGAGCCCAGATAAGTGAAACTGTTGACGACATCCAGAACTCTCATGTAGCACTGTGTTTCAAAAGAACCGATCTTCGCTCTTAGTGCTTTTATAATCGTCCATGTTTCATATCCATAGGTTGCCACAGGAAAAATGCATGTTCTTAGAATCTTTAGTTTTAGTTCCTTGTTTATATTATGTCATAGGTTCTGCATACTTCTTATCTTCTGCATTGCCATAGTCAGTCGTCTTCTTACTTCCCTTGTACAGTCTCCATTGTTGTTCAGTATTGATCCCAGATATTCAAAATGTGCAACATTTTCAATCTCTTCGCCAGCGATCTCGATGTTAGGTTAGAGTTTTGTCTGATCAGTTGTCATTATCTTTGTTTTCTTTGTGTTCAGGTAGAGATTCTGGGCTTCACTATGTTTCTGGACTGATGTCATTATTTGTTCTAGGCCCTTGGCGCTGTTCGAGAGCAGAACTGTGTCGTCGGGATATCGTATTTCTCTAACATCACATTTTAAAAAAATTTTATTTTTATTTTACGTGTTTGCCTCACTAGTTTCTTCTGGTGGAGGCGCGATTGAGTTTATATAGAGGGTATAGATCTGGCCCGTAGCACGGTACTGTTCTGAAACATGGATACTAAACAAAAGAAAGGAAAAAAACCGTATTTACCTTCGAAATGTGGTGCTGTTACAGGATGCACAGAGTGAGCTAGGCAGAAAAACGCTCAAACGAACGCGCTTAACGATATCCATCCATCATGTAGCATGTCCTTTGTAGAACGTCGCTCCCATCACAGTCTGTCTGAAAGAAACTCGTTCCCTTGCCAAAACACCAGCTACGCCACTGTCATACTCAGGCATTCCTGGATATCCTGGTGCCATCGTCTTCTTGGTCTACCTCTTCCTCTTTTGCCTGGCACCATACCTTCCATCACCGTTCTCTCGAGATCGTTGTGTCTCTTGATGTGACCAAAGTATTTGCAGTTTCTAACCAAAATGGAATTGATAAACCAGTTCTCCTCTATGATCAACTCTTGCCGAATGTCTACATTTGTTCTTTTCTCTGTCCAGGGTATTCTGAGGATCTTTCTGTAACATTTTGACTAGAAGGATTCGATTCTTTGTTTAGAAGTTTTGGTAATCGTCCATGCTTCACAGCCATAAGCTGCCACAGGAAAAACACAGGCTCTCAAGACTTTTACTTTTATCGTTTTGTTGTACCCTGCCATAATTTCTTCAGGATGTTCAGTCTCTGCATTGCCATATCTAGTCTTCTTCTGATTTCTTTCGAGCGTCACCATTTTTGTCAATTCTGGAGCCCAGATATTCAAAATGTGTAACCTGATCTATTTCCTCACCACCCATTGTAAATTTATGTTGACATTGTGTTTTATCGGTGGTCATTATCTTTGTTTTGTTTATGTTTATGAACAGATTTTGATCTTTACTATGTCCATTAACGGCTGAAAGTAGCTGCTCTAGCCCTTCCGCACTTCTTGATAGTATCACTGTGTCATCTGCGTATCGTAACTCTGGAATCTCGTACCCCCAATCGTAAATGGGTCGAAACTTTCAATGTTCTCATCTTCTAGTACATTTCTCATTATACATTCCGTATATATGTTGTACAGATAAGGTGAGAGGATACATCCCTGTCGGACTCCCTTTTCTACTGCAAACCAATCTGATGTTTGCCAAGATACTCGGACAGCGGCTTGTTGATCTTCGTATAATGTTTCAATGAGATGGACTATATGCAAAGGAAACTCCATTTCTTTCATGATTCTCCACAAATTTTGATTTTTTACCGTGTCGAAGGCCTTAGTGTAATCAATGAAACATGTGCACAGGTCTATATTAAACTCTCTACATTTTTCATAGATATTCCTTAAATTGAATATGTGGTCCCGGGTCCCTCTGTCTTTCCTAAAACATGCCTGGACTACGTGAATTTCGATATAAGTGGACAAATACAACTAATGACAAATATTTGTTTTAAAAAGGTAGATTGTCTTGGCTTAGCAACATGGTGGCCTACCCTTGAAAACGGAAACAGAATTCAGGGAAAAGAAAAAGCTGTCCAAGAGACAATTACATCCCATAGACGCGCAGGGTCTAGAATTCTAGAACGGCGATTAAGAGGTCTAGCAGAGCCAAATATGGATGAAACTCAATGTGGGTTTAGGGCAAACAGAAGTACTCAAGACCTTATCTTTACACTCAGACAGCTAAGTGAAAAGGCTCTTGAATATGATAAAGAGATGCATCTCTGCTTTTTGGATTTGGAGAAAGCATTTGATAAAGTTCCATGGGACAAACTCTGGGAGTGCCTGACAAGGAAGAACATCACAGGACCCCTGATCTCTGCCATACAGAGTTTCTATAAAACATGCAGAAATTATGTGCGGACATCAAATCAAAAGTCAGGAGAGTTCAAGACCACTAGAGGAGTAAGACAGCGGGACATTCTATCACCGTACCTTTTCATACTCCTCATGGATGAAGTCATCAAAGCCTGCAAGGAACGGACAAAAAAGTATGAAGTAGGGTACTGGAAGATGAGACCAAGTTACATATCGGAACTAGCATTTGCAGATGATGTGGCCCTGATCACGAAAACCGAAGCACATCTCCAGATCAACTTGAAGGTCTGGGAAGAAGAGTTGAAGAAGAGAGGAATGCACATCAGCAACTCCAAAACAAAAACCATGGTGATCGCCAGAGATGAAAAGAGACATCAAATAACCCTGGGAACACGAGCACTGGAGCAGGTCAGCAACTTTAAATATCTAGGAGTGGTTATAGACAGCAGGGGAGGAATCAAAGAGGAGTTAACTGCACGAAGGGCAGCAGCGGGTAGACTGTTCCATGCAATAAACAGAGGTTTCCTCAGTAGAAGATAAATAAGCAGGAAAACAAAGATGGATGTATACCGCTCGACCTATGTGCCTGTCCTGACATATGGACGTGAGTCATTGGCAATGACTACAGCCCAAGAAAGGCAATTACAAACTTCAGAAATGAGGTACATAAGAAAGGCGGTTCAAGTGACGAAAAGGGACAAGATCCGTAACCAGACAATACGTAGCAATCTGGAAGTTCAACCCCTGCAGACACGAGTGGAGCAGTCCCAACTACAATGGTTTGGCCATGTCTTGTAGAATGGAAGAAGATCGGATACCAAAGCGGTCATGGGAGATCAAAAGTCAAGGACGCAGACCCCTAGGACGTCCCAAAGTACGTTGGGAAGACAACATACGACAGTCCCTAAGTGATAGAGGGCTGGATTGGAAAGAGGCCAGGAAAAAGACGGCGGTTAGAGCAGTGTGGCGTTCTCTTTTGTAAACCTCTACACCTCACGGTAGAAGAGGAGCGACTAAGTAAGACGCGCAGGGACATAGACGCGCAGGAACATAGATATGCAGGGACATAGACGTGCAGGGACATAGACGCGCAGGAACATAGACGTGCAGGAACATAGACGTGCAGGGACATAGACGCGCAGGAACATAGACGTGCAGGGACATAGACGCGCAGGAACATAGACGTGCAGGAACATAGACGTGCAGGGACATAGACGTGCAGGGACATAGACGCGCAGGAACATAGACGCGCAGGAACATAGACGTGCAGGAACATAGACGTGCAGGGACATAGACGCGCAGGAACATAGACGTGCAGGAACATAGACGTGCAGGAACATAGACGCGCAGGAACATAGACGTGCAGGAACATAGACGTGCAGGGACATAGACGCGCAGGAACATAGACGTGCAGGGACATAGACGCGCAGGAACATAGACGTGCAGGAACATAGACGTGCAGGGACATAGACGTGCAGGGACATAGACGTGCAGGAACATAGACGCGCAGGAACATAGACGTGCAGGGACATAGACGTGCAGGGACATAGACGTGCAGGGACATAGACGTGCAGGGACATAGACGCGCAGGAACATAGACGTGCAGGAACATAGACGTGCAGGGACATAGATATGCAGGGACATAGACGTGCAGGGACATAGACGTGCAGGGACATAGACGTGCAGGAACATAGACGCGCAGGAACATAGACGTGCAGGAACATAGACGTGCAGGGACATAGATATGCAGGGACATAGACGTGCAGGGACATAGACGTGCAGGGACATAGACGTGCAGGGACATAGACGTGCAGGGACATAGACGTGCAGGGACATAGACGTGCAGGGACATAGATATGCAGGGACATAGACGTGCAGGGACATAGACGTGCAGGGACATATATTCGCAGAGACATAGACGCAGAGGGACATAGACGCGGAGGAACATAGGTGTGCAGGGACATATGTGTACAAGGACGTAGGTGTGCATGGACATAGGTGTACAGGGACATAGGTGTACAGGGACATAAGTGTGCAGGGACAAAGACGCATAGGGACATAGGCGTGCAAGGACATAGACGCACAGGGACATAGGTGTACATGGACATAGGTGTGCAGGGACATAGGTGTACATGGACATAGGTGTGCAGGGACATAGGTGTACAGAGACATAAGAGTGCAGACTTATACTGAGTTGAAGAGACCTGCTGTAAACAGAGGACCGCGGCGTGATATGATCAGAAGATTTCAACTCCAGTCTCTAGACTGACTAACAGTGGACCGTGGCGTGATATGATCAGAAGACTTCAACTCCAGTCTCTGGACTGACTAACAGAGGACCGTGGCGTGATATAATCAGAAGATTTCAACTCCAGTCTCTGGACTGACTAACAGAGGACCGTGGCGTGATATGATCAGAAGACTTCAACTCCAGTCTCTGGACTGACTAACAGTGGACCGTGGCGTGATATGATCAGAAGATTTCAACTCCAGTCTCTGGACTGACTAACAGAGGACCGTGGGCGACTAACTGGGCGATATGGCATACCACCGGTCATGCATGGTTAGGTGGTTTGAGCAGCATAGATGGCGCCAACAGGCGGGGGGGGGGGGGGGTCTACTTTGCTCTATTGATTTAATTTATTAAGATGGACTCCCACATCGGTTAACTATAGGATGACCATACGTACTGTTTTGAACTTAACTTAACGTTTTATACTGATTAAGAAGACTCATCACACGCACATAAACAAAAGAAACTTGTGCATTCTACCAGTGGACCCTCATAAAATCTATCATTTTGAGGCAGTTATTTACATGGAATACAGAAAACAATCATGTATCTGATAATTGGGTCCATATTTTTTTCTGAATTTGGCAATAAACACCTAGATTTTCAAGACTTTTAAAATATTGTGGAGTTTATAGTTTGTCTTCCATGAAGTACGACACATGTTGAGCGATCATCTTCTATTATGAAAAGTACGAGGTCAAAGGAGACATCTAGATTAAGTGTTGAAACAATGAGGGCTTTGTTAGTTGTAAGGCAACATTGTGCCATGGAGTGGGGGAAGTTTTATGATCAAGTCTTGAAAGACCACAATTTGTTACGCAAGATTAATTCATCAGAGAAATATTCATGCTAAGATCGTGGTGAAATACATACCGCCTGTACTTCTATCTAAATGCGTGTGTGGGATTCGGTCACTGAAGAATAATTGTAGCTTTATCAACTTTATGTAATAACACTTTTTGTTATTGTCTTACTTCTTTATAAATACAGAATGTTACATATAACATACCTCCCCGTCCCGTTTTTGCCATCCAAAAGTCAAGTTTTTGTCTCAAGGAAATATGCTCAGCCTAGAAACTCAAAGAAACTGGTTGTATACAGACTATGCAATCTTCTAACCCAGTATAAAAACGTTAAATTAAGTTATCAAGTGTACAAAGACAACATGTCTTGGTCAGTATGTTTCACCAGACCCTGACGCTAGCCTTCGCTTTCAGTGGACACAGTAACACCCCCATAACACACGTACATGTACACGGTACACATCCATGTACAGCCAACATTTCGGGATTTGGTCTACACTCAGACTCAGTGGGGAAACATGGCGCCCCCCATGACTGTTCTGTCACGCTAATTTCAAAGTCATTTCCCTACAGTTTATGCAAACAATCCCTGTCATAGTTGCTGTTTTCTAACTCGAGAAACAGAAAGGTATATACATGGCGTCTTTATCTATATAGACCAGAGCAACCTTTGTGGCTGTCCATCGAGAACCGACGTCGGACCTTGATCGAGCAAAGGCGAGTCCATGATTTCTTGTCGTCTGGTATAGTCTCTCCATCTCCCCCACACAGACTGACTCGCGGTAGGGCACTTGTGGCGTTATCTCAAGGCTAATGATAAGCTAGCCAGTTTTCCGCGCAAACGTTTTCATTTGAGTTACAAGTCTAAATAATATAATAATCACAAGGACACTGTCAACACTAAAACCAAACAAAAAAAACTCTAAAGATTAAAACAGGTATCCTCTCCGATATCACAATCAGACTGATCTGATAGTGATGTTAGTCGTCAGTAACAGCAGACCGACAGTAGTAGACCGCGGGCACTATCAAATAACAATCAAACAAACACTAACGCTCAGAACAACAGCTTAAACTAATAAAACAACAATTACAATAGGAGCTCCCAGCTGTCCTGTAATAAAACAGGCTTCATTGTAATAGTAATTGTTGTATGGCTGTCAAGTGTACTGGCCAGTCCGTGTAGTATTTTGTTACCTAGCACCTTGATAGACTGGTACGGGTTGTCCATGACAGTTTACCTGAGAGTAGATGAATTACTAGCACCTTGATGGACTGGAGCGGGCTGTCCATGACAGTTTACCTGAGAGTAGATAGTAGATGATATACTAGCACCTTGATGCACTGTAGAGGGCTGTCCATGACAGTCTACCTGAAAGTAGATGACATACTAGCACCTTGATTGACTGTAGTGGGCTGTCCATGACACTCGACAGTCTACCTGAAAGTAGAGGACATACTAGCACCTCGATTGACTGGAGCTTTGACTGGCTAGTTGTCACTAAGCTAACCTTGAACAAAACCAAACATCCACAGTTCCCCAGTTTTTGTGTTCAAGTTTGCTTCCTCCCTCAGTTTTTGTGTACAAGTTTGCTTCCTCCCTTATAGAAGTTCAATTCTGAATGTTGTTGGTGACACATTCTTGTGTCCTGTAGTGTCCTCATGTAATGTACGTGTCCTGGCATGGCCACCCTCTGAGTCATGCTCCAGAATACTACTGCCTTGTTAATTGTGTGCATGTCTTGCTTAATTAGGCTGGTCATGCTGAAGCTGTAGGGACTACTTGATGTTACTTTGGTCGATGATAAATGCTTTATAGCATCTTCCACGAAAATTCAATCATTAAGTGGTTAATTACATTTTGAGGTCACTTCTTTTGTTGAGGATTACTGAATGTCGGATTTCAATCAAACTATTTCCAGAATATATTCATCTTTGTACCTATTGTCAGTTGATGGTACTTGATACAGTGAGTGACAGCTTTACTGTGTTGTCAGTTGTTGGTTACTTGATACAGTGAGTGACAGCTTTACTGTGTTGTCAGTTGTTGGTTACTTGATACAGTGAGTGACAGCTTTACTGTGTTGTCAGTTGTTGGTTACTTGATACAGTGAGTGACAGCTTTACTGTGTTGTCAGTTGTTGGTTACTTGATACAGTGAGTGACAGCTTTACTGTGTTGTCAGTTGTTGGTTACTTGATACAGTGAGTGACAGCTTTACTGTGTTGTCAGTTGTTGGTTACTTGATACAGTGAGTGACAGCTTTACTGTGTTGTCAGTTGTTGGTTACTTGATACAGTGAGTGACAGCTTTACTGTGTTGTCAGTTGTTGGTTACTTGATACAGTGAGTGACAGTTTTACTGTGTTGTCAGTTGTTGGTTACTTGATACAGTGAGTGACAGTTTTACTGTGTTGTCAGTTGTTGGTTACTTGATACAGTGAGTGACAGCTTTACTGTGTTGTCAGTTGTTGGTTACTTGATACAGTGAGTGACAGCTTTACTGTGTTGTCAGTTGTTGGTTACTTGATACAGTGAGTGACAGCTTTACTGTGTTGTCAGTTGTTGGTTACTTGATACAGTGAGTGACAGCTTTACTGTATTGTCATTTGTTGGTTACTTGATACAGTGAGTGACAGCTTTACTGTGTTGTCAGTTGTTGGTTACTTGATACAGTGAGTGACAGTTCTACTCTGCTCTTTTCCATGCTATTTTTTCTCTTGAAAAAATTTATTTTTAGTCCTAGACTGATAAGTTTAATATGGGCCTTTTGACTTGAAAGTGACAAGCAGTTTTGATTTATTTTTGAAACTAAGAAGACTGACAGACCATCCAATGCATCAGAGACTAAATAGATTTGGAAAAGGGAAACTAAAGCGGAGAAACTTTGCAGAAATAGCCAAAGCAAAGATGAGCAAAGACCCTATGAACACCATAACAACACCAAAGCCCATCCCTACTGTACGCAAACCCACATGGAAGCAGCATATCATTCCGGAGGTGGTAGAAAATATACCAGGTATTGGAAACAAGAACACCTAGACTGAAAAAGAAAGAAGAGACATAACCCTGAGGTACATAGCGGAAAACTACCCAAGCATGGACTGGACATATGCATACACCGACGGTTCTGTAACAAACACAACACAGAATAGAGGGGGAGGGGTATTCCTGAGCCTAACAAATAGTAGAAAAATAACACTCTCAGTGGCAACTGTAAAATTCTCAAGCAATTTCAGAGCGGAGGCAGAGGTACTGAAGGCTGCAGTAAAAGCAATGCTGATCGGCGAAAACAATGAAAGCCAGGTAGTCCTGTTTACAGATGCCCTGGCCGTGGTTACAGCACCAAAAAGCCAGACAAATACTGAACTTAATGATTTAAGAGCCGTATTCTGTCAACTATGCCAGCAGTCCGCACCAAAAAGAGTAGTGGTACAGTGGGTTCCATCCCACTGTAACATCCAAGGCAACGAAGAGGCAGACAGACTGGCAAAAGAAGGTGCAAGACTACCACAACCACATTCTAGTGTGACCTACGAAGAGTCCCAAAAGGTTTTTTAGGGCCAGATACATGACCAAATGGGAAATAGAACATACTGGCTACACAAAAAATGATGCCTACTACCAGTTGAACAGAAGAGAGCAGGTCGTGGTCTTCAGACTCCGCACAGACCACAATAGACTGAGGTACCATCTATTCAATAAACTGAAGATATGTGGCACTGACGAATAAACCTGTGGTACAGGGAAAATGACCGCTGAACATCTGCTGCAAAATTGCCTGACATACGAGGACCAGAGAAAGCACATGTGGCCATCACCAGTGGCAACACTAGACAAGCTCTATGGCAGTGTCGACAGCCTCAGGATGACAGCTGCTTTCTTCGAACAAATTCAAGTTGACGCCTGACAGCGTACGAAGACGAAGAAGATTTATTTTTGTTTCTATGTGGTAGCAGGTTGGAAAATGTTTAATGATGAATCATTCTGGGGAAGAAAGGATTCACAGGTTCAGCCGTTATTGTCTAGTTTCTCTCTTCTATCTGACGGAGAGTTGCCTGCTTCCCCAGCACATTTCACTGCAACATAACTTAAACACACACACATATCTACACACACATATCTACACAAACACACACATATATATCTACACACACACACATATCTACACACAAACACATATCTATACACACACACACCCACATATTTATGCATACACACACATATCTATACATACACACACACATATCTATACACACACACACACATATATCTATACACACACACACACACACATATCTACACACACACACACACACATATCTATACATACACACACACATATCTATACATATACACACACATATCTATACATACACACACACATATCTATACACACACACACACATATATATACATACACACACACATTTCTATACATACACACACATATCTATACATGTATATAAAACACTGAGCTTCATACATCTCCTGAGACCTTTTGTTAAGCCTAAAACATCAAAGATACTATGTTCACATCAGGTGTACAAAGATAACATGTTCACAGACAGTGTACAAAAATAACATGTTCACAGATAGTGTACAAAAATAACATGTTCACATCAGGTGTACAAAGATAATGTGTTCACAGATAGTGTACAAAGATAACATGCTCACATCAGATGTACAAAGATAACATGTTCTAATCAGGTGTACAAAGATAACATGCTCACATCAGGTGTACAAAGATAACATGCTCACATCAGGTGTACAAAGATAACATGTTCACAGATAGTGTACAAAGATAACATGTTCACAGATAGTTTACAAAGATAATATGATCACATCAGTTGGGGGATTCCAGAATTACAGTTATGAGGAAGGATTAAGAAAAACTGGCCTACAGTGTCTAGAAGAGAGAAGAATTCGTGGTGACTTAATACAGGTTTATAAGATAATCAGAGGAATGGATAAATTAGACTATAACAAGTTTTCTTCAAAATACAGCCACCCACAAGAACAAGATGCATAGCTACAAATTAACTAAAGAAGGGTCCAAATTGGATATTAGGAAATATTTTTTTTAGTCAGAGAATGGTGAATGCTTGGAATGCATTGCCACAGGAAGTAGTGGAAGCAGGGACAATTAATGCATTTAAGAACAGATTGTATACACATAGCTTTTAGAACAAGGTAATGTAAATGAAACTGGTTGTATACAGACTCTGCAGAGTCTTCTAAACCAGTATAAAGACGTTAAGTTAAGTTATCAAGTGTACAAAGACAACATGTTCAGTGGTATGATTTCACAGAGGGACAGCACATTTGAACACTTGCAGAGAGTGAATTTTGTTAACAAATATTTTAAAGTTTAGTTAACGAAACTTCTGTTCAGTTTAATTAAACTTGTGTCCAGTTTAAGCTAAACTTGTGTCCAGTTTAAGCTAAACTTGTGTCCAGTTTAAGCTAAACTTGTTTCCAGTTTAAGCTAAACTTGTGTCCAGTTTAAGCTAAACTTGTGTCCAGTTTAAGCTAAACTTGTGTCCAGTTTAAGCTAAACTTGTGTCCAGTTTAAGCACATCCCCAGCTGGTTTTATTCAATGAAAATACACAAGTTTAAAAATGTCTGACGAAGGTTGTTTTTTTCTTTTCCAGAATGGATCCAGAGGCTTGTCATACCTTACACGATGATAAAGGCTGTGTCAGAGAGCACCACCACTGTGCCCAGGATGACATCACCAAGGAAGTAGCCGACTTGCCTTTGCTCACCAGAAAGAAATTATCCACAGAGGGTGATCCTGGACCCCTTGGAGCAGCAGCAATTAAATATGCCAGCGTCAGCTCGGATCTTGATGGAGGTTACGGTTGGGTCATTGTCACTGCCAGCTTCTTCGTCGCTTTCATTGTTGATGGCGTCGGCAGCAGCTTTGGCCTTCTGTTTCCTTACATTCTGGCCAAGTTCAAGACCTCCACCTTTGTGGCTTCATTTGCTGGCTCATTGTTTGTGGCTTTCTTGATCATGGGTAAGCAGACACAATTCATGTTCTCTTATTTTAGCCATTGATAGCTACGAGCAACATTGGGGGGTTGATTATGGGTAAGGTAGCTCTTACTGTAGCCTTTGATAGCTACGAACAACATTGGGGGGTTGATTATGGGTAAGCTAGCTCTTTCTGTAGCCCCTAATAGCTACGAGCAATATTGGGGGGTTGATTATGGGTAAGGTAGCTCTTTCTGTAGCCCCTGATAGCTACGAGCAGCATTCATAGTTCAGTGATAATATTTACTCTTAAAGGCCATAATTTTGTAACTAGTTTTGCCAGAATTATTTTTCTATAAGGCAGTCTCTTCATAAAACTGGACTTTTCTGAATTATTTCACAAGTAAAACAAACGTTATATATCAAATTAAAGGGAAATGAATATGCAGTAAGAATATGAAGGTCTTGTAGAATTTCATCAAATATTACAAGTAATTGTTAATAATTATATTGCCATTTTTTTGTAATAAAAACTTTTTTACACACAAAAATGTCACCAATCCATGAATAACCACTGAAACGTAATGCAGATTGGTCTAGTGTACTTCAAAATAACAGTAATCCACATATGAATAATATCTACAAGAAAATAATTTTCTGTAGCAGTCAAATGGAGTTGATGTGTCAGTGAGTTGCAGGTCTCCATTCACTCCACATGGTCGACCACATTTTGGCAGCAATCTGAACGAGTTCCGGGTCTCAGTCAGTCAGTCAGTGGTGATGGAATTTGTTACTGAAACCCATTCGCTATCATGCTCTCTCGAGTTTGCTTTAGAAATATTGCATCTTCGTTTTTCTGTTGACGGTACAGTCAAACTTTTTTGCCTTTTAGTAGCACTAGATCTTGGCTGTGACAACGCCTCCTCGTCTTCAGTAGGCTGCATAGGTTGAATAATATTATATTCTATGTCTGACTCCGATTCAGCATCAGAAAAATGTGAATGCTCGTCACTAAATTCACCTAGCGTCGACAAATTCCTATCCTTTTCTACAGATAAAAACAACCTACTATTAGACAATCTTGAAGTGCTAGGTTTGCTACACATTTTTGTGATAAACAACCAAAATTTGGCTGACTTGAAAATGACAAATGTTTTCCAACTTTGAATTTTCTCACAAAAGCACGTTTTACAAATGTCAAAATGAAACGTAAATATGTTACCTCCTATTCCACTTGCCACGTAATGTCAAAATGAAACGTAAATATGAGAGTCACCTCCTATTCCACTTGCCACGTAATGTCAATTAAAATCTAAAAACACTGAAAAACTAATTGCATTTAATGTGCTGTTAACGATATGAGCATTTTTTCTGGCATCAAAGTTTTAAGCGGACGCCAGGAAGAACGCCGACAGCGTTCTTATGGCCTTTAAGAGTTAATGCTATATGTCTGTGTTGCTGGGTTGTCTATGTGTTTATATATTGGTATGTGCAACCCATGTGGATCCTTGTGACTAAAGAATAGGACCATGTCATAAAATAACCCCAATAAGGTTTCGGCATTAGGCTAGCAAGCAACATGATGTAAAACACATTGCTGGATAAATTATCTCACACACACATGCAAATATATCATCTTTTTGGTGATGACGTTCCTGTCAGGGCTCTTGTGGTAGCTAGTCTCTGTCAGGGCTCTCTGATGCTGGCTGGTCTCTGTAAGGGCTCTCTGGTGCTGGCTGTCAGGGCTCTCTGGTGCTGGCTGGTCTCTGTCAGGGCTCTCTGGTGCTGGCTGGTCTCTGTCAGGGCTCTCTGGTGCTGGCTGGTCTCTGTCAGGGCTCTCTGGTGCTGGCTGGTCTCTGTCAGGGCTCTCTGGTGCTGGCTGGACTCTGTAAGGGCTCTCTGGTGCTGGCTGGTCTCTCTCTCAGGGCTCTCTGGTGCTGGCTAGTCTCTGTAAGGGCTCTTGTGGTAGCTAGTCTCTGTCAGGGCTCTCTGGTGCTGGCTGTTCCCTGCCAGGGCTCTCTGGTGCTGGCTGACCTCTGCAAGGGCTCTTGTTGCTTATCAACCAGGTCACTTACTTACTTACTTAGTCGCTCCTCTTCTACCATGAGGTGTAGAGGTAACTAGGTCACTGCCAACATCTATTCTTTCTGTGGCAGTGCCACCCTGGTCTTGACCGCTGCAGTCTTGTGAGTACAAACAACAGAAATGCATTCTACTGCATGATTTCTTCTCCCACCACTTTCTTGTGCATCTATTGAAGGTTCCGTATGTGGTACAGCATTGGTCAGCTAGATCACATCCATTCATCAGGTGATTGCAAGAATCAATCAATACAGGTTTGTGTTTTCTTGTACCAGCACGATTGGTGACCTCTCTTGTATCGACGGATGCACTACTAGATGCACGAGTATATGACGTCTTATCTATAAATAGGACACACAGAAATCTTTTATCCTGCCTCATAAACCATTTCATTTGGAGATGCCTCAACTGTGTGGTTTTAAGCTCTGGAGAAACCTCAGCTGTGTGGTTTTAAGCTCTGGAGAAACCTCAGCTGTGTGGTTTTAAGCTATGGAGAAACCTCAGCTGTGTGGTTTTAAGCTCTGGAGAAACCTCAACTGTGTGGTTTTAAGCTCCGGAGAAACCTCAGCTGTGTGGTTTTAAGCTCTGGAGAAACCTCAGCTGTGTGGTTTTAAGCTCTGGAGAAACCTCAGCTGTGTGGTTTTAAGCTCTGGAGAAACCTCAACTGTGTGGTTTTAAGCTCTGGAGAAACCTCAACTGTGTGGTTTTAAGCTCTGGAGAAACCTCAACTGTGTGGTTTTAAGCTCTGGAGAAACCTCAACTGTGTGGTTTTAAACTCTGGAGAAACCTCAGCTGTGTGGTTTTAAGCTCTGGAGAAACCTCAACTGTGTGGTTTTAAGCTCTGGAGAAACCTCAACTGTGTGGTTTTAAGCTCTGGAGAAACCTCAGCTGTGTGGTTTTAAGCTCTGGAGAAACCTCAGCTGTGTGGTTTTAAGCTCTGGAGAAACCTCAGCTGTGTGGTTTTAATCTCCTGCAAATTTGTTTGGTTTATTTAGACAGTTCCGGTTTGGTACTGTCTGTTGGCAGTAAGATATTCTAACAATTGGCAGTTAGTATAATACCTGTTGGCAGTAAGATATTCTAACAATTGGCAGTTAGTATAATACCTGTTGGCAGTAAGATATTCTAACAATTGGCAGTTAGTATAATATCTGTCAGCATAAATGATAAATGTGGTGGCCACATGGTTTTAACAATATATCAAACACTTTAGTCGCATGTTGGCTTCCTGCAAGCAGTTCTGGGCTATATGATGTGTTGGGTTATGTGATGTGTTGGGTTATATGATGTGTTGGGCTATAGGATGTGTTGGGTTATATGATGTGTTGGGTTATAGGATGTGTTGGCACCATAATATAGCAGTATATTGAAGACATAGCTAGTCCTGCTATCACAAAGGCCGAAGGTCTTGATCTGGTATTTATGGGGTTTGCAAGCGTTAAACATTTTGTGCGCCCTCCTTCCTTTCCGGCCAATGACCATTTCATCCACAGAAAGGTCTTTGAAAGGATATTATGCCTCTTGATAATTTTTCAACATCTTCTGCATGAATGGCTCAATCTTTGCTTTTCCAGTAGCATCAATATGACAAACATGGAACAAAGTGTGGTACAAAACTTGAAATCTCTCCCTTTTCATCACATCTTTGAACCAGAGAGTAAGCATGTTGGATTCCCGTGACCAGTAATCACTGACTTTTGGTTTCTTTAAAATACCCATGGCAATAATAATAGAAACAAATGTACATAGTTCCGGAAGTGTGATGGGATACCACTTGCTATAAGTTCTGGAAGTGTGATGGGGGATAGGATACCACTTGCTATAAGTTCTGGAAGTGTGATGGTTGATAGGATACCACTTGCTATAAGTTCTGGAAGTGTGATGGGGGATGGGATACCACTTGCTATAAGTTCTGGAAGTGTGATGGTTGATAGGATACCACTTGCTATAAGTTCTGGAAGTGTGATGGGGGATGGGATACCACTTGCTATAAGTTCTGGAAGTGTGATGGTTGATAGGATACCACTTGCTATAAGTTCTGGAAGTGTGATGGTTGATAGGATACCACTTGCTATAAGTTCTGGAAGTGTGATGGGGGATGGGATACCACTTGCTATAAGTTCTAGAAGTGTGATGGGGGATGGGATACCACTTGCTATAAGTTCTAGAAGTGTGATGGGGGATGGGATACCACTTGCTATAAGTTCTGGAAGTGTGATGGGGGATGGGATACCACTTGCTATAAGTTCTGGAAGTGTGATGGTTGATAGGATACCACTTGCTATAAGTTCTAGAAGTGTGATGGGGGATGGGATACCACTTGCTATAAGTTCTGGAAGTGTGATGGTTGATAGGATACCACTTGCTATAAGTTCTAGAAGTGTGATGGGGGATGGGATACCACTTGCTATAAGTTCTGGAAGCGTGATGGTTGATGGGATACCACTTGCTATAAGTTCTGGAAGTGTGATGGTTGATGGGATACCACTTGCTATAAGTTCTGGAAGTGTGATGGTTGATGGGATACCACTTGCTATAAGTTCTGGAAGCGTGATGGTTGATGGGATACCACTTGCTATAACTTCTGGAAGCGTGATGGTTGATGGGATACCACTTGCTATAAGTTCTGGAAGTGTGATGGGGGATGGGATACCACTTGCTATAAGTTCTGGAAGTGTGATGGGATACCACTTGCTATAAGTTCTGGAAGTGTGATGGTTGATGGGATACCACTTGCTATAAGTTCTGGAAGTGTGATGGGATACCACTTGCTATAAGTTCTGGAAGTGTGATGGTTGATGGGATACCACTTGCTATAAGTTCTGGAAGTGTGATGGGGGATGGGATACCACTTGCTATAAGTTCTGGAAGTGTGATGGTTGATGGGATACCACTTGCTATAAGTTCTGGAAGTGTGATGGGATACCACTTGCTATAAGTTCTGGAAGTGTGATGGTTGATGGGATACCACTTGCTATAAGTTCCGGAAGTGTGATGGGGGATGGGATACCACTTGCTATAAGTTCTGGAAGTGTGATGGGATACCACTTGCTATAAGTTCTGGAAGTGTGATGGGATACCACTTGCTATAAGTTCCGGAAGTGTGATGGGGGATGGGATACCACTTGCTATAAGTTCTGGAAGTGTGATGGGATACCACTTGCTATAAGTTCTGGAAGTGTGATGGGATACCACTTGCTATAAGTTCTGGAAGTGTGATGGGGGATGGGATACCACTTGCTATAAGTTCTGGAAGTGTGATGGGATACCACTTGCTATAAGTTCTGGAAGTGTGATGGGATACCACTTGCTATAAGTTCTGGAAGTGTGATGGGATACCACTTGCTATAAGTTCTGGAAGTGTGATGGGATACCACTTGCTATAAGTTCTGGAAGTGTGATGGGATACCGCTTGCTATAAGTTCTGGAAGTGTGATGGGGGATGGGATACCACTTGCTATAAGTTCTGGAAGTGTGATGGGGGATGGGATACCACTTGCTATAAGTTCTGGAAGTGTGATGGTTGATAGGATACCACTTGCTATAAGTTCTAGAAGTGTGATGGGGGATGGGATACCACTTGCTATAAGTTCTGGAAGTGTGATGGTTGATAGGATACCACTTGCTATAAGTTCTGGAAGTGTGATGGGGGATGGGATACCACTTGCTATAAGTTCTGGAAGTGTGATGGTTGATAGGATACCACTTGCTATAAGTTCTAGAAGTGTGATGGGGGATGGGATACCACTTGCTATAAGTTCTGGAAGTGTTATGGTTGATGGAATACCACTTGCTATAAGTTCTGGAAGTGTGATGGGGGATGGGATACCACTTGCTATAAGTTCTGGAAGTGTGATGGTTGATAGGATACCACTTGCTATAAGTTCTGGAAGTGTGATGGGGGATGGGATACCACTTGCTATAAGTTCTGGAAGTGTGATGGTTGATAGGATACCACTTGCTATAAGTTCTAGAAGTGTGATGGGGGATGGGATACCACTTGCTATAAGTTCTGGAAGTGTGATGGGGGATGGGATACCACTTGCTATAAGTTCTGGAAGTGTGATGGTTGATGGGATACCACTTGCTATAAGTTCTGGAAGTGTGATGGTTGATGGAATACCACTTGCTATAAGTTCTGGAAGTGTGATGGGGGATGGGATACCACTTGCTATAAGTTCTGGAAGTGTGATGGTTGATAGGATACCACTTGCTATAAGTTCTGGAAGTGTGATGGGGGATGGGATACCACTTGCTATAAGTTCTGGAAGTGTGATGGTTGATAGGATACCACTTGCTATAAGTTCTAGAAGTGTGATGGGGGATGGGATACCACTTGCTATAAGTTCTGGAAGTGTGATGGGGGATGGGATACCACTTGCTATAAGTTCTGGAAGTGTGATGGTTGATGGGATACCACTTGCTATAAGTTCTGGAAGTGTGATGGTTGATGGGATACCACTTGCTATAAGTTCTGGAAGTGTGATGGTTGATGGGATACCACTTGCTATAAGTTCTGGAAGTGTGATGGTTGATGGGATACCACTTGCTATAAGTTCTGGAAGTGTGATGGTTGATGGGATACCACTTGCTATAAGTTCCGGAAGTGTGATGGTTGATGGGATACCACTTGCTATAAGTTCTGGAAGTGTGATGGTTGATGGGATACCACTTGCTATAAGTTCTGGAAGTGTGATGGGGGATGGGATACCACTTGCTATAAGTTCTGGAAGTGTGATGGTTGATAGGATACCACTTGCTATAAGTTCTAGAAGTGTGATGGGGGATGGGATACCACTTGCTATAAGTTCTGGAAGTGTGATGGTTGATGGGATACCACTTGCTATAAGTTCTGGAAGTGTGATGGGGGATGGGATACCACTTGCTATAAGTTCTGGAAGTGTGATGGTTGATAGGATACCACTTGCTATAAGTTCTGGAAGTGTGATGGGGGATGGGATACCACTTGCTATAAGTTCTGGAAGTGTGATGGTTGATAGGATACCACTTGCTATAAGTTCTAGAAGTGTGATGGGGGATGGGATACCACTTGCTATAAGTTCTGGAAGTGTGATGGGGGATGGGATACCACTTGCTATAAGTTCTGGAAGTGTGATGGTTGATGGGATACCACTTGCTATAAGTTCTGGAAGTGTGATGGTTGATGGGATACCACTTGCTATAAGTTCCGGAAGTGTGATGGTTGATGGGATACCACTTGCTATAAGTTCTGGAAGTGTGATGGTTGATGGGATACCACTTGCTATAAGTTCTGGAAGTGTGATGGTTGATGGGATACCACTTGCTATAAGTTCCGGAAGTGTGATGGTTGATGGGATACCACTTGCTATAAGTTCTGGAAGTGTGATGGTTGATGGGATACCACTTGCTATAAGTTCTGGAAGTGTGATGGTTGATGGGATACCACTTGCTATAAGTTCCGGAAGTGTGATGGTTGATGGGATACCACTTGCTATAAGTTCTGGAAGTGTGATGGTTGATGGGATACCACTTGCTATAAGTTCTAGAAGTGTGATGGTTGATGGGATACCACTTGCTATAAGTTCTGGAAGTGTGATGGTTGATGGGATACCACTTGCTATAAGTTCTAGAAGTGTGATGGTTGATGGGATACCACTTGCTATAAGTTCTGGAAGTGTGATGGGATACCACTTGCTATAAGTTCTGGAAGTGTGATGGGGGATGGGATACCACTTGCTATAAGTTCTAGAAGTGTGATGGTTGATGGGATACCACTTGCTATAAGTTCTGGAAGTGTGATGGGATACCACTTGCTATAAGTTCTGGAAGTGTGATGGGGGATGGGATACCACTTGCTATAAGTTCTGGAAGTGTGATGGGATACCACTTGCTATAAGTTCTGGAAGTGTGATGGGATACCACTTGCTATAAGTTCTGGAAGTGTGATGGGGGATGGGATACCACTTGCTATAAGTTCTGGAAGTGTGATGGGATACCACTTGCTATAAGTTCTGGAAGTGTGATGGGATACCACTTGCTATAAGTTCTGGAAGTGTGATGGGGGATGGGATACCACTTGCTATAAGTTCTGGAAGTGTGATGGGATACCTATAAGTTCTGGAAGTGTGATGGGATACCACTTGCTATAAGTTCTGGAAGTGTGATGGGATACCTATAAGTTCTGGAAGTGTGATGGGATACCTATAAGTTCTGGAAGTGTGATGGGATACCTATAAGTTCTGGAAGTGTGATGGGATACCTATAAGTTCTGGAAGTGTGATGGGATACCTATAAGTTCTGGAAGTGTGATGGGATACCTATAAGTTCTGGAAGTGTGATGGGATACCACTTGCTATAAGTTCTGGAAGTGTGATGGGATACCTATAAGTTCTGGAAGTGTGATGGGATACCACTTGCTATAAGTTCTGGAAGTGTGATGGGATACCACTTGCTATAAGTTCTGGAAGTGTGATGGGGGATGGGATACCTATAAGTTCTGGAAGTGTGATGGGATACCTATAAGTTCTGGAAGTGTGATGGGATACCTATAAGTTCTGGAAGTGTGATTGGATACCTATAAGTTCTGGAAGTGTGATGGGATACCACTTGCTATAAGTTCTGGAAGTGTGATGGGATACCACTTGCTATAAGTTCTGGAAGTGTGATGGGATACCTATAAGTTCTGGAAGTGTGATGGGATACCTATAAGTTCTGGAAGTGTGATGGGATACCTATAAGTTCTGGAAGTGTGATGGGATACCTATAAGTTCTGGAAGTGTGATGGGATACCACTTGCTATAAGTTCTGGAAGTGTGATGGGATACCTATAAGTTCTGGAAGTGTGATGGGATACCACTTGCTATAAGTTCTGGAAGTGTGATGGGATACCACTTGCTATAAGTTCTGGAAGTGTGATGGGGGATGGGATACCTATAAGTTCTGGAAGTGTGATGGGATACCTATAAGTTCTGGAAGTGTGATGGGATACCTATAAGTTCTGGAAGTGTGATTGGATACCTATAAGTTCTGGAAGTGTGATGGGATACCACTTGCTATAAGTTCTGGAAGTGTGATGGGATACCACTTGCTATAAGTTCTGGAAGTGTGATGGGATACCTATAAGTTCTGGAAGTGTGATGGGATACCTATAAGTTCTGGAAGTGTGATGGGATACCTATAAGTTCTGGAAGTGTGATGGGATACCTATAAGTTCTGGAAGTGTGATGGGATACCACTTGCTATAAGTTCTGGAAGTGTGATGGGATACCACTTGTTATAAACTGATCTTACAGAGGCTGTTGTCATTTTGGATTCACATAACTAATCAGTTTAGTCATTGATAGACACTATCAATTCTTCCATGATTTTCTCAGTGAAAAGGGAGGGGCCTTGAGGCAAAACAATGGTGATGAATGAAAAGGAACATCATCTGGGTTTACATCAGGAGTTCTAAGATGAGGTGGAAAAAAGTGAAAAGCATGACTCCAGCAGACCTCCTCAGTAGAACCTCTAGCCTGAACATCAATGTCTGTTGGTCTGCTAAATGTGACCTATCTGCTCTTCCCTTTATAGGACCGTTCCTTTTATCGCAGGCCTACCTCTACTAGAACTAGTGATGGTTAGGGAAGACGCCCCCTTGACTTCAGTAAATGAGACGCCTTTTTCAGAATCTGCGAACAAATCATTACATTTGTATTCTGAATCTGAACTGATTTTCAATGCTGGATAAGCCATCTATCGTTATTTTCAGTTTGAATCCATGATTGAATAATCATGTTAAGCCGACAGCCTTTGTTTGAGATGGAAGCAAGCATGGAAGTTTGAGATGGAAGCCAACTTTGTCTGCTTACAAAAAATGGTGTTTATCTGTAGACTGCTGTTAATTTAATTAAAATCAGGATCTCTCAAAGAACCACCTTTGAATAGCGTGTTTCCAATGTCAAGGCCGGAAGAGTCACACATATACTCAGATTGGTTCAACCACAAACAGATTTGTGTAGCCACAACCAGATTGATGTAGCACAAACAGATTGGTGTAGCCACACACAGATTGGTTCAACCACAACCAGATTGGTGTAACCACACACAGATTGGTGTAGCCACAAACAGATTGGTATAGCCAAAAACAGATTGGTGTAGCCACAACCAGGTTGGTGTAGCCACACACAGATTTGTTCAACCACAACCAGATCAATGTAGCCACACACAGATTTGTTCAACCACAACCAGATTAATGTAGCCACAACCAGATTGGCATAGCCACACACAGATTTCTTCAACCACAACCAGATTAATGTAGCCACAACCAGACTGAAATAGCCACACACAGATTGGTTCAACCACAACCAGATTGATGTAACCACAGCCAGATTGATGTAGCCACACACATATTGGTTCAACCACAACCAGATTGGTGTAGCCACACGCATATTGGTTCAACCACAACCAGATTGGTGTAGCCACAACCAGATTGGTGTAGCCACACACAGATTGGTTCAACCACAACAACATTGGTGTAGCCACACACAGATTGGTGTAGCCACACACAGATTGGTGTAGCCACACACAGATTGGTTCAACCACAACAAGATTGGTGTAGCCACACACAGATTGATGTAGCCACACACAGATTGGTGCTGTACTATGGTTGAGGTTTATATCTCCACTAGTTTCTGATCTCCTCCCAGGCTCCATCTCCATTGAGTTGGTGAAGAGGTTTGGCTTCCGGGCAGTGACTGTAACAGGGAGTGTGCTGAGCTGTGTCGCTTTCCTGGTTAGCGCTTTCAGTCCAAACATCTATCTCTTGATGGTGACCTATGGCTTGCTTGCAGGTGAGACATTGTAGCTATTTGTGGTAACAGGTAATGTGAATAGAATAAGAGACAATGTGCTACATAATGTCAGTTTTGGATGTTGTGTTTTATGTTGTTAAACACACAAAATATGGGGGGGGGGGGGGGGGGAGACGTAACGTCTGGTCAGGCAAAACATATAAATCTGACATGTTAATCAAGGTCAGATCAAATATACTGGCCAAGACCGTCACCTGGCTTCAACTTAGGTCTCTCTGAAAACAGGCTCTTTTCATGGCTGCCTGGCTAACAGGGTGGTGGGTTGACGTATTCTCTGTAGTAGTCAGCAACACGCAGATGAAGTCAAGCATGGCACAACTGCCTGGAGAACTCTGGTACATCTTCATCAGCAACTTCAAGATGTGAGAAAAGCTACTGCAATAAGTCACTTAGCACCCTTTTCAGCTCGCACAAAAAGAGTAAACTTACTCGTTGGGGACAGCAACAACAACACACGATATGAGCAATGTTGGTAGATAGTCTAGTTTGTGGGGAATAGTCTGGTCCATTATCTGTAGATAGTCTAGTATGTGGGGAATAGTCTGGTCCATTATCTGTAGATAGTCTAGTTTATGGGGAATAGTCTGGTCCATTATCTGTAGATAGTCTAGTTTGTGGGGAATGGTCTGGTCCATTATCTGTAGATAGTCTAGTTTGTGGGGAATAGTCTGGTCCATTATCTGTAGATAGTCTAGTTTGTGGGGAATGGTCTGGTCCATTATCTGTAGCTAGTCTAGTTTGTGGGGAATGGCCAACGGCCTGGTCCATTATCTGTAGATAGTTTAGTTTGTGGGGAATGGTCTGGTCCATTATCTGTAGATAGTCTAGTTTGTGGGGAATGGCCTGGTCCATTATCTGTAGATAGTCTAGTTTGTGGGGAATGGTCCAGTCCATTATCTGTAGATAGTCTAGTTTGTGGGGAATGGTCAACAGCCTGGTCCATTATCTGTAGATAGTCTAGTTTGTGGGGAATGGTCTTGGCTAGACCATTATCTGTAGATAGTCTAGTTTGTGGGGAATGGTCAATGGTCTGGTCCATTATCTGTAGATAGTCTAGTTTGTGGGGAATGGTCAAGGGCCTGGTCCATTATCTGTAGATAGTCTAGTTTGTGGGGAATGGTCTTGGCTAGACCATTATCTGTAGATAGTCTAGTTTGTGGGGAATGAACAACGGTCTGGTCCATTATCTGTAGATAGTCTAGTTTGTGGGGAATGGTCAACAGTCTGGTCCATTATCTGTAGATAGTCTAGTTCGTGGGGAATGGTCTGGGCTAGACCATTATCTGTAGATAGTCTAGTTTGTGGGGAATGGTCAATGGTCTGGACCATTATCTGTAGATAGTCTAGTTTGTGGGGAACCGTCTGGTCTAGACAATTATTTGTAGATAGTCTAGCTTGTGGGGAATGGTCTGGTCTAGACCATTATCTGTAGATAGTCTAGTTTGTGAGGAACAGTCTGGTCTAGACCATTATCTGTAGATAGTCTAGTTTGCGAGGAACGGTCTGGTCTAGACCATTATCTGTAGATAGTCTAGTTTGTGGGGAACGATCTGGTCTAGACCATTATCTGTAGATAGTCTAGTTTGTGGGGTATGGTCTGGTCTAGACCATTATCTGTACCATTATAATAGTCTTTTAACTGAAAACAATAAAATGGCAAAGGTAATTTGAAAGACACTATTATAATTCCGATTAGGAGGGCACGGCCATATTGTTTCGATGTCTGCCTGCTGACAAGGAGGGCAGACAATCGAATCCCTGGTAAGGCATATGTTGTTTTTCTGTTTGGGGTGAAATAAACAAACATAGCCAGCACACAATGGGGTCAAGCTGCCTGAGCCCTCAGCCCTACAACCCCTCGACTGCCCCAGCACACGTTGTCTGACTGTTTCAACTGCTCATGTTGGGTTGTAGATTGATAGATGGGTCCTCGTGAACTGGGAACGTTGGTCATGTCCAGCTTTGTTCTGTCAGGACATCAGCTACATGTGTACATCAGCTACATGTGTACATCAGCTACATGTGTACATCAGCTACATGTGTGCACATCAGCTACATGTGTACATCAGCTACATGTGTACATCAGCTACATGTGTGCACATCAGCTACATGTGTGTACATCAGCTACATGTGTACATCAGCTACATGTGTACATCAGCTACATGTGTGTACATCAGCTACATGTGTGTACATCAGCTACATGTGTGTACATCAGCTACATGTGTACATCAGCTACATGTGTGTACATCAGCTACTTGTGTGTGTACATCAGCTACATGTGTGTACATTAGCTATATGTGTGTATATCAGCTACATGTGTACATCAGCTACATGTGTACATCAGCTACATGTGTACATCAGCTACATGTGTACATCAGCTACATGTGTGTACATCAGCTACATGTGTACATCAGCTACATGTGTACATCAGCTACATGTGTGTACCTCAGCTACATGTGTGTACATCAGCTACTTGTGTGTGTACATCAGCTACTTGTGTGTGTACATCAGCTACATGTGTGTACATCAGCTACTTGTGTGTGTACATCAGCTACTTGTGTGTGTACATCAGCTACTTGTGTGTGTACATCAGCTACATGTGTGTACATCAGCTACATGTGTGTGTGTATCAGCTATTTTGTGTGTGTACATCAGCTACTTGTGTGTGTACATCAGCTACTTTGTGTGTGTACGTCAGCTACTTTGTGTGTGTACATCAGTTACTTCATGTGTGTACATCAGCTACTTTGTGTGTGTACATCAGCTACTTGTGTGTGTACATCAGCTACATGTGTATGTACATCAGCTACTTGTGTATGTACATCAGGGCTAGTTACTTAGTAGCACTAATGTCATGTTTGTCCATTGTTAACCTGCTGAATCTGGCATGAATTACTTTCCGAAGGTTGCTCCTGTGGCCTTGTGTTTATACCATCCGTCGTGATCGTCAACGAATATTTCCACGGGAAGCGGGGCATTGCCAATGGCATCATCACTTCAGGATCTGGTGTTGGACTTCTTGTGCTGGCTCCAATCATCAACCACTTGCTGGACACGTATCTGCTGGACGGGACCATTATTCTTTTGTCTGGTGTCCTCCTCAACATGTGTGTCTTCGCTAGTCTTTTCCGTCCTCCCCGACAGAGTCTAAGGCACGCAGTCTCTGTCAGCGATGAATGTGATAAGGATTACTTTGGACATCCTCCAGTAGAGTCTCTGTCTAGTGACTTGTCCACTGACAGTGTGGATCATTACTCTGTGACTGAAACAAGTAAAAGCATGCTCCAGAGGGGTCAGGACAAGAAGAAACAAAGGACAAGACCAGGCTGCTTTCATGTTGATTTGATAATACAAAAGTACTGCCAAGTTTACCTTCAGAAAACTGTCAGCGACCTCAGCAGTTGTGCCGGTCAAGGAGAGGTCAAGTCAACACACTTCATTGAGTACATGCTGGATCATTTGAAGTCTGGAGTTCTGGTTCCTTCACGTCACCCCACCTTATCTCGTCTCCATGGTTACCGATACACAAACCAGGAATTCCGTAGTCAGCATCGGCTCCACAAAAGTACACGCTGGAGAAGTGAATTCAACCTGGACTTTGAAAGTTGTCAACCAATTGGAAAGCAGCATCGTGTTTACTCCATGTACAATATCCCAACGTCGTGGCGTCCGGACAAGGACTGGCACAAAAGGCTCCAGAATATGACCAAGAGCCATAGGCATCTCGGATGCCATGATGACCTTAAGCATGAGCACCCTCATCGTGGCAGCCGCCACCACTCACAGAGTCTGTCTATTGATCACGGTAGCAACTTGTACCTGGCGGGCAGCATTAGCACCTTGCTGAACCTCCACAACAGCTTCATGCACACCTTGCAGGAGTCCATAGCTCACAGCCCTGACATTGGCTCCTCCAAGCTGCCCAACTTCTCAGCATTTCCAGCAGACTATAAGACAGGCTCTCACAAACTGCTCAGACAAGACAGCAATAGGGCTGACGCCGGTGACCCCGATAAATTTGTTGTTCAGATTAATGGATATGGTGAGCCTGTTAACTTGTGGCCCACAGATCTCCACGTGTCCATCAGGTCTATAGCAACGTCAGGCTATTCTTGCCTGGCCGAGGAAGAGGAGGACACTGATTCTTGTGTGATGTCTGCACCTTCACCACCACAAGGATACACCATATCACAGTTGATGTGCATGCCTTCATTCCACTTGTTCTGTTTGGGAGCATCTCTCATACAGGTAGGATACCCACTGGCTGGAACATACCTGGCCAACTACGCCTACCAGTTCGACCTGACCACCTCCCACACTGCTATCCTCATGGGCTTGTTGGGTAAGTAAGATGGGCTATCCTCGTGGGCTTGTTGGGTAAGATGGGTTGTCCTCATGGGCTTGTTGGGTAAGTAACATGGGCTGTCCTCATGGGCTTGTTGGGTAAGATGGGCTGTCCTCATGGGCTTGTTGGGTAAGATGGGCTGTCCTCATGGGCTTGTTGGGTAAGTAAGATGGGCTGGCCTCGTGGGCTTGTTGGGTAAGATGGGCTGTCCTCGTGGGCTTGTTGGGTAAGATGGGCTGTCCTCATAGGCTTGTTGGGTAAGTAAGATGGGCTGTCCTCGTGGGCTTGTTGGGTAAGTAAGATGGGCTGTCCTCATGGGCTTGTTGGGTAAGTAAGATGGGCTGTCCATGTGGGCTTGTTGGGTAAAAAAGATGGGCTGTGGCTGTCCTTGTGGGCTTGTTGGCTAAGTACAATGGGCTGTGGCTGTCCTTGTGGGCTTGTTGGCTAAGTACAATGGGCTGTGGCTGTCCTTGTAGGCTTGTTGGGTAAGTAAGATGGGCTTGTTGGGTAAGTAAGATGGGCTTGTTGGGTAAGTAAGATGGGCTTGTTTGGTAAGTAAGATGGGCTTGTTGGGTAAGTAAGATGGGCTTGTTGGGTAAGTAAAATGGACTGTGGCTGTCCTCATGGGCTTGTTGGGTAAGTAAGATGGGTCTGTAATGTGGTCGAAGAGTAGAGCTGTGGGGGAGGAGGGCAGGGTGGAGTGAATAGAGTATCAGAAAGGTGATGGATGTATGTGGCATGACTCTGTTGAGATTGTGCAGCCAGCATTTTGTTGAGAATATTTGGACACTTTGATGGTACGCAGTTGGTCAGTTTGTTGTAATGGTTTCTTATCACAGGTGGACTTAACATCTGCGGGCGGTTGCTGGCGGGAGCCATGGTGAGCCTGAAAGCTGATCCACTTCTTCTTAACAACATGTCACTGCTGCTAGGAGGCGTTGCCTGTTTGATGTCACCTCTGTACACAGAGTTCTGGTCACTCTGCGTCTTTGCTAGCATGTTTGGATTCTTCTTAGGTATGTCTACCAGCTGTAGTATTATGTCTACCAGCTGTAGTATTATGTCTACCAGCTGTAGTATTATGTCTACCAGCTGTAGTATTATGTCTACCAGCTGTAGTATTATGTCTACCAGTTCAGTTCAGTTCATCCCGTAACCCATCAGATCATTGGGGCACACATGAAGACATGAAAATCCCACGCCAGCTCTCTCTGTCTGTCGCCGCCTGACGTATCTCACCATGACGAAGGCCTGACCACTCAGCGATGTTGTCCACCCATCTCTTCCTTGGACGTCCTTGCCCTCTCTGTCCCGGTACGGATCCAAAGAGTATCGAGTTGGGAATTCCGTTGGACCTCGCGGCATGCCCGCACCAGGCCATCTTTCGTCTTTTGATAGTTGTGAACAGATCTTCAAAAGGACCAAAAGCGTCTTCAACTCTCTGACGGATGTCTACGTTCGTGACACAATCCTTATATGTAACATTTAGGAGGTTTCTATAGCACCTCATTTCCATTGCATGTATTCTGCCCTGGATATCTGCTGAAATGGTCCAGGTCTCGCAGGCATACATAAATATTGACAGCACCAAAGAGCGCAGTAGTCTGACTTTTATGCCGAGGGCGAGGCGCTTGTCTCGCCAAATAGGTTGCAGCCTAGTCAGCGCCACTGTTGTTTGTGCTATTCTGGCAATTACCTCTGGCTTCGAACCTTCTTCGCTGATCAACGATCCAAGATATTTGAAACGTTTCACCACCTCAAGTACCTGCCCATTTGCCTCTATGACAGATTGAAACCCTGCAACGTTATTGGTCATGAGCTTTGTTTTATCAGCATTTATTTCCATACCAAAACTCAGGGCCGTTCTATCCAATCTACCAATCAACTCCTGGAGTTCCCTCTCTGTGCCTGCCAATACATCAATATCATCAGCAAAGCGGAAGTTTGTGATACGCCTGTTACCTATTGTAACCGTGCCAACATGTCCTTTTAAGGTCGTCTCTATTATTCTCTCCAAGAATATATTGAAGAGTGTGGGGGAGAGTATACATCCCTGTCTCACACCCACCGTCGTACGGAACCAATCGCCTAGCGTTCCCTCTACCGAGACTGCGCTGGTCGCCTGCTAATAAAGGTTTGCAATTACCCTCACAATATCACTGTTGAACTTATAATGCCTCATTGTTGACCATAACGCTGCATGCCACACTCTGTCAAACACCTTTCTAAAGTCAATGAAGGCATGGTAGAGTTGTTGTTGATACTCTGAGTACTTCTCATTCAGTAGACGAAGATTAAATATCTGCTCGATGGTACTCCTTCCCGCTCGAAAGCCCGCTTGTTCTTCGGCAATGATACTCTCCGCCTGTGGTTTCAGTCTGTTAAGTAATATCCTCAAGAGAACTTTACTTGGATGACTTATCAGACTGATTGTTCGATAGTTCTGACACACATTTAGGTTTCCCGATTTAGGCAGTGGTATAATGACTGATTTTGTCCAGCAGGTGGGCCACACTCCTGTCTGCCAAAATCTATTGCAGATGTAAGTCAGGGTAGTGATTGTCGCCTCACCTCCCACTTGCAGGAGCTCTGCTGGAATATTATCCACACCGACAGCCTTCCCTCTCTTCAGCATTTTGACGGCTTCATATACTTCTTCCCTTGTTATCGTTTGATTTTCCTGTATCAGACTCACTTCAGGAGACATTGCCATTCTTGGGTCACCTCGATCTTCATGCTTATATAGCTCCGAACAGTACACTGTCCAGCGCTCACGAATGTCTTGAGCTTCTGTGAGACATTTCCCACTTTTGTCCTGAATCGTCGTATTTCGACTTTGGACAGGTCTTACTAAGTCCTTGACTAATTTATATGCTCCCTTGGCATCATTTCGTCCCAGATTTCGTTCGATAACTGCGCACTGAGCCATTATCCAATCCACCTTGGCCTGTTTCATCTTGGTCTTTATGGATCCATTTATCTCTCTATATCGCTGAATCCCATCTAGTGTATTCTTCGCTCCCTTCAATCGTCGTCTCTTGTCACATAAGTCCAGTATTTCACTCGTGATCCATGCTTTCTTTTTAACCCTGCACCTACCTAGAACCTCAGATGCCGTGTTGAGTAAAGCCGAATTCAAGGCTTCAGTCATCGTCTCAACATCTGCCTCCTCGTTTAGAACCAAAAGAGGAGCGAAACGTCCCCCCAACACCGCTCCAAAGGTCTCCACTACATCCGGGCACTTCAACTTCTCCAAGTCAAATCTCAGTCGGGTTATCTCTCTTTTCAGAACTTTCTTTAGTCGGAGATGCATGGTCATCAGCACTAAGTCGTGGTCGCTCCCTACGTCGGCCCCTGGAAAACTTCTTGTCCGGGCGCTATTGATGCTAGATCGGAATCTCCTTTGGACCAAAATATAGTCTATTTGACTATGAAGCGTACTATTTGGGCTGTGCCACGTCCACCGCCTCGACATTTTATGTGGTCCCAGCGTATTCGCTACTATCAGCTTATTGTAAAACGCAAATTCCAAGAGTCGTGGACCTCTATCGTTGGTGGTCACTTTCCATATGCTCCACATGTGCCTTTCCAGTCACGTACGATGTCTTCGCCAATTTTGGCATTCCAATCTCCCTGAACCACCAGTATATCTTTCTTCACATATGTCTCACACCTGTAGTATTATGTCTACCAGCTGTAGTATTATGTCTACCAGCTGTAGTATTATGTCTCACACCTGTAGTATTATGTCTCACACCTGTAGTATTATGTCTCACACCTGTAGTATTATGTCTACCAGCTGTAGTATTATGTCTACCAGCTGTAGTATTATCCCATGCTCTGAATCCAATCTCCCATGTTCTGACTCCCCCAACCTCCCATGTTCTGACTCCCTCGAACCTCCCAAGCTCTTACTTTCCCCAACCTGAAATGCTCTGACTCCCCTCCCCTCACCTCCCATGCTCTGGTTCTCCACCCACGCTTCCCCACCACCCACCTCCATTCAGTCACCTGAACGTGGGATAGCCTGGAAGATGGCACTAAATTCAATATTGAACTGGCATGAAATAACATGATTCCTCTCTTGTACATTCAGAAAGCTGAACTCAAACTGAATAACCTCACAGCTCCAGCATACATGACATGTTCTCATTCACAGCTCCGGTCATCCATGACATGTTCTCATTCACAGCTCCAGTCATCCATGACATGTTCTCATACACAGCTCCAGTCATCCATGACATGTTCTCATTCACAGCTCCAGTCATCCATAACATGTTCTCATTCACAGCTCCAGTCATCCATAACATGTTCTCATTCACAGCTCCAGTCATCCATGACATGTTCTCATTCACAGCTCCAGTCATCCATGACATGTTCTCACTCACAGCTCCAGTCATCCATGACATGTTCTCACTCACAGCTCCAGTCATCCATAACATGTTCTCATTCACAGCTCCATTCATCCATAACATGTTCTCATTCACAGCTCCAGTCATCCATAACATGTTCTCATTCACAGCTCCAGTCATCCATAACATGTTCTCATTCACAGCTCCAGTCATCCATAACATGTTCTCATTCACAGCTCCAGTCATCCATAACATGTTCTCATTCACAGCTCCAGTCATCCATGACATGTTCTCACTCACAGCTCCGGTCATCCATGACATGTTCTCATTCACAGCTCCAGTCATCCATGACATGTTCTCACTCACAGCTCCAGTCATCCATGACATGTTCTCATTCACAGCTCCAGTCATCCATGACATGTTCTCACTCACAGCTCCATTCATCCATGACATGTTCTCATTCACAGCTCCAGTCATCCATGACATGTTCTCATACACAGCTCCAGTCATCCATGACATGTTCTCATTCACAGCTCCAGTCATCCATGACATGTTCTCACTCACAGCTCCAGTCATCCATGACATGTTCTCACTCACAGCTCCAGTCATCCATAACATGTTCTCATTCACAGCTCCAGTCATCCATAACATGTTCTCATTCACAGCTCCAGTCATCCATAACATGTTCTCATTCACAGCTCCAGTCATCCATAACATCTTCTCATTCACAGCTCCAGTCATCCATGACATGTTCTCACTCACAGCTCCAGTCATCCATGACATGTTCTCACTCACAGCTCCAGTCATCCATGACATGTTCTCATTCACAGCTCCAGTCATCCATGACATGTTCTCACTCACAGCTCCGGTCATCCATGACATGTTCTCATTCACAGCCCCAGTCATCCATGACATGTTCTCACTCACAGCTCCAGTCATCCATGACATGTTCTCATTCACAGCTCCAGTCATCCATGACATGTTCTCATTCACAGCTCCATTCATCCATGACATGTTCTCATTCACAGCTCCAGTCATCCATGACATGTTCTCATACACAGCTCCAGTCATCCATGACATGTTCTCATTCACAGCTCCAGTCATCCATGACATGTTCTCATTCACAGCTCCATTCATCCATGACATGTTCTCATTCACAGCTCCAGTCATCCATGACATGTTCTCATTCACAGCTCCAGTCATCCATGACATGTTCTCATTCACAGCTCCAGTCATCCATGACATGTTCTCATTCACAGCTCCATTCATCCATGACATGTTCTCATTCACAGCTCCAGTCATCCATGACATGTTCTCATTCACAGCTCCAGTCATCCATGACATGTTCTCATTCACAGCTCCAGTCATCCATGACATGTTCTCATTATTCCTGCAGGTTTCTTCCCTCCGCTGCAGCCACTTATTATCGTCAAACATTTTGGTTTGGATTCTCTGGCCTCTGCCTTTGGATTCCTGAGTACAGTCAAGGGTGTTGCATCAATCCTAGGGGCACCATTGGCTGGCTACATCTATGATGCCACAGGGCAGTACTCTATGTCCTTCATGTTTGGCGGGGCGGTGTTTGTGTTGTCCTCACTGGTGCACTGTCTCATGGCATGGGGAAGCAGGTGCAGGAATCAGAAAGTGCCGGGACAGTGTAACAAGTATTAGTGTCATTTGGTGTGAGCATTGTGAGTTTGTTGGTTGGGAGGGAGATGAGGAAGCTTGTTACGTCTGCTAGACTTGGTGTGAGCATTGTGAGTTTGTTGGTTGGGAGGGAGATGAGGAAGCTTGTTACGTCTGCTAGACTTGGTGTGAGCATTGTGAGTTTGTTGGTTTTGAGGGAGATGAGGAAGCTTATTACGTCTGCTAGACTTCACTTGGTTACTTACTCCTCCTTGGGGGTGTCCTTGAATGCTTGTGGTCCAGTTGTTTAATTGAAGATCATCTGATGGTCCATGGCATGGGCTCACTCTGAGAGGGGGAAGTGTGGGGGTGACATGGACTAACTCTGAGAGGGGGAAGTGTGGGGTGACATGGGCTGACTCTGAGAGTGGGGGTGACATGGACTAACTCTGAGAGTGGGGGTGACATGGACACTCTGAGAGGGGGAAGTGTGGGGTGACATGGACTGACTCTGAGAGTGGTGGTGACATGGACACTCTGAGAGGGGGAAGTGTCGGGTGACATGGACTGACTCTGAGAGTGGGGGTGACATGGACTAACTCTGAGAGTGGGGGTGACATGGACACTCTGAGAGGGGGAAGTGTGGGGTGACATGGACTGACTCTGAGAGTGGGGGTGACATGGACACTCTGAGAGGGGGAAGTGTGGGGTGACATGGACTGACTCTGAGAGTGGGAAGTGTGGGGGTGACATGGTCTCACTCTGAGAGTGGGAAGTGTGGGGGTGACATGGTCTCACTCTGAGAGTGGGAAGTGTGGGGGTGACATGGGCTCACTGAGTGTAGGGGTGACATGGTCTCACTCTGAGAGTGGGAGTGTGGGGGTGACATGGGCTCACTGAGTGTGGAGGTGACATGGTCTCACTCTGAGAGTGGGAGTGTGGGGGTGACATGGGCTCACTGAGTGTGGGGGTGACATGGTCTCACTCTGAGAGTGGGAGTGTGGGGGTGACATGGGCTCACTGAGTGTGGGGGTGACATGGTCTCACTCTGAGAGTGGGAAGTGTGGGGGTGACATGGGCTCACTGAGTGTGGGGGTGACATGGTCTCACTCTGAGAGTGGGAAGTGTGGGGGTGACATGATCTCACTCTGAGAGTGGGAAGTGTGGGGGTGACATGGGCGCACTCTGAGAGTGGGAAGTGTGGGGGTGACATGGGCTCACTGAGTGTGGGGGTGACATGGTCTCACTCTGAGAGTGGGAAGTGTGGGGGTGACATGGGCGCACTCTGAGAGTGGGAAGTGTGGGGGTGACAGGGGCTCACTGAGAGTGGGAGTGACATGGTGTCACTCTGAGAGTGGGAGTGTGAGTGCTCCCACTGGTGACAACCAACAGTCTCTGTCTTCCGTTGTGTTTGCTTTTGTGACTTTCTTTGTGTCAATGTTGAACATAGAAATATTTTGGTTCTACATTCTACATATGTTGTATGTTTCTCATGTTCTACATATGTTGAATGTTTCTCATGTTCTACATTCTACATATGTTGTATGTTCCTCATGTTCTACATTCTGCATATGTTGTATATTTCTCATATTCTGCATTCTACATATGTTGTATGTTCCTCATGTTCTACATTCTGCATATGTTGTATGTTCCTCATGTTCTACATTCTGCATATGTTGTATGTTCCTCGTGTTCTACATTCTACATATGTTGTATGTTCCTCATGTTCTACATATGTTGTATGTTCCTCATGTTCTACATTCTACATATGTTGTATGTTCCTCATGTTCTACATATGTTGTATGTTCCTCATGTTATACATATGTTGTATGTTCCTCATGTTCTACATTCTACATATGTTGTATGCTCCTCATGTTCTACATTCTACATATGTTGTATGTTCCTCATGTTCTACATTCTACATATGTTGTATGTTTCTCATGTTCTACATTCTACATATGTTGTATGTTTCTCATGTTCTACATTCTACATATGTTGTATGTTCCTCATGTTCTACATTCTACATATGTTGTATGCTCCTCATGTTCTACATTCTACATATGTTGTATGTTCCTCATGTTCTACATTCTACATATGTTGTATGTTTCTCATGTTCTACATTCTACATATGTTGTATGTTCCACGTGAATTCAGGACAGAATATGACAGCTTGGAACAGGAACAAGTGGCTAGAATCTGTTGTGGGTCTGTCCTCTACTCCATGGGGAGCAGAGAAATGATATGCTACACAAACAATAATATATGCAAAGACCTGTTTGGTCTAGCAGCCTCATGTATAACCGAGCAGCCTCATGTATAACCGAGCAGCCTCATGTAGACTTCAATGTCCGACATGCACATTTTCCAGTTATCTTGCCAAGCCCATCAATTCATTGATCATTGTCAGTTGTTCATCTGTCAGTTGTTCATCTGTCAGTTGTTCATCTGTCAGTTGTTCATCTGTCAGTCTGCAGATGTCTGGAGCACCAACTGTCACATCTTACAGCTGTTCTTGCTCTGGAGCACCAACTGTCACATCTTACAGCTGTTCTTGCTCTGGAGCACCAACTGTCACATCTTACAGCTGTTCTTGCTCTGGAGCACCAACTGTCACATCTTACAGCTGTTCTTGCTCTGGAGCACCAACTGTCACATCTTACAGCTGTTCTTGCTCTGGAGCACCAACTGTCACATCTTACAGCTGTTCTTGCTCTGGAGCACCAACTGTCACATCTTACAGCTGTTCTTGCTCTGGAGCACCAACTGTCACATCTTACAGCTGTTCTTGCTCTGGAGCACCAACTGTCACATCTTACAGCTGTTCTTGCTCTGGAGCACCAACTGTCACATCTTACAGCTGTTCTTGCTCTGGAGCACCAACTGTCACATCTTACGTACTGCTGTTCATGCTGTTTTCATGTGCAGCCAAACACCAAGCTGATCATTACCGCACACTATTGTCATAACGTTCTTTTGTTTTTCTGACTGCATTTCTGAAATGGGTTGTTGGTGATGTTCTGTCCATCAAACTGTGGGGCCCTACCATCAAACTGTGGCGCCCTACCATCAAACTGTGGCGCCCTACCATCAAACTGTGGGGCCCTACCATCAAACTGTGGGCCCTACCATCAAACTGCAGGGCCCTATCATCAAACTGTGAGGCCCTATTGTAGCAGCGTAGGCTTTAGCTGAGTAGTTACATTATCAAAGATTTCCTGGTCACTCTCACCAAATTAAGTATATGTGGCAGGGTAAGGTTAATGCTGAGTAATACTTATCTTAAAAGTTAACAATTATCCAAACACGAGCGCGACTTCAACACAGTAAGCAAAAAAACTATTGTTAACCATCGAGACATAATAATAACATTAATTAACATGAATAATGGTTTACATAAATTCATTAGCATACAAAGAACTTATAAACTAAATAAATATATATATCTAAAGCTACCTCAGAGGATTTAAGCACTAGCTTTTGATGGTTCCTCCAAATCTGTGATCCCAGATTCTTAGTCTACCTCTGCAATAAACAAAACTTCCCAACTCAAACACTATTCTATCCACAACTTAATGGCTCTAGCTAGCTCACCGTCCTCTATCTGCACACTCAACATACATTCACTAACTCGTTCTCAGGCGATCTGTACACTCAACATACATTCACTAACTCGTCCTCAGGCGATCTGCACACTCAACATACATTCACTAACTCGTTCTCAGGCGATCTGTACACTCAACATACATTCACTAACTCGTCCTCAGGCGATCTGCACACTCAACATACATTCACTAACTCGTTCTCAGGCGATCTGTACACTCAACATACATTCACTAACTCGTCCTCAGGCGATCTGCACACTCAACATACATTCACTAACTTGTCCTCAGGCGATCTGTACATTCAAAATATATTCAGATCTTGTCCACAGGCAATCTGTACACTCGTATAATAATCAAAACACTTATTCCGGAGATGTCCCTCATAAGCAGCTATTAAGCATGACTGGTCCAGCTCGAGGTGTATGATGGGAAAACCACCCCGTAAACTCCCTCTCTTCCATTCACTTCCCTAACCCCACAGCCAGTCACTTCCCCAACCTCACAGCTAGTCACTTCCCCAACCTCACAGCCAGTCACTTCCCCAACCTCACAGCTAGTCACTTCCCCAACCTCACAGCCAGTCACTTCCCCAACCTCACAGCTAGTCACTTCCCCAACCTCATAGCCAGTCACTTCCCCAACCTCACAGCCAGTCACTTCCTCACAGCCAGTCATTTCCCCACAGCCAGTCACTTCCCCAACCTCACAGCCAGTCACTTCCCCAACCTCACAGCCAGTCACTTCCCCACAGCCAGTCACTTCCCCAACCGCACAGCCAGTTTATCTCTATAGTTTCTTTTATAGACTCAAACAACCACCAAGACTGTCCAATGGTCTTCTCTGGGTTGGTTGATTTAGCCATCACTCCAATTTGGCTGTCCAGTAACTGTCATTCTAAATGTGGTAGCCTGTCTATCCACGAGTCACTGTCATTCTAAATGTGGTGTAAGTATTCATTGTCAAAACGCCTTCTCCCTGTCAAACCTCATGCCAGAGTGGTCAGTTCTGACACCCATCCCTGTACCAGACCCTTCGTTTCCTTGTAAACCTAGTGTCCAAACTGTGATTGACCCTGGTGTGACCTGGGTTCGTCCAACACATTCAGGCTACTTTTTATTTCCAGAGGATACCATCGCCAACCCACTCTCCCGTGCCCTAAATGCACAATCAAACTGGATCTCTCTACCATCAAACTGTGGGCCTCTCTCTACCATCAAACTGTGGGCCTCTCTCTACCATCAAACTGTGGGCCTCTCTCTACCATCAAACTGTGGGGCCCTCCGATCAAACTGGATCTCTCTACCATCAAACTGTGGACCACTACCATCAAACTGTGGAGCCCTCTGATCAAACTGGATCTCTCTACCATCAAACTGTGGCCTCTCTCTACCATCAAACTGTGGGCCTCTCTCTACCATCAAACTGTGGGGTCCTCCGATCAAACTAGATCTCTCTACCATCAAACTGTGGGCCTCCGATCAAACTAGATCTCTCTACCATCAAAATGTGGGCCTCTCTCTACCATCAAACTGTGGGCCTCTCTCTACCATCAAACTGTGGAGCCCTACCATCAAACTGTGGACCCCTCTCTACCATCAATCTGTGGGCCTCTAAATGTCACATGTCTCCCGCTGAACATTAGTGATCTGATGTACAGAAAGTATTGAACAAGTTCTCCTCATCTGACTGACTAGTGTAACAGACATGCGTACAGAAAACGCATCCAACCATGCATTCACACATCCAACCATGCATTCACACATCCAACCATGCATTCATACATCCAACCATGCATTCACACATCCAACCATGCATTCACACATCCGACCATGCATTCACACATCCGACCATGCATTCACACATCCAACCATGCATACACACATCCAACCATGCATTCACACATCTAACCATGCATTCACACATCCGACCAAACATTCACACATCCAACCATGCATTCACACGTCCAACCAAACATTCACACATCCAACCATGCATTCACACGTCCAACCATACATTCACACATCCAACCATGCATTCACACATCTAACCATGCATTCACACATCCAACCATGCATTCACACATCCAACCATACATTCACACATCCAACCATGCATTCACACATCCAACCATGCATTCACACATCCAACCATGCATTCACACATCCAACCATACATTCACACAACAAACCATGCATTCACACATCCAACCATGCATTCACACATCCAACCATGCATTCACACATCCAACCATACATTCTCACATCCAACCATGCATTCACACATATAACCATACATTCACACAACCAACCAACCATACACTCACACAACCAACCAGACATTCACACAACCAACCAGACATTCACACAACCAACCATAAACCAACCAGACATTCACATAACCAACCAACCATACACTCACACAACCAACCAACCAACCAGACATTCACACAACCAACCATACACTCACACAACCAACCAGACATTCACACAACCAACCTGACATTCACACAACCAACCAGACATTCACACAACCAACCATACACTCACACAACCAACCAACCATACACTCACACAACTAACCAGACATTCACACAACCGACCAACCATACACTAACATAACCAACCAACCATAGACTCACACAACCAACCAGACATTCACACAACCAACCAACCATACACTCACACAACCAACCAACCATACACTCACACAACCAACCAACCAGACATTCACTCAACCAGTCAGACATTCACTTTCATTCACCTCCCAATGTTTACCATTGTTATTGTGCTAAATGTAAATAGAAATGAAAACAATTTGAAGTGTATTGCCACTTGGTTCTGTATTTTATCAGATAAATAGATATGTTGTTTGATGGATGAGTTAACTTGGTATCTCTTGTTTGTTGTTGCAAGGAACGTATTATCCCATTTAATAATTGTTAGGACAAGACACCACATCAGTTAACAGTAATGGCTGTTACAACACAATGGCCTTTCTCAGTATCTACTCGTCCACTCCACTGAACTATTTCGTTTCTTAGTATCCACTCATCCACTCAACTGAACTATTTGGTTTGTCAGTATCCACTTGCCTGCTCCACTGAACTATTTGGTTTGTTAGTATCCACTTGTCCACTCCACTGAACTATTTGGTTTGTCAGTATCCACTCATCCACTCCACTGAACTATTTGGTTTGTCAGTATCCACTCATCCACTCCACTGAACTATTTGGTTTCTCAGTATCCACTCCATTGAACTATTTGGATAATCAACAGAAAGAATAAATCCGACATGTTTCTCAAAGTACAGACAACAACAAAAGGGCACAAATGAATGAAACCTGTAGAAACCAAGGTACAGAATGAATGAAACCAAGGTACAGAATGAATGAAACCAAGGTACAGAATGAATGAAACCAAGGTACAGAATGAATGAAACCAAGGTACAGAATGAATGAAACCAAGGTACAGAATGAATGAAACCTGTAGAAACCAAGGTACAGAATGAATGAAACCAAGGTACAGAATGAATGAAACCTGTAGAAACCAAGGTACAGAATGAATGAAACCAAGGTACAGAATGAATGAAACCTGTAGAAACCAAGGTACAGAATGAATGAAACCAAGGTACAGAATGAATGAAACCAAGGTACAGAATGAATGAAACCAAGGTACAGAATGAATGAAACCTGTAGAAACCAAGGTACATAATGAATGAAACCAAGGTACAGAATGAATGAAACCTGTAGAAACCAAGGTACAGAATGAATGAAACCAAGGTACAGAATGAATGAAACCTGTAGAAACCAAGGTACAGAATGAATGAAACCAAGGTACAGAATGAATGAAACCTGTAGAAACCAAGGTACAGAAGGAATGAAACCAAGGTACAGAATGAATGAAACCAAGGTACAGAATGAATGAAACCTGTAGAAACCAAGGTACAGAATGAATGAAACCAAGGTACAGAATGAATGAAACCTGTAGAAACCAAGGTACAGAATGAATGAAACCAAGGTACAGAATGAATGAAACCTGTAGAAACCAAGGTACAGAATGAATGAAACCAAGGTACAGAATGAATGAAACCTGTAGAAACCAAGGTACAGAATGAATGAATGAAACCTGTAGAAACCAAGGTACAGAATGAATGAAACCAAGGTACAGAATGAATGAAACCAAGGTACAGAATGAATGAAACCAAGGTACAGAATGAATGAAACCAAGGTACAGAATGAATGAAACCTGTAGAAACCAAGGTAAAGAATGAATGAAACCAAGGTACAGAATGAATGAAACCTGTAGAAACCAAGGTACAGAATGAATGAAACCTGTAGAAACCAAGGTACAGAATGAATGAAACCAAGGTACAGAATGAATGAAACCTGTACAAACCAATGTACATAATGAATGAAACCAAGGTACAGAATGAATGAAACCTGTAGAAACCAAGGTACAGAATGAATGAAACCTGTAGAAACCAAGGTACAGAATGAATGAAACCAAGGTACAGAATGAATGAAACCTGTAGAAACCAAGGTACAGAATGAATGAAACCAAGGTACAGAATGAATGAAACCAAGGTACAGAATGAATGAAACCTGTAGAAACCAAGGTACAGAATGAATGAAACCAAGGTACAGAATGAATGAAACCTGTAGAAACCAAGGTACAGAATGAATGAAACCAAGGTACAGAATGAATGAAACCTGTAGAAACCAAGGTACATAATGAATGAAACCAAGGTACAGAATGAATGAAACCTGTAGAAACCAAGGTACAGAATGAATGAAACCAAGGTACAGAATGAATGAAACCTGTAGAAACCAAGGTACAGAATGAATGAAACCAAGGTACAGAATGAATGAAACCAAGGTACAGAATGAATGAAACCAAGGTACAGAATGAATGAAACCAAGGTACAGAATGAATGAAACCAAGGTACAGAATGAATGAAACCTGTAGAAACCAAGGTAAAGAATGAATGAAACCAAGGTACAGAATGAATGAAACCTGTAGAAACCAAGGTACAGAATGAATGAAACCAAGGTACAGAATGAATGAAACCTGTAGAAACCAAGGTACAGAATGAATGAAACCAAGGTACAGAATGAATGAAACCTGTAGAAACCAAGGTACAGAATGAATGAAACCAAGGTACAGAATGAATGAAACCTGTAGAAACCAAGGTACAGAATGAATGAAACCAAGGTACAGAATGAATGAAACCTGTAGAAACCAAGGTACAGAATGAATGAAACCTGTAGAAACCAAGGTACAGAATGAATGAAACCAAGGTACAGAATGAATGAAACCAAGGTACAGAATGAATTAAACCAAGGTACAGAATGAATGAAACCAAGGTACAGAATGAATGAAACCAAGGTACAGAATGTGTCTCATTATAAAGAAAGGAAATGATAAGAACAAGGCCACCAGCTACAGACCAACCACCAGCTACAGACCAACCACCAGCTATAGACCAACCACCAGCTACAGACCAACCACCAGCTACAGACCAACCACCAGCTACAGACCAACCACCAGCTACAGACCAACCACCAGCTACAGACCAACCACCAGCTATAGACCAACCACCAGCTACAGACCAACCACCAGCTACAGACCAACCACCAGCCTATAAGACAATGAAGGCTGAAATGCTACCTAGAAACAGGAGATATAGGAACAAGCAGTGTTTAGAGAAGTGTGGCAGCACAGAAGACCAGATCATATCAATTGTTGAAGACGCCTTCCAAAACAAGGGAACCAGTCCTTACACTTTGGATAGATCTCCAGAAAGACTTTGATAATGTATAGAAAGTTTGGCTAATGACAAAACTGCAAAGGATTGACATCAAGGGTAACATGAGAAAATGGGTCACGGCATTCCTACACAACCAGAGAGCTAGAGTTGCCATGGATGGTTATAACCGCCTACACAACCAGAGAGCTAGAGTTACCATGGATGGTTGTAACAGCCTACAAGGCATTCCTACACAACCAGAGAGCTAGAGTTGCCATGGATGGTTATAACCGCCTACACAACCAGAGAGCTAGAGTTACCATGGATGGTTGTAACAGCCTACAAGGCATTCCTACACAACCAGAGAGCTAGAGTTACCATGGAGGGTTATAACAGCCAGCTCCTCCTAAAATACTTCCTCAAGTCTCAGTACTGTCTCCCACATTGTTCCTCGTATTTATCAATGATCTCACCCACGATCTGCCACAAGAAGGGAGAGCCGCTCTATACACAGACAACTTGGTGGTGTGTAGAAGAGGAGAGAGCCGCTCTATACACAGACAACTTGGTGGTGTATAGAAGAGGGGACAGCCGCTCTATACACAGACAACTTGGTGGTGTATAGAAGAGGGGACAGCCGCTCTATACACAGACAACTTGGTGGTGTATAGAAGAGGGGACAGCCGCTCTATACACAGACGACTTGGTGGTGTGGTGTGTAGAAGAGGGGACAGCCGCTCTATACACAGACGACTTGGTGGTGTGTAGAAGAGGGGACAGCCGCTCTATACACAGACAACTTGGTGGTGTATAGAAGAGGGGACAGCCGCTCTATACACAGACGATTTGGTGGTGTGGTGTGTAGAAGAGGAGAGAGCCGCTCTATACACAGACGATTTGGTGGTGTGGTGTGTAGAAGAGGAGAGAGCCGCTCTATACACAGACGATTTGGTGGTGTGTAGAAGAGGAGAGCCGCTCTATACACAGACGATTTGGTGGTGTATAGAAGAGGAGAGCCGCTCTATACACAGACGATTTGGTGGTGTGTAGAAGAGGAGAGAGCCGCTCTATACACAGACGATTTGGTGGTGTGTAGAAGAGGAGAGCCGCTCTATACACAGACGATTTGGTGGTGTGGTGTGTAGAAGAGGAGAGAGCCGCTCTATACACAGACGATTTGGTGGTGTGTAGAAGAGGAGAGCCGCTCTATACACAGACGATTTGGTGGTATGGTTTGTAGAAGAGGAGAGAGCCGCTCTATACACAGACGACTTGGTGGTGTGTAGAAGATGGGAGAGCCGCTCTATACACAGACGATTTGGTGGTGTGTAGTAGAGGAGAGAGCCGCTCTATACACAGACGATTTGGTGGTGTGTAGAAGATGGGAGAGCCGCTCTATACACAGACGACTTGGTGGTGTGTATGTACATGGATACAGCGGGATTAAGATCAATCTGTATTACAGAGGAAATGGTTTTTTAAAAATTGGAGGGGTTGAAAGTGAATAAATGTCCAGGTCAAGATGGTATTCACCCAAAATTGCTGTATGAAATTAGAGACCAACTAGCAAAACCATTGGCTATATTATGTTCTCAATCACTTACAAAAGGGATTGTTCCACGGGATTGGAAAGATGCAGGAGTGATCCCCTTATTCAAAAAAGGCAAAAAATCAGATCCGGCAAATTATAGACCGGTGAGTTTAACGAGCATAGTCTGTAAATTGTTAGAGTCAATAATCAAAGAAAACATTGTAATGCATTTAGACAAATGTAATCTAAGTAGAAATAGTCAGCATGGTTTTACTAGAGGGAGATCATGCTTAACAAATCTATTAGAATTCATGGAGGAGGTTACTAAAATCATAGGTAAAGGGGAGCCAGTGGATGTTATTTATCTAGACTTTGCAAAGGCCTTTGATAGAGTACCTCATCAAAGATTATTTCGAAAGTTAAAATCACATGGAATAGGTGGCGAAGTTGCCAAATGGATTGAAAATTGGTTAACAGGAAGAAGGCAGAGGGTGGGCATAAATAAGGAGTACTCTGAGTGGAGTGAAGTGAAAAGTGGTGTGCCACAGGGCTCGGTTTTGGGACCAATTTTGTTCTTGATATATATATAAATGATTTGGACATTGATATGAGATCCATGATTGCAAAATTTGCTGATGACACAAAACTATGCAGTAGTGTCTCATCTAAAGCGGAAGTGGATATATTGATGTCGGATTTAGATAAAATTCGAGAATGGTCTGTAAGCTGGCAAATGGAATTTAATGTTGATAAATGTACAGTCATCCACATGGGTAGATCCAATATGGAACATAAATACAGAATGGGAGAAAAGAATATTAGAAAGATAGATAAGGAAAGGGACCTAGGGGTTATAATAGATCATACAGGAAAGGTGAGTGAGCAAGTTAAGGTAGCAGTGAAAAAGGCAAATGCAATGTTAGGTATGATAAAAAGAAATATTAAACATAGGAGCAAGGAAGTGATCGTCAAACTGTATAAAGCTTTAGTTAGACCTAGATTGGAGTACTGTGTACAGGTGTGGAGTCCTTATCATAGAGGGGACATAAACATGCTAGAAAGAATACAAAAAAGAGCGACAAAGATGATAGTTGGATTCCAGAATTACAGTTATGAGGAACGACTCAGAAAAACGGGCCTACAGTGTCTCGAAGAGAGAAGAATTCGTGGTGACTTAATACAGGTTTATAAGATGATCAGAGGAATCGATAAATTAGACTATAACAAGTTTTTTAAAATACAGCCACCTACAATAACACGAGGGCATAGCTACAAGCTGATTAAAGAGAGGTCCAGGTTAGATATTAGGAAATATTTTTTTAGTCAGAGAGTGGTGTCTGCTTGGAATGCATTGCCAGGGGAGGTGGTGGAGGCAGGGACAGTTAATGCATTTAAGAATAAACTGGATGCGCATAGATTTTAGAGCAAGGTGATGTAAATGTAACTGGTTGTATACAGACTCTGCAGGGTCTTCTAAACCAGTATAAAGACGTTAAGTTAAGTTAAGTGTAGAAGAAGAGAGAGCCGCTCTATACACAGACGACTTGGTGGTGTGTAGAAGAGGGGACAGCCGCTCTATACACAGACGACTTGGTGGTGTGTAGAAGATGGGAGAGCCGCTCTATACACAGACGATTTTGTGGGTGTGTGTAGAAGAGGAGAGAGCCGCTCTATACACAGACGACTTGGTGGTGTGGTGTGTAGAAGAGGAGAGAGCCGCTCTATACACAGACGATTTTGTGGGTGTGTGTAGAAGAGGAGAGAGCCGCTCTATACACAGACGATTTGGTGGTGTGGTGTGTAGAAGAGGAGAGCCGCTCTATACACAGACGATTTGGGGGTGTGTAGAAGAGGAGAGAGCCGCTCTATACACAGACGATTTGGTGGTGTGGTGTGTAGAAGAGGAGAGAGCCGGTCTATACACAGACGATTTGGTGGTGTGGTGTGTAGAAGAGGAGAGAGCCGCTCTATACACAGACGATTTGGTGGTGTGGTGTGTAGAAGAGGAGAGAGCCGCTCTATACACAGACGACTTGGTGGTGTGTAGAAGATGGGAGAGCCGCTCTATACACAGACGATTTGGTGGTGTGTAGAAGAGGAGAGAGCCGCTCTATACACAGACGATTTGGTGGTGTGTAGAAGAGGAGAGAGCCGCTCTATACACAGACAACTTGGTGGTGTGTAGAAGATGGGAGAGCCGCTCTATACACAGACGATTTGGTGGTGTGTAGAAGAGGAGAGAGCCGCTCTATACACAGACGATTTGGTGGTGTGTAGAAGAGGGGACAGCCGCTCTATACACAGACGATTTGGTGGTGTGGTGTGTAGAAGAGGAGAGAGCCGCTCTATACACAGACGATTTGGTGGTGTGGTGTGTAGAAGAGGAGAGAGCCGCTCTATACACAGACGATTTGGTGGTGTGTAGAAGATGGGAGAGCCGCTCTATACACAGACGACTTGGTGGTGTGTAGAAGATGGGAGAGCCGCTCTATACACAGACGACTTGGTGGTGTGTAGAAGATGGGAGAGCCGCTCTATACACAGACGACTTGGTGGTGTGTAGAAGATGGGAGAGCCGCTCTATACACAGACGATTTTGTGGGTGTGTGTAGAAGAGGAGAGAGCCGCTCTATACACAGACGACTTGGTGGTGTGGTGTGTAGAAGAGGAGAGCCGCTCTATACACAGACGATTTGGTGGTGTGTAGAAGAGGAGAGCCGCTCTATACACAGACGACTTGGGGGTGTGTAGAAGAGGAGAGAGCCGCTCTATACACAGACGATTTGGTGGTGTGTAGAAGAGGAGAGAGCCGCTCTATACACAGACGATTTTGTGGTGTGGTGTGTAGAAGAGGAGAGAGCCGCTCTATACACAGACGACTTGGTGGTGTGTAGAAGATGGGAGAGCCGCTCTATACACAGAGGATTTGGTGGTGTGTAGAAGAGGAGAGAGCCGCTCTATACACAGACGATTTGGTGGTGTGGTGTGTAGAGGAGGAGAGAGCCGCTCTATACACAGACGATTTGGTGGTGTGGTGTGTAGAAGAGGAGAGAGCCGCTCTATACACAGACGATTTGGTGGTGTGGTGTGTAGAAGAGGAGAGAGCCGCTCTATACACAGACGATTTGGTGGTGTGGTGTGCAGAAGAGGAGAGAGCCGCTCTATACACAGACGATTTGGTGGTGTGGTGTGTAGAAGAGGAGACAGCCGCTCTATACACAGACGATTTGGTGGTGTGGTGTGTAGAAGAGGAGAGAGCCGCTCTATACACAGACGACTTGGTGGTGTGTAGAAGATGGGAGAGCCGCTCTATACACAGACGATTTGGTGGTGTGTAGAAGAGGAGAGAGCCGCTCTATACACAGACGATTTGGTGGTGTGGTGTGTAGAAGAGGAGAGAGCCGCTCTATACACAGACGATTTGGTGGTGTGTAGAAGAGGAGAGAGCCGCTCTATACACAGACGATTTGGTGGTGTGGTGTGTAGAAGAGGAGAGAGCCGCTCTATACACAGACGATTTGGTGGTGTGTAGAAGATGGGAGAGCCGCTCTATACACAGACGACTTGGTGGTGTGTAGAAGATGGGAGAGCCGCTCTATACACAGACGACTTGGTGGTGTGTAGAAGATGGGAGAGCCGCTCTATACACAGACGACTTTGTGGTGTGTAGAAGATGGGAGAGCCGCTCTATACACAGACGATTTTGTGGGTGTGTGTAGAAGAGGAGAGAGCCGCTCTATACACAGACGACTTGGTGGTGTGGTGTGTAGAAGAGGAGAGCCGCTCTATACACAGACGATTTGGTGGTGTGTAGAAGAGGAGAGCCGCTCTATACACAGACGACTTGGTGGTGTGTAGAAGAGGAGAGAGCCGCTCTATACACAGACGATTTGGTGGTGTGTAGAAGAGGAGAGAGCCGCTCTATACACATACGATTTTGTGGTGTGGTGTGTAGAAGAGGAGAGAGCCGCTCTATACACAGACGACTTGGTGGTGTGTAGAAGATGGGAGAGCCGCTCTATACACAGACGATTTGGTGGTGTGTAGAAGAGGAGAGAGCCGCTCTATACACAGACGATTTGGTGGTGTGGTGTGTAGAAGAGGAGAGAGCCGCTCTATACACAGACGATTTGGTGGTGTGGTGTGTAGAAGAGGAGAGAGCCGCTCTATACACAGACGATTTGGTGGTGTGGTGTGTAGAAGAGGAGAGAGCCGCTCTATACACAGACGACTTGGTGGTGTGTAGAAGATGGGAGAGCCGCTCTATACACAGACGATTTGGTGGTGTGTAGAAGAGGAGAGAGCCGCTCTATACACAGACGATTTGGTGGTGTGGTGTGTAGAAGAGGAGAGAGCCGCTCTATACACAGACGATTTGGTGGTGTGTAGAAGAGGAGAGAGCCGCTCTATACACAGACGATTTGGTGGTGTGGTGTGTAGAAGAGGAGAGAGCCGCTCTATACACAGACGATTTGGTGGTGTGGTGTGTAGAAGAGGAGAGAGCCGCTCTATACACAGACGATTTGGTGGTGTGTAGAAGATGGGAGAGCCGCTCTATACACAGACGACTTGGTGGTGTGTAGAAGATGGGAGAGCCGCTCTATACACAGACGACTTGGTGGTGTGTAGAAGATGGGAGAGCCGCTCTATACACAGACGACTTGGTGGTGTGTAGAAGATGGGAGAGCCGCTCTATACACAGACGATTTTGTGGGTGTGTGTAGAAGAGGAGAGAGCCGCTCTATACACAGACGACTTGGTGGTGTGGTGTATAGAAGAGAAGAGCCGCTCTATACACAGACGATTTGGTGGTGTATAGAAGAGGAGAGCCGCTCTATACACAGACGACTTGGTGGTGTGTAGAAGAGGAGAGAGCCGCTCTATACACAGACGATTTGGTGGTGTGTAGAAGAGGAGAGAGCCGCTCTATACACAGACGATTTTGTGGTGTGGTGTGTAGAAGAGGAGAGAGCCGCTCTATACACAGACGACTTGGTGGTGTGTAGAAGATGGGAGAGCCGCTCTATACACAGACGATTTGGTGGTGTGTAGAAGAGGAGAGAGCCGCTCTATACACAGACGATTTGGTGGTGTGGTGTGTAGAAGAAGAGAGAGCCGCTCTATACACAGACGATTTGGTGGTGTGATGTGTAGAAGAGGAGAGAGCCGCTCTATACACAGACGATTTGGTGGTGTGGTGTGTAGAAGAGGAGAGAGCCGCTCTATACACAGACGACTTGGTGGTGTGTAGAAGATGGGAGAGCCGCTCTATACACAGACGATTTGGTGGTGTGTAGAAGAGGAGAGAGCCGCTCTATACACAGACGATTTGGTGGTGTGGTGTGTAGAAGAGGAGAGAGCCGCTCTATACACAGACGATTTGGTGGTGTGGTGTGTAGAAGAGGAGAGAGCCGCTCTATACACAGACGATTTGGTGGTGTGTAGAAGAGGAGAAAGCCGCTCTATACACAGACGATTTGGTGGTGTGGTGTGTAGAAGAGGAGAGAGCCGCTCTATACACAGACGATTTGGTGGTGTGGTGTGTAGAAGAGGAGAGAGCCGCTCTATACACAGATGACTTGGTGGTGTGTAGAAGATGGGAGAGCCGCTCTATACACAGACGATTTGGTGGTGTGTAGAAGATGGGAGAGCCGCTCTATACACAGACGACTTGGTGGTGTGTAGAAGAGGAGAGAGCCGCTCTATACACAGACGACTTGGTGGTGTGTAGAAGATGGGAGAGCCGCTCTATACACAGACGACTTGGTGGTGTGGTAAGTAGAAGAAACCTAACAATTGCAAATTAGCGAATACAATGAGCAGCAGAGAATATAGCAGCATGGACTGAGAAATGGGTGGGACAGATCAACGCCGAGAAACTGCAACAATATTCTTCACGCTCGCAAACAAATGAAGAAAATAAACTGTCATACGACATTTTCCCCATTGCTGGGGTAGTCGAGGGCGTTTGAAGGCTGAGGACTACAGGCCGCTACGCCACTGCTGTCACCACGTCGTGTGCTGGCTATGATTGCTTATTTCACCCCAACAGAAAAACAACATATGCCATACCGGGGATTCGAACCGCTGCCCTCCTTTTAAGCGGACAGGCCTCGAAACCATTCGGCCACGCGCTCCTCCAAACAAATAAAAGACAGGACAAATACGACTTGGAAATATACAGGTCCAAATAGAGGACGTGGGAATATATCTGGGAATAACATTTGGTAAGAGAATGACGTGGGAGAGTCTAGGTTTAGCTGAGGAAATTTCTTGTCTAAGGAGTTACAACATGCATCTTCACCACGACTTCACACAGTCAATACTATCCTGACCGTAAAACCTCACATTGGATTAGAGAAGATACCTCATATTGGATAAGAGAATGGAGACCTCACATTGGATTAGAGAAGAGACCTCACATTGGATTAGAGAAGAGACCTCACATTGGATTAGAGAAGAGACCTCACATTGGATTAGAGAAGAGACCTCACATTGGATTAGAGAATGGAGACCTCACATTGGATTAGAGAAGAGACCTCACATTGGATTAGAGAAGGGACCTCACATTGGATTAGAGAATGGAGACCTCACATTGGATTAGAGAAGAGACCTCACATTGGATTAGAGAATGGAGACCTCACATTGGAAAAACATAGGCCAAGGCAAGAAATCACAATACTGAGAAAAATAGCTGAGTCAAATTTAGGAGCGAATGAAACAATGTTTAGCAGAGTATATAATGGTTAATAAGGCAAATAGTGGACTATGAAAAGCAGCAACCAAACCACACCTACAGACCTCCCATGGTCCACAGAAACCAAACCACACCTACAGACCTGCCATGGTCCACAGCAACCAAACCACACCTACAGACCTGCCATGGTCCACAGCAACCAAACCACACCTACAGACCTCCCATGGTCCACAGCAACCAAACCACACCTACAAACCTGCCATGGTCCACAGCAACCAAACCACACCTACAGACCTGCCATGGTCCACAGCAACCAAACCACACCTACAGACCTCCCATGGTCCACAGCAACCAAACCACACCTACAAACCTGCCATGGTCCACAGCAACCAAACCACACCTACAAACCTTAGTTAAGGTACAAAACCAAGTGCTTAGGGCCATCAAGGGGGCCAGGAAATCAACTCCAATAAATGAAATGGAAAACATCACACCTCTATCCTGTAGACGGACACCAAGACCATGATACAAGCAGAAAAATACAAAAACATGACAGCAGACCCAATGAAGACCAGATTTAAAGATCTCGCCAGTGGAAAAGAAGCGGCTTTGTACATCGGTCCAAAAAATGAATGAGAACATATAAGATTAAATTACCAGACGCCAATAAGGAGGTAAATCCAATGCCCCTTCCAACTCCACGGGAACAACACCAAAACCTCAGCATAAAAATATTCATAACTGACACTTGCCCCTGACTCTAAAAGAAAGCAAGCAGCAGATGACATGATTGGTGAACTGTACCCCAGAGAGGCATGGATCCGGGTATACACTGATAGATCAGCAACAAGACCAGTCAACTGTACCCCAGAGAACCAAGGATCCGGGTATACACTGATGGATCAGCAACAAGACCAGTCAACTGTACCCCAGAGAACCAAGGATCCGGGTATACACTGATGGATCAGCAACAAGACCAGTCAACTGTACCCCAGAGAACCAAGGATCCGGGTATACACTGATGGATCAGCAACAAGACCAGTCAACTGTACCCCAGAGAAGCAAGGATCCGGGTATACACTGATGGATCAGCAACAAGACCAGTCAACTGTACCCCAGAGAACCAAGGATCCGGGTATACACTGATGGATCAGCAACAAGACCAGTCAACTGTACCCCAGAGAACCAAGGATCCGGGTATACACTGATGGATCAGCAACAAGACCAGTCAACTGTACCCCAGAGAACCAAGGATCCGGGTATACACTGATGGATCAGCAACAAGACCAGTCAACTGTACCCCAGAGAAGCAAGGATCCGGGTATACACTGATGGATCAGCAACAAGACCAGTCAACTGTACCCCAGAGAAGCAAGGATCCGGGTATACACTGATGGATCAGCAACAAGACCAGTCAACTGTACCCCAGAGAACCAAGGATCCGGGTATACACTGATGGATCAGCAACAAGACCAGTCAACTGTACCCCAGAGAACCAAGGATCCGGGTATACACTGATGGATCAGCAACAAGACCAGTCAACTGTACCCCAGAGAACCAAGGATCCGGGTATACACTGATGGATCAGCAACAAGACCAGTCAACTGTACCCCAGAGAACCAAGGATCCGGGTATACACTGATGGATCAGCAACAAGAGCAGTGAAGAATGGAGGCGCAGGAATCTACGTTGTCTACCCAGATAAAGAAACCACTAGTTCATCCACTAGAATATTCTGTTCAAACTACTCGGCTGAAGTACAGGCACTAATTGTTGCTGCAGAAATGGTTAGCCACAAGCCAATGCCAGCAGGTTGTATACCTTACAGATGTAATGTCAGTTCTGTCAGCAGGTTGTATGCCTTACATATGCAATGTTAGTTCTGCCAGCAGGTTGAATGCCTTACATATGTAATGTCAGTTCTGCCAGCAGGTTGTATACCTTACAGATGTAATGTCAGTTCTGTCAGTAGGTTGTATGCCTTACAGATGCAATGTTAGTTCTGCCAGCAGGTTGAATGCCTTACATATGTAATATTAGTTCTACCAGCAGGTTGTATGCCTTACAGATGCAATGTCAGTTCTGCCAGCAGGTTGAATGCCTTACAGATGTAATATTAGTTCTACCAACAGGTTGTATGCCTTACAGATGTAATGTTAGTTCTGCCAGCAGGTTGTATGTCTTACAGATGCAATGTTAGTTGTGGTGGACGAACAGAGAGAGGGGACTTCATCATATGTGATGGACGGACAGAGAGAGTGGACTTCATCACATGTGATGGACGGACAGAGAGAGGGGACTTCATCACATGTGATGGACGGACAGAGAGAGGGGACTTCATCACATGTGATGGACGGACAGAGAGAGTGGACTTCATTACTTGTGATGGACGGACAGTGAGTGGACTTCATTACTTGTGATGGACAAACATCACATGGTAGCGAGACTTGGACAACATGTGCCAAACAAGAGGACAGACCTAAGACCTACAATCTACATGCGATCTATACTTGGTAGGACATGGACGGACAGAGTGGCGAATACAGAGGTACACTCTCGCGCCAGTCTCCCAATCATGTACACTCTCGCGCCAGTCTCCCAATCATGTACACTCTCGCGCCAGTCTCCCAATCATGTACACTCTCGCGCCAGTCTCCCAATCATGTACACTCTCGCGCCAGTCTCCCAATCATGTACACTCTCGTGCCAGTCACCCAATCATGTACACTCTCGCGCCAGTCTCCCAATCATGTACACCCTCGCGCCAGTCTCCCAATCATGTACACTCTCGCGCCAGTCTCCCAATCATGTACACTCTCGCGCCAGTCTCCCAATCATGTACACTCTCGCGCCAGTCTCCCAATCATGTACACTCTCGCGCCAGTCTCCCAATCATGTACACTCTCGCGCCAGTCTCCCAATCATGTACACTCTCGCGCCAGTCTCCCAATCATGTACACTCTCGTGCCAGTCACCCAATCATGTACACTCTCGCGCCAGTCTCCCAATCATGAACACTCTCGCGCCAGTCTCCCAATCATGTACACCCTCGCGCCAGTCTCCCAATCATGTACACTCTCGCGCCAGTTTCCCAATCATGTACACTCTCGCGCCAGTCTCCCAATCATGTACACTCTCCTTAGGTATCGAAGACTACAATGGCTTGGCCATGTTCGTCCCATAGAAGATGGTCGCATTCCCAAAGATATCCTCTATGGACAGTTGACGGATGTAGAAGAAGAGTCGGCCGACCCCAGTTGGGGTTCAAAGATGTGCCGACCCCAGTTGGGGTTCAAAGATGTGCGTGACATGGGGGCCCTGGACACGAGTCTGACATCCTGGGAAGACAAAGCTGCAGACCGATCCATGTGGAGATGTAAGCGGAACGGTCAAATCACGCTTGGTGAAGAGAAGTTCTTGCAACACAGAGAAATGAAACAACACAGAGAAGTGAAGCAACACAGAGAAGTGAAACAACACAGAGAAGGGAAACAGCAACACAGAGAAGTGAAACAATACAGAGAAGGGAAACAGCAACACAGAGAAGTGAAACAACACAGAGAAGTGAAACAGCAACACAGAGAAGTGAAACAGCAACACAGAGAAGTGAAACAACACAGAGAAGTAAAACAGCACAGAGAAGTGAAACAACACAGAGAAGTGAAACAGCAACACAGAGAAGTGAAACAGCAACACAGAGAAGTGAAACAGCAACACAGAGAAGTGAAACAACACAGAGAAGTGAAACAGCAACACAGAGAAGTGAAACAACACAGAGAAGTGAAACAACACAGAGAAGTGAAACAACACAGAGAAGTAAAACAACACAGAGAAGTGAAACAACACAGAGAAGTGAAACAACACAGAGAAGTGAAACAACACAGAGAAGTAAAACAACACAGAGAAGTAAAACAACACAGAGAAGTAAAACAACACAGAGAAGTGAAACAACACAGAGAAGTGAAACAGCACAGAGAAGTGAAACAGCAACACAGAGAAGTGAAACAACACAGAGAAGTAAAACAACACAGAGAAGTAAAACAACACAGAGAAGTAAAACAACACAGAGAAGTGAAACAACACAGAGAAGTGAAACAACACAGAGAAGTGAAACAACACAGAGAAGTGAAACAACACAGAGAAGTGAAACAGCACAGAGAAGTGAAACAGCAACACAGAGAAGTGAAACAACACAGAGAAGTGAAACAACACAGAGAAGTGAAACAGCACAGAGAAGTGAAACAACACACAGAAGTGAAACAGCAACACAGAGAAGTAAAATAACACAGAGAAGTGAAACAACACAGAGAAGTAAAACAACACAGAGAAGTGAAACAACACAGAGAAGTGAAACAACACAGAGAAGTGAAACAGCAACACAGAGAAGTGAAACAGCAACACAGAGAAGTGAAACAGCAACACAGAGAAGTGAAACAACACAGAGAAGTGAAACAACACAGAGAAGTAAAACAACACAGAGAAGTGAAACAACACAGAGAAGTGAAACAACACAGAGAAGTGAAACAACACAGAGAAGTGAAACAACACAGAGAAGTGAAACAACACAGAGAAGTGAAACAACACAGAGAAGTAAAACAACACAGAGAAGTGAAACAACACAGAGAAGTAAAACAACACAGAGAAGTAAAACAACAACGCCACAAGAAGAAAGATAACAAAAGTATAAACTGTTTATGTTCATCACTCCAAGTCATATCATCCTATAGCCAGTCATGACTGCACGGGTTACTACTACATGATGTATGAGCCTTGACGCTGTGGCCAGAGATTGACCCAACTGCGAGCTGACGAAGAAAATTTCCCGCCTTCAGTTTGCGACCCGGAAACAGGCTGCAGCTACACGCGATTCATTAAAGGGGTAGTGGTTGAAGAGGGAAAGCAAGTCTGGTCACCAAAATACCGTGCTGAAACCGGGTGTGTCTGGGCGAAATGCGCAGATATCGCACTGTCTCTGTAAACTATCGTTACTCCGTCCTTTTCAGGGTGTATGTCGAGGAAAAAACTTCATTCAATCAATAACTTCATCAATAACATAACATCGTCAAAGTCTGTTGTCTCCAGTGTTCCTCTCTCAATACCATGTAGGTCTAGATCACTGAACCGACCATGTCCCACTGACGCTCGCACGTATGAGTTCTAACTTCCGTTTGTTTAATGATCTTTCACAGCCAACTTTGGACAATCGTTAACAACATTTGCAGATGGCTCCGTAGATCTGGGGAAATCATCTTGGACTTGACTGGTGATAGAATGATCGTTAACAACATTTGCAGATGGCTCCGTAGATCTTGGGAAAACATCTTGGACTTGACTGGTGATAGAATGATGACGTTCCAAGGGAGTAGTTGGAGTGTGTCAGGGCAACATTTCAGCAACATCCAAGAGTCGTTCGCCCCAGTAAACAACCCGCCCATCAACATCGGTGTCATAACACATTCCGAGGTCGAGGCTGTCTTGTCTGAGAAGATCCATAAGCTGGTTGTCGATTCGAATAAGATTTGGAATGTCGAGCAGAAATTTTACATAACAATCTTTCAATCTTGTAATTCTGGTATTAATACTTTTCATTACACGCATAACTTCGTCCGATCCAGTAAGACCAGTATCCCAAACCACACACCTCCCTCCTCAGTAAGACCAGTATCCCAAACCACACACCTCCCTCCTCAGTAAGACCAGCATACCGAGCCACACACCTCCCTCCTCAGTAAGACCAGCACCCCGAGCTACACACCTCCCTCCTCAGTAAGACCAGCATCCTGACCCACACACCTCCCTCCTCAGTAAGACCAGCATCCCACACACCTCCCTCCTCAGTAAGACCAGCATCACAAGCCACACACTTCCCTCCTCAGTAAGATCAGCATCCCACACACCTCCCTCCTCAGTAAGACCAGCATCCCACACAACTCCCTCCTCAGTAAGACCAGTATCCCAAACCACACACCTCCCTCCTCAGTAAGACCAGCATCCCGACCCACACACCTCCTCAGTAAGACCAGCATCCCAAACCACACACCTCCCTCCTCAGTAAGACCAGCATCCCAAACCACACACCTCCCTCCTCAGTAAGACCAGCATCCCAAACCACACACCTCCCTCCTCAGTAAGACCAGCATCCCAAACCACACACCTCCCTCCTCAGTAAGACCAGCATCCCAAACCACACACCTCCCTCCTCAGTAAGACCAGCATCCCAAACCACACACCTCCCTCCTCAGTAAGACCAGCATCCCAAACCACACACCTCCCTCCTCAGTAATACCAGCATCCCGAGCCACAGACCTCCCTCCTCAGTAAGACCAGCATCCCGAGCCACACACCTCCCTCCTCAGTAAGACCAGCATCCCAAGCCACACACCTCCCTCCTCAGTAAGACCAGCATCCCGAGCCACATACCTCCCTCCTCAGTAAGACCAGCATCCCAAGCCACACACCTCCCTCATCAGTAAGACCAGCATCCCGAGCCACAGACCTCCCTCCTCAGTAAGACCAGCATCCCGAGCCACAGACCTCCCTCCTCAGTAAGACCAGCATCCCGAGCCACAGACCTCCCTCCTCAGTAATACCAGCATCCCGAGCCACAGACCTCCCTCCTCAGTAAGACCAGCATCCCGAGCCACACACCTCCCTCCTCAGTAAGACCAGCATCCCAAACCACACACCTCCCTCCTCAGTAAGACCAGCATCCCAAACCACACACCTCCCTCCTCAGTAAGACCAGCATCCCAAGCCACACACCTCCCTCCTCAGTAAGACCAGCATCCCGAGCCACACACCTCCCTCCTCAGTAAGACCAGCATCCCGAGCCACAGACCTCCCTCCTCAGTAAGACCAGCATCCCGAGCCACACACCTCCCTCCTCAGTAAGACCAGCATCCCAAACCACACACCTCCCTCCTCAGTAAGACCAGCATCCCACACACCTCCCTCCTCAGTAAGACCAGCATCCCACACACCTCCCTCCTCAGTAAGACCAGCATCCCACACACCTCCCTCCTCAGTAAGACCAGCATCCCACATACCTCCCTCCTCAGTAAGACCAGCATCTCACACACCTCCCTCCTCAGTAAGACCAGCATCCCAAGCCACACACCTCCCTCCTCAGTAAGACCAGCATCCCGAGCCACACACCTCCCTCCTCAGTAAGACCAGCATCCCACACACCTCCCTCCTCAGTAAGACCAGCATACCGAGCCACACACCTCCCTCCTCAGTAAGACCAGCACGCCGAGCTACACACCTCCCTCCTCAGTAAGACCAGCATCCTGACCCACACACCTCCCTCCTCAGTAAGACCAGCATCCCACACACCTCCCTCCTCAGTAAGACCAGCATCACAAGCCACACACTTCCCTCCTCAGTAAGATCAGCATCCCACACACCTCCCTCCTCAGTAAGACCAGCATCCCACACAACTCCTTCCTCAGTAAGACCAGTATCCCAAACCACACACCTCTCTCCTCAGTAAGACCAGCATCCCGACCCACACACCTCCTCAGTAAGACCAGCATCCCAAACCACACACCTCCCTCCTCAGTAAGACCAGCATCCCAAACCACACACCTCCCTCCTCAGTAAGACCAGCATCCCAAACCACACACCTCCCTCCTCAGTAAGACCAGCATCCCAAACCACACACCTCCCTCCTCAGTAAGACCAGCATCCCAAACCACACACCTCCCTCCTCAGTAAGACCAGCATCCCAAACCACACACCTCCCTCCTCAGTAAGACCAGCATTCCAAACCACATACCTCCCTCCTCAGTAATACCAGCATCCCGAGCCACAGACCTCCCTCCTCAGTAAGACCAGCATCCCGAGCCACACACCTCCCTCCTCAGTAAGACCAGCATCCCAAGCCACACACCTCCCTCCTCAGTAAGACCAGCATCCCGAGCCACATACCTCCCTCCTCAGTAAGACCAGCATCCCAAGCCACACACCTCCCTCCTCAGTAAGACCAGCATCCCGAGCCACAGACCTCCCTCCTCAGTAAGACCAGCATCCCGAGCCACAGACCTCCCTCCTCAGTAAGACCAGCATCCCGAGCCACAGACCTCCCTCCTCAGTAATACCAGCATCCCGAGCCACAGACCTCCCTCCTCAGTAAGACCAGCATCCCGAGCCACACACCTCCCTCCTCAGTAAGACCAGCATCCCAAGCCACACACCTCCCTCCTCAGTAAGACCAGCATCCCGAGCCACATACCTCCCTCCTCAGTAAGACCAGCATCCCAAGCCACACACCTCCCTCCTCAGTAAGACCAGCATCCCAAACCACACACCTCCCTCCTCAGTAAGACCAGCATCCCAAGCCACACACCTCCCTCCTCAGTAAGACCAGCATCCCGAGCCACACACCTCCCTCCTCAGTAAGACCAGCATCCCGAGCCACAGACCTCCCTCCTCAGTAAGACCAGCATCCCGAGCCACACACCTCCCTCCTCAGTAAGACCAGCATCCCAAACCACACACCTCCCTCCTCAGTAAGACCAGCATCCCACACACCTCCCTCCTCAGTAAGACCAGCATCCCACACACCTCCCTCCTCAGTAAGACCAGCATCCCACATACCTCCCTCCTCAGTAAGACCAGCATCTCACACACCTCCCTCCTCAGTAAGACCAGCATCCCAAGCCACACACCTCCCTCCTCAGTAAGACCAGCATCCCGAGCCACACACCTCCCTCCTCAGTAAGACCAGCATCCCACACACCTCCCTCCTCAGTAAGACCAGCATACCGAGCCACACACCTCCCTCCTCAGTAAGACCAGCACCCCGAGCTACACACCTCCCTCCTCAGTAAGACCAGCATCCTGACCCACACACCTCCCTCCTCAGTAAGACCAGCATCCCACACACCTCCCTCCTCAGTAAGACCAGCATCACAAGCCACACACTTCCCTCCTCAGTAAGATCAGCATCCCACACACCTCCCTCCTCAGTAAGACCAGCATCCCACACAACTCCCTCCTCAGTAAGACCAGTATCCCAAACCACACACCTCCCTCCTCAGTAAGACCAGCATCCCAAACCACACACCTCCCTCCTCAGTAAGACCAGCATCCCAAACCACACACCTCCCTCCTCAGTAAGACCAGCATCCCAAACCACACACCTCCCTCCTCAGTAAGACCAGCATCCCAAACCACACACCTCCCTCCTCAGTAAGACCAGCATCCCAAACCACACACCTCCCTCCTCAGTAAGACCAGCATCCCAAACCACACACCTCCCTCCTCAGTAAGACCAGCATCCCAAACCACACACCTCCCTCCTCAGTAAGACCAGCATCCCAAACCACACACCTCCCTCCTCAGTAATACCAGCATCCCGAGCCACAGACCTCCCTCCTCAGTAAGACCAGCATCCCAAACCACACACCTCCCTCCTCAGTAAGACCAGCATCCCAAGCCACACACCTCCCTCCTCAGTAAGACCAGCATCCCGAGCCACACACCTCCCTCCTCAGTAAGACCAGCATCCCGAGCCACAGACCTCCCTCCTCAGTAAGACCAGCATCCCGAGCCACACACCTCCCTCCTCAGTAAGACCAGCATCCCAAACCACACACCTCCCTCCTCAGTAAGACCAGCATCCCACACACCTCCCTCCTCAGTAAGACCAGCATCCCACACACCTCCCTCCTCAGTAAGACCAGCATCCCACACACCTCCCTCCTCAGTAAGACCAGCATCCCACATACCTCCCTCCTCAGTAAGACCAGCATCTCACACACCTCCCTCCTCAGTAAGACCAGCATCCCAAGCCACACACCTCCCTCCTCAGTAAGACCAGCATCCCGAGCCACACACCTCCCTCCTCAGTAAGACCAGCATCCCACACACCTCCCTCCTCAGTAAGACCAGCATCCCACACACCTCCCTCCTCAGTAAGACCAGCATCTCAAACCACACACATCCCTCCTCAGTAAGACCAGCATCCCACACACCTCCCTCCTCAGTAAGACCAGCATCCCACACACCTCCCTCCTCAGTAAGACCAGCATCCCGAGCCACAGACCTCCCTCCCCAGTAAGACCAGCATCCCGAGCCACATACCTCCCTCCTCAGTAAGACCAGCATCCCAAACCACACACCTCCCTCCTCAGTAAGACCAGCATCCCGAGCCACACACCTCCCTCCTCAGTAAGACCAGCATCCCGAGCCACAGACCTCCCTCCTCAGTAAGACCAGCATCCCGAGCCACACACCTCCCTCCTCAGTAAGACCAGCATCCCGAGCCACAGACCTCCCTCCTCAGTAAGACCAGCATCTCGGGGGGGGGGGGGGGACGGTTGGATCCTGCTTGGTTGAATGGACACCTGCTAAGTTTCAAGTCTTGGCTGAATGGACACCTGCTAAGTTCACACTTTGGTTATCATAAATGACAAACAATGTACTATGATTTCTAGCAGTGTTTTTTTGTTTTTGTTTTTTGGTAAAAGGTTGACCTCTCTGTATTCTACTGGCGGAGACATGTCTTTTCCACCCCGGACAGAAGTCTTCTAGGCGATATAGGATGTATTAACCAGTGTTTGGATGCGTGTGGGTCTGTATGTTCAAATGATATAGGATGTATTAACCAGTGTTTGGATGCGTGTGGGTCTGTATGTTCAAATGATATAGGATGTATTAACCAGTGTTTGGATGCGTGTGGGTCTGTATGTACCAATGATAGTTAAGGCGATCTCGGTGGTCAACCACAACCAAAGTGCAATGGAAGGGGCTCCACATGAGTGCGCATGTTAGAGTTGTGTAAGAGTGCACGTGTTAGAGTTGTGTTAGAGTGCACGTGTTAGAGTTGTGTTAGAGTGCACGTGTTAGAGTTGTGTTAGAGTGCACATGTTAGAGTTGTGTTAGAGTGCACGTGTTAGAGTTGTGTTTTAAGTGCACATGTTAAAGTTGTGTTAGAGTGCACGTGTTAGAGTTGTGTTAGAGTGCACGTGTTAGAGTTGTGTTAGAGTGCACGTGTTAGAGTTGTGTTAGAGTGCACGTGTTAGAGTTGTGTTAGAGTGCACGTGTTAGAGTTGTGTTAGAGTTGTGTTAGAGTGTATATTTGTTGAAGGTTTGATACCTGGCCAGTCGTCACATGAACATTGTCGTAGAGATCAGACAGAGGTCATGTTCAAGTTTATCCACTAAGTCTCTCTCAAGCGATGTCTCATCTTTGGCGAGGATGTCAAGTCTCTCTCAAGCGATGTCTCATCTTTGGCGAGGATGTCAAGTCTCTCTCAAGCGATGTCTCATCTTTGGCGAGGATGTCAAGTCTCTCTCAAGCGATGTCTCATCTTTGGCGAGGATGTCAAGTCTCTCTCAAGCGATGTCTCATCTTTGGCGAGGATGTCAAGTCTCTCTCAAGCGATGTCTCATCTTTGGTGTGGATGTCGAGACTCTCTCAATCATTGTCTCATCTTTGACGTGGATGTAAAGTCTCTTCCAAGCATTGTCTCATCTTTGTCGTGGATAGCAAGTCTCTCTCAAGCGTTGTCTCATCTTTGGCATGGATGTCAAGTTTCTTCCAAGCGTTGCCTTATCTTTGGCGTGGATGTCAAGTCTCTCTCAAGCGTTGTCTCATTTTTTGCGTGGATGTCAAGTCTCTCTCAAGTGTTGTCTCATCCTTGGCGTGGATGTCAAGTCTCTTCCAAGCATTGTCTCATCTTTGTCGTGGATGTCAAGTCTCTTCCAAGCATTGTCGCATCTTTGGCGCGGATGTCAAGTCTCTCTCAATCGTTGTCTCATCTTTGGCGTGGAAGTCAAGTCTCTCTCAAGCGTTGTCTCATCTTTGGCGTGGATGTCGTCTCTCTCAAGCGTTGCCTCATCTTTGGCTTGGATGTCATGTCTCTTCCAAGCGTTACCTCATCTTTGGCGTGGATGTCAAGTCTCTTCCAATCATTGTCTCATATTTGACGTGGATGTCAAGTCTCTCTCAAGCTGTGTCTCATCTTTGGTGTGGATGTCAAGTCTCTCTCAAGCGTTGTCTCATCTTTGGTGTGGATGTCAAGTCTCTCTGAAGCGTTGTCTCATCTTTGGCGTGAATGTCAAGTCTCTTCCAAGCGTCGCCTCATCTTTGGCGCGGATGTCAACTCTCTCTCAAGCGTTGTCTCATCTTTGGTGTGGATGTCAAGTCTCTCTCAAGCGTTGTCTCATCTTTGGTGTGGATGTCAAGTCTCTCTGAAGCGTTGTCTCATCTTTGGTGTGGATGTCAAGTCTCTCTGAAGCGTTGTCTCATCTTTGGTGTGGATGTCAAGTCTCTCTCAAGCGTTGTCTCATTTTTGGCGTGGATGTCAGGTCTCTCTCAAGCGTTGTCTCATCTTTGGTGTGGATTCCAAATTAACCCATAAACGATTCTTTAATATCTATTGTTTTGTTTAAAAAATCCACGTCAGCAAATCGGATGATTTCTGAGAGCTGTTCTGATGTTCTAGATCAGAAGTCGAGTCTAGAAGTTCCATAGCAACGGTTGCGTCTGATATCAATTGGTAACTGATTTCTGAATGTGTTCGCTAGAAGATACATTCATTCTGAGTTCCAGGCGATAGGTGAGACAATCATCTCGGATTTACTTTAGCAGATTTCAAATTGGTTGTCATCAATGTATCGTACTACGATATTAATTTGAGTAATTCAAGTACAATGCCAATATTTGTTCCATCATCATGATGTAAACTTTCAACATGACCACGAAATGCTGAGATGCTAGAAACCTGTTACTGGCTAGTGCTCTTTTCAAAATGTCTCCCCTTCGTGGCTTTTCTGAATTTGTGATTTCACTTTGGTACCAATTCTTCGTCCTTGATATCTTCTTTCTGCTTCCATTCCATGTAATAAATGCTTGCCGATGGCTTGTGCTGTTTTCATGATTCTACACCAGCTCTGCGTGTCGCCAGTTATTGAGTCCAGTCGCAACTGATCAATGGAAGATCGTCTACTGGAGTTGATGACGTATACAGTAGGAAACAGGAGCAGTAAGCTGCATCATTCGAAGGTCAATACATCAGCCACGATCGATTTACTGGTCAATATTTGTGAGTCGTTGTGAAAACCGTTTGTGAGTCGTTGTGAAAACCGTTTGTGAGTCGTTGTGAAAACAGTTTGTGAATCGTTGTGAAAACCGTTTGTGAGTCGTTGTGAAAACCGTTTGTGAGTCGTTGTGAAAACCGTTTGTGAGTCGTTGTGAAAACAGTTTGTGAATCGTTGTGAAAACCGTTTGTGAGTCGTTGTGAAAACCGTTTGTGAGTCGTTGTGAAAACCGTTTGTGAGTCGTTGTGAAAACCGTTTGTGAGTCGTTGTGAAAACCGTTTGTGAGTCGTTGTGAAAACCGTTTGTGAGTCGTTGTGAAAACCGTTTGTGAGTCGTTGTGAAAACCGTTTGTGAGTCGTTGTGAAAACCGTTTGTGAGTCGTTGTGAAAACCGTTTGTGAGTCGTTGTGAAAACCGTTTGTGAGTCGTTGTGAAAACCGTTTGTGAGTCGTTGTGAAAACCGTTTGTGAGTCGTTGTGAAAATCGTTTGTGAGTCGTTGTGAAAATCGTTTGTGAGTCGTTGTGAAAACCGTTTGTGAGTCGTTGTGAAAACCGTTTGTGAGTCGTTGTGAAAATCGTTTGTGAGTCGTTGTGAAAACCGTTTGTGAGTCGTTGTGAAAATCATTTGTGAGTCGTTGTAAAAATCATTTGTGAGTCGTGAAAATCATTTGTGAGTCGTTGTAAAAATCATTTGTTAGTCGTTGAACGACCACCCTTTAATGCAAACGGAATGTTTTTGTTAGGAAAGAATTCAGAACCACGGTTAACGACCTCTGTTCCCAATGAAATTTATATTGTTGCCAGCTGTGATGTATTGTTGCTAGCTGTGATGCATTGTTCTAGCTGTGATGTATTGTTGCTGGGCTAGCTGTGATTTATTGTTGTCAGCTGTGATGTATTGTTGCTGTGCTAGCTGTGATGTATTGTTGCCAGCTGTGATGTATTGTTGCTAGCTGTGATGTATTGTTGCTAGCTGTGATGTATTGTTGCTAGCTGTGATGTATTGTTGCCAGCTGTGATGTATTGTTGCCAGCTGTGATGTATTGTTGCTAGCTGTGATATATTGTTGTCAGCTGTGATGTATTGTTCTAGCTGTGATGTATTGTTGCCAGCTGTGATGTATTGTTGCTAGCTGTGATGTATTGTTGCTAGCTGTGATGTATTGTTGCTAGCTGTGATATATTGTTGCTAGCTGTGATATATTGTTGTCAGCTGTTATGTATTGTTCTAGTTGTGATGTATTGTTGTCAGATGTGATGTATTGTTCTAGTTGTGATGTATTGTTGCTATCTGCGATGTATTGTTGCTAGCTGTGATGTATTGTTCTAGCTGTTATGTATTGTTGCTAGATGTGATGTATTGTTCTAGCTGTGATGTGTTGTTGCCAGCTGTGATGTATTATTCTAGCTGTGATGTATTGTTGCTGTGCTAGCTGTGATATATTGTTCTAGCTGTGATGTATTGTTGCTGTGCTAGCTGTGATGTATTGTTGCTAGCTGTGATGTGTTACCACAATCAATGTAGCCGACACGATGAAGCTCCAGCAGGGATTGGGGCGATGTTGTGGCTATGGTCCTTACCATAGTCCTTATCCGTATTCTCACTATCCAATGATTTTCTTCATTATCTGTCAAGTCAGTGTTAGTTTTGATATTTTCTTTATTGTCTGTCAAGTCAGTGTTAGTTTTGATATTTTCTTCTTTATCTGTCAAGTCAGTGTTAGTTTTGATATTTTCTTCTTTATCTGTCAAGTCAGTGTTAGTTTTGATATTTTCTTTATTGTCTGTCAAGTCAGTGTTAGTTTTGATATTTTCTTCTTTATCTGTCAAGTCAGTGTTAGTTTTGATATTTTCTTTATTGTCTGTCAAGTCAGTGTTAGTTTTGATATTTTCTTCTTTATCTGTCAAGTCAGTGTTAGTTTTGATATTTTCTTTATTGTCTGTCAAGTCAGTGTTAGTTTTGATATTTTCTTCTTTATCTGTCAAGTCAGTGTTAGTTTTGATATTTTCTTCTTTATCTGTCAAGTCAGTGTTAGTTTTGATATTTTCTTTATTGTCTGTCAAGTCAGTGTTAGTTTTGATATTTTCTTCTTTATCTGTCAAGTCAGTGTTAGTTTTGATATTTTCTTTATTGTCTGTCAAGTCAGTGTTAGTTTTGATATTTTCTTCTTTATCTGTCAAGTCAGTGTTAGTTTTGATATTTTCTTTATTGTCTGTCAAGTCAGTGTTAGTTTTGATATTTTCTTCTTTATCTGTCAAGTCAGTGTTAGTTTTGATATTTTCTTTATTGTCTGTCAAGTCAGTGTTAGTTTTGATATTTTCTTCTTTATCTGTCAAGTCAGTGTTAGTTTTGATATTTTCTTTATTGTCTGTCAAGTCAGTGTTAGTTTTGATATTTTCTTCTTTATCTGTCAAGTCAGTGTTAGTTTTGATATTTTCTTCTTTATCTGTCAAGTCAGTGTTAGTTTTGATATTTTCTTCTTTATCTGTCAAGTCAGTGTTAGTTTTGATATTTTCTTCTTTATCTGTCAAGTCAGTGTTAGTTTTGATATTTTTTTCTTTATCTGTCAAGTCAGTGTTAGTTTTGATATTTTCTTCTTTATCTGTCAAGTCAGTGTTAGTTTTGATATTTTCTTCATTGTCGCTGGCGTTTTAAAGAGATGGATCAATGTTCCCGTTATCCAATACTGGATGTTGCTCTTCTACAAGTTCTCATTTTGTTCCCGTCTTTAATTTTTTCGGATTTTGATTTTGAATACGATGCGGGAGCACCTCTACATTTGTGTCGTGAACAAAGTAGCCCCGAGGTTGACCTCCCTCTCTCTCCAGTAGCAGAGCCCCACTCAGCTTGTAGCCCCGAGGTTGACCTCCCTCTCTCTCCAGTAGCAGAGCCCCACTCAGCTTGTAGCCCCGAGGTTGACCTCCCTCTCTCTCCAGTAACAGAGCCCCACTCAGCTTGTAGCCCCGAGGTTGACCTCCCTCTCTCTTCATTAGCAGAGCCCCACTCAGCTTGTAGCCCCGAGGTTGACCTCCCTCTCTCTCCAGTAGCAGAGCCCCACTCAGCTTGTAGCCCCGAGGTTGACCTCCCTCTCTCTTCATTAGCAGAGCCCCACTCAGCTTTTTGCAGGCATTTCAAAGTCAGAAAGTAAACAAAATAAAAAAAAAATAAAATAATTGTATTACGTTTACAAAATAATACATCATTCGATGTTATATATATATGTATGTGTGTGTATATTTATGTGTGTGTTTATGTGTGTGAATATGTATGTGTGTATATATATATATATATATATATATATATGTGAATGTATGTATAGTGTGACATAGTAGCAGATTCTAGTATCACAACTATCATCCTGTAGCAATGCTGTCCCTGAAACTGTGCAGTTTCTCAGATAGTGAAACATATTTTTTTAACTTTAGTCCATTTGCCCCCCCCCCCCCCCCACAGGCTGACGCCCGGGGCGACCGCCCTCCCCGCCCTCTGTAACAGTTACAGCTGCAGCATGGGCTTTTAGGACAGGGGAGATTGGGCTGGCGAGTCTGGGAACAAAGGTTGCCTTAAAGCATGCCAAGGGTAATCACCGTCTCAACACTAGGTCGACAAAGAAAACGATGGTTTTAGTTAGAAGAATTTGTCTGGTACCGCAAGGGGAGGAGGGTGTGTTCAGAGTTGAGGTGGGGGTTCGGAGCTGACTGCTCTGGCGTTCTGGTTTAGCGTAGTGGGGGTTGGGGACAGCCAGATGCCGCCACGACCGGCTACGACATTGAGAGTGACAGGAATTCGGGGTTATTCATCCAATAATAACTAGTTGGGGGTAGTAACAAATTAGAGTGATGGCTAAGTCAGGCATCCAACAGGAGTCCATTGGACGGCCATGATGTTTCTTCAGACTTTAAAATACTCGGCAAAGATAAACGCAAGCAGGCTGGCTAGGAGAGAGACATATGCTATTAGTAGTCTGAGGTTCTACCTCTGTGGTTCTTAACTCAAATCTGCCTCAACACCTCAAGCAGTTGAATTGGGCACAGTTTTTGAGTTGAGATTTGAACCGCGGAGAGTAGAGCAGGCGACGGAGAGAAGCAGTTCAAATAGACACGCAGCGAGTAAGGTAACTACCCTCATATCATGTATTGGTCGTAATTACAAGTTGTCAGTAACTTATAGAGGCAATCTTGGAGTCATCCCATTCATCATATTGACGCAGTCCCAACAATCACGTCGACATCACCTTGATCCCGTGAATATCAGTCTCAGTTAAAGGACGTTTTCCAGTAATCCCATGGATCATATTTGACGCAGTCCACCCTGATCACGTGGAGACCACTTTGATCTATCGCCGACAAAGATGAACAAGCCCACAAACGTCATTCCTGGGTTTAAAACCTATGAACTTTACCCTCAGCGGCAATCCGCAACACAGTTCGATCCCAGCATGCCAGATTAGGAGAGGATAAAGGGTCGGGCAATAACAGTATCCATAAGGTTAAGTTTAGCGGTAGGAGTGTTTTAGATAAGCTTGTGAGAGAAAGAATTTACGTTGTTAGAAGTTTATAGTTGGTCGTGTTACCTGAATGAAGAATCTGTTGTATTGTGTTTATAATTAGTGTTACTTTAATTTATTTAGAGTGAATGTAGAGTGAAATAAAATAGAGCAGACTCCTTTACCGTCTGCGACAGAGCTCCATCAAATAGATCGGCTCTGATACACACACCCAACTACTCAACGCATAATATGGATCAAAGAACACTCAACACACCCCGCTACTCAACGCATAATATGGATCCAAGAACACTCAACACACCCCGCTACTCAACGTCTAATATGGACCCAAGAACACCAAACATACCTCGCTACTCAACGCCTAATGTGGACCCAAGAACACCCAACACACCTCGCTACTCAACGCCTAATGTGGACCAAAGAACACCCAACACATCTCGCTACTCAACGCCTAATGTGGACCAAAGAACACCCAACACATCTCGCTACTCAACGCCTAATGTGGATCCAAAAAACACTCCGCTACTCAACGTCTAATGTGGACCCAAGAACACACAACACACCTTCCTACTCAACGCCTAATGTGGACCCAAGAACACCCAACACACCTCGCTACTCAACGCCTAATGTGGACCAAAGAACACCCAACACACCTCGCTACTCAACGCCTAATGTGGACCCAAGAACACCCAACACACCTCGCTACTCAACGCCTAATGTGGACCCAAGAACACCCAACACACCTCGCTACTCAACGTCTAATATGGACCTAAGAACACCCAACACACCTCGCTACTCAACGCCTAATATGGATCCAAGAACACCCAACACACCTCGCTACTCAACGCCTAATGTGGACCCAAGAACACCCAACACACCTCGCTACTCAACGCCTAATGTGGACACAAGAACACCCAACACACCTCGTTACTCAACGCCTAATGTGGACACAAGAACACCCAACACACCTCGCTACTCAACGCCTAATGTGGACCCAAGAACACCCAACACACCTCGCTACTCAACGCCTAATGTGGACCCAAGAACACCCAACACACCTCGCTACTCAACGCCTAATGTGGACCAAAGAACACCCAACACACCTCGCTACGCAACGCCTAATGTGGACCCAAGAACACCCAACACACCTCGCTACTCAACGCCTAATGTGGACCCAAGAACACCCAACACACCTCGCTACTCAACGTCTAATATGGACCTAAGAACACCCAACACACCTCGCTACTCAACGCCTAATATGGACCCAAGAACACCCAACACACCTCGCTACTCAACGCTTAATGTGGACCCAAGAACACCCAACACACCTCGCTACTCAACGCCTAATGTGGACACAAGAACACCCAACACACCTCGCTACTCAACGCCTAATATGGACCCAAGAACACCCAACACACCTCGCTACTCAACGCTTAATGTGGACCCAAGAACACCCAACACACCTCGCTACTCAACGCCTAATGTGGACCCAAGAACACCCAACACACCTCGCTACTCAACGCCTAATGTGGACCCAAGAACACCCAACACACCTCGCTACTCAACGGGAATGTACTGAATACAAGTCCCACTAATAGAGCGACTACGGTACATGAAGACGGTCTGACACGTGTCACCAGCTCCAACTGCATGGTAGTTGGAAACTTCAATAGTCAATCACAAAGTCAGGGATATTCAGACACATAGTAGAGGAGATAAGGTAAGGACTGGGAAATTGAAACAAATCCCCACCTAATACAAAGGCCAGATGATGAACTAAGCGTCTACCTGAGGAGGTGGCACACTACCGGCACTCCAGATCTGGCCTTCATCCCAGGGAATATCTACCATACCAGTATTGGAGTAGTTCTCTGTCAACTATCAGGCAACTGATCGTAAGCTCAGTTCGGGACAACGTATATGTAGACTGCATACACATCAGCTCTTGATGATATGCTGAGGGCGAGAGATAACTAATCGTGCGCACGAATCAGGGCAGGCATGTCGTAATCAGGTCAGTCGAAACGAGAGTTGTAACCTGAATCCTTAGAGAGGATCCCTACAAGCTTGGTAAGACGCAATTGTTTCACATCGTAGGGCAATGACCTCCACATATCAACTTCATCACCAACTGCCGGAGGGCAAAACTTGGCCACAGAGTAGATGGTTTAATCAGCGTAGAACAAAATTTGTATAGATTGCGTCTAAGTGAAATATGTGTAAAATAAGAAGTTTAGGATAAAAACTGACCTTGGTTATCAGATTGAGAGTGTCTTCAAGCTCATGTTTATAAACTGTGTTAGAAGATTTGGTTATATTTAGTTTAGTTCCGGGTTATAAACTGTGTTAGAAGATTTGGTTATATTTAGTTTAGTTCCGGGTTATAAACTGTGTTAGAAGATTTGGTTATATTTAGTTTAGTTCCGGGTTATAAACTGTGTTAGAAGATTTGGTTATATTTAGTTTAGTTCCGGGTTATAAGCTGTGTTAGAAGATTTGGTTATATTTAGTTTAGTTCCGGGTTATAAACTGTGTTAGAAGATTTGGTTATATTTAGTTTAGTTCCGGGTTATAAACTGTGTTAGAAGATTTGGTTATATTTAGTTTAGTTCCGTGTTGTAAATGACTAGTCTTGCAATAAATGAACTAGTAACTTAACTTAACTTAACTTCTTTATACTGGTTTAGAAGATCCTTCAGAGTATGTACACAACCAGTTTCATTTACATCACCTTGCTCTAAAAGCTATGTGCATCCAATTTATTCTTAAATGCATTAACTGTCCCTACCTCCACTACCTTTCCTGGCAATGCATTCCAAGCATTCACCACTCTCTGACTAAAAAAATATTTCCTAATATCTAACCTGGACCTCTCTTTAGTCAACTTGTAGCTATGCCCTCTTGTTATTGTAGGTGGCTGTATTTTAAAAAAACTTGTTATAGTCTAATTTTTCCATTCCTCTGATCATCTTATAAACCTGTATTAAGTCACCTCGAATTCTTCTCTCTTCGAGACACTGTAGGTCGGTTTTTCTGAGTCTTTCCTCATAACTGTAATTCTGGAATCCCACTATCATCTTTGTCGCTCTTTTTTGTATTCTTTCCAGCATGTTTAGCTCCCCTCTATGATAAGGACTCCACACCTGTACACAGTACTCCAATCTAGGTCTAACTAAAGCTTTATACAGTTTGACGATCACTTCCTAGCTCCTATGTTTAATATTTCTTTTTATCATACCTAACATTGCATTTGCCTTTTTCACTGCTACCTTAACTTGCTCACTCACCTTACCCGTTTGGTCTATTATAACTCCTAGATCCCTTTCCTTATCTATCTTTCTAATATTGTTTTCTCCAATTCTGTAATTATGTTCCATATTGGATCTACCCATGTGGATGACTGTACATTTATCTACATTAAACTCCATTTGCCACCTTACAGACTATTCTCGAATTTTATCTAAATCCGACATCAATATATCCACTTCTGCTTTAGATGAGACACTACTGCATAGTTTTGTGTCATCAGCAAATTTTGCAATCATGGATCCGATATCAATTTCCAAATCATTTATATATATCAAGAACAAAATTGGTCCCAAAACCGAGCCCTGTGGCACTCCACTTTTCACTTCACACCACTCAGAGTACTCCTTATTTATGCCCACTCTCTGCCTTCTTCTCGTTAACCAATTTTCAATCCATTTGGCAACTTCCCCACTTCTTCCATGTGATTTTATCTTTCGAAATAATCTTTGATGAGGTACTCTATCAAAGGCCTTTGCAAAATCTAGATAAATAACGTCCACTGGCTCCCCTTTATCTATGATTTTAGTAACCTCCTCCATGAATTCTAATAGATTTAACTTAACTTAACTTAACGTCTTTATACTGGTTTAGAAGACCCTGCAGAGTCTGTATACAACCAGTTACATTTACATCACCTTGCTCTAAAATCTATGCGCATCCAGTTTATTCTTAAACGCATTAACTGTCCCTGCCTCCACCACCTCCCCTGGCAATGCATTCCAAGCAGACACCACTCTCTGACTAAAAAAATATTTCCTAATATCTAACCTGGACCTCTCTTTAATCAGCTTGTAGCTATGCCCTCGTGTTATTGTAGGTGGCTGTATTTTAAAAAACTTGTTATAGTCTAATTTATCGATTCCTCTGATCATCTTATAAACCTGTATTAAGTCACCACGAATTCTTCTCTCTTCGAGACACTGTAGGCCCGTTTTTCTGAGTCGTTCCTCATAACTGTAATTCTGGAATCCAACTATCATCTTTGTCGCTCTTTTTTGTATTCTTTCTAGCATGTTTATGTCCCCTCTATGATAAGGACTCCACACCTGTACACAGTACTCCAATCTAGGTCTAACTAAAGCTTTATACAGTTTGACGATCACTTCCTTGCTCCTATGTTTAATATTTCTTTTTATCATACCTAACATTGCATTTGCCTTTTTCACTGCTACCTTAACTTGCTCACTCACCTTTCCTGTATGATCTATTATAACCCCTAGGTCCCTTTCCTTATCTATCTTTCTAATATTGTTTTCTCCCATTCTGTATTTATGTTCCATATTGGATCTACCCATGTGGATGACTGTACATTTATCTACATTAAACTCCATTTGCCAGCTTACAGACCATTCTCGAATTTTATCTAAATCCGACATGAATATATCCACTTCCGCTTTAGATGAGACACTACTGCATAGTTTTGTGTCATCAGCAAATTTTGCAATCATGGATCTCATATCAATGTCCAAATCATTTATATATATCAAGAACAAAATTGGTCCCAAAACCGAGCCCTGTGGCACACCACTTTTCACTTCACTCCACTCAGAGTACTCCTTATTTATGCCCACCCTCTGCCTTCTTCCTGTTAACCAATTTTCAATCCATTTGGCAACTTCCCCACCTATTCCATGTGATTTTAACTTTCGAAATAATCTTTGATGAGGTACTCTATCAAAGGCCTTTGCAAAGTCTAGATAAATAACATCCACTGGCTCCCCTTTATCTATGATTTTAGTAACCTCCTCCATGAATTCTAATAGATTTGTTAAGCATGATCTCCCTCTAGTAAACCCATGCTGACTATTTCTAATTAGATTAAATTTTTCTAAATGCATTACAATGTTTTCTTTGATTATTGACTCTAACAATTTACAGACTATGCTCGTTAAACTCACCGGTCTATAATTTGCCGGATCTGATTTTTTGCCTTTTTTGAATAAGGGGATCACTCCTGCATCTTTCCAATCCCGTGGAACAATCCCTTTTGTAAGTGATTGAGAACATAATATAGCCAATGGTTTTGCTAGTTGGTTTCTAATTTCATACAGCAATTTTGGGTGAATACCATCTTGACCTGGACATTTATTCACTTTCAACCCCTCCAATTTTTTAAAAACCATTTCCTCTGTAATACAGATTGATCTTAATCCCGCTGTATCCATGTCTCTTTGAAAAATATCTATAGGCTCTGGGATCTCGGAGCAGTCCTCCTTTGTGAAGACTGTGCCAAAGTACTGATTAAGCAGATTAGCAGCCTCCCTATTCTCACTTATTATTTTCCCTGTACTGTCTATGAGAGGGCCTACTTTGTCTTTCGTTCTTTGTTTATTTCTAACATAAGAAAAGAAGCTTTTACTGTCAGTCTTGATCCTCTGAGCAAGTTTTTTTTCAAAGTCTATTTTTGCTGTTTTATTCGCTTTCTGAGATATGTTCTGCTTGTCCAAATATTTTACATATGTTTCTTTTGATTTACCTGCCTCTATATATTTTTGCCATGCTTTATTTTTTGCTTTTCTACATTTCACTACAAATCTAGTTATCCACTTTTTACGCTTGGGGTTTACCTCCCTACATGGAACACATTCCTCTTTTAGCGTTTCTAGAACTGTTTTAAAACTTTCCCACTCCTGTTCAACATCTGTTCCTACAATAATATCTTTCCAGATTATGTGGTTCGCTGCCTCTTTCATCCTCTTAACATCTGTCTTAGAGTAGTCGTATGTTCGCGTGTTTATGTTTACTTCTTTCCCTGCAATAAGATCCCAACGGATGATTTGATGGTCACTTGAGCCAAACAGTTCCCCAACGGTAACGTTTTCAATCATATTTTCCTCTGTGGTAAAAACTAGGTCGAGTATGTTTTTGCCTCTGGTGGCTGCTTCTACATGTTGAATTAAAAAATTGTCAGTTATGCACGTAACAAAAGGTTTTGACTCTACAAGTGCTTCTGCCATATCCCATTTTATTTCTGGATAGTTGAAATCTCCCATTAATAATAATTTCCCTTTACTTGCCTTTGCTATGCTACTAATCAGCTCCTCATCTTCCTCTTTTTGACTTGATGGACATCTATAGCACACTCCAATCACTGTTTTTTCACCCCCACTTTCTATTTCTCCCCATACACTTTCATTTTTGTTACCACATGATAAATAATCTTTGATCGTTATATTAACAGAATTTATACAGTATAATAAAACGCCACCTCCCTTAGTTTTGTCTCCAATTATCCTATCTTTCCTTAACATTGTATATCCCTCAATTTCAAGTTCACTATCTGCAATCTCCTCATATGTCCATGATTCTGTTAACCCTATTATATCTGGTTTTTCTTCTTCTACATACAGTTCCAATTCTTCTCTTTTATTTACTATGCTTCTCACATTTGCATAAAAACATTTTAGTTTGTAATGTTGTTGGTTTTCCTCTTTTTGCTTCTGCTTTATCATTTTAGTGTTTGCTTTTCTACTATGTATTTCACACTTCCCTTTGTTAAGCATGATCTCCCTCTAGTAATCCCATGCTGACTATTTCTAATTAGATTAAATTTGTCTAAATGCATTACAATGTTTTCTTTGATTATTGACTCTAACAATTTACAGACTATGCTTGTTAATCTCACCGGTCTATAATTCGTTGGATCTGATTTTTTGCCCTTTTTGAATAAGGGGATCACTCCTGCATCTTTCCAATCCTGTGGAACAATCTTTTTTGTAAGTGATTGAGAACATAACATAGCCAATGGTTTTGCTAGTTGGTCTCTATTTTCAAACAGCAATTTTGGATGAATACCATCTTGGACTGGACATTTATCCACTTTCAACAACTTCAATTTTTTTTAAACCATTTCCTCTGTAATACGGATTAATCCTAATCCTGCTGTATCCATGTCTCTGTGAAAAATATCTATAGGCTCTGGGATCTTGGAGCAGTCTTCTTTTGTGTAGACTGTGCCAAAGTACTGGTTGAGTAGATTAGCTGCCTCCCTATTCTCACTTATTATTTTCCCTTTACTGTCTATGAGAGGGCCTACTTTGTCTTTCGTTCTTTGTTTATTTCTAACATAAGAGAAGAAGCTTTTACTCTCACTGAGAGTCTCAGTCTTGATCCTCTGAGCAAATTTTTTTCAAAGTCTATTTTTGCTGTTTTATTCGCTTTCTGAGATATGTTCTGCTTGTTCAAATATTTTAAATATGTTTCTTTTGATTTACCTGACTCTATATATTTTTTCCATGCTTTATTTTTAGCTCTTCTACATTTCACTACAAATCTACTTATCCACTTGTTACGCTTGGGGTTTACTTCCCTACATCTTCTGTTGTTATCATTCACCTAAGTTTGTTTTCCTATGGTGATGTACTTGTAAGGGATATGAACTAGGGTGAACAATCCACTTACCACTATAGGGCACGGAGTCTTCTAAACCAGTATAAAGACGTTAAGTTAAGTTAAGGTGTGTCACACAACAAGACTAGTGTCTCCTGCTTTTACTGTTTGTCAACAATGCCCACTGACCTGTATAGTGTATTCCACAGACCCGGGTTAACAAAAGTAAACTAATCATTCAACTAAACTCTCAATATCTCAATACATGCTCTCAGCCAATACCACCCCAACCCTCAAGTCCAGCAGGTCAAATGCCAATGTGGTCAACATAAGAGCTGATCAGTTTCTATTTAGCTATGCTGTTCCAGACGTCGCGTGTAATCTGCTCAACTGCCATAATAATTCATGTCTCTCCTAGTCCTACTGATCTCCACCCTTCCGGTGTGACGGGCTTCAACGTTTGTGAGTTTCCTTGGTCAATGACAGAGGGCCTGGGAATATGGGCACATCTTGGAAGTTGGACCAGCCGGGGTTTTTCCCGTGTCGTCGGACTGCTGACTAAATATAGCCACCGTATTTAGGGGCCTTATGTCTTTTCCACACCCGGAAAGTCCGGCATCTAATTATAGATCATGACGTCATCAAAGTTGGTTATTCAATTAAACTGAACTAAAATAATGTAACCAATCAGAACGCAGCTAATATTCACCGGAAATAGTGCTTGACATGAACTGACAAAGCTTAACCAATCATATCCATCTGTTTCGAGGGTATTCCCCCAAATCTAAATTTAACTGGCTGACTTCTGGAGATTCTCGTATGCCAGCAAACAAGATGGCGTGAATCTTGTCGATTGTTCGTCAGCGATAAATAGAGTGTTCTTTGTTATTCAATAAAAATGGCTATGGCTTCAAACTGTTTTCCAGAGGGTAATATAAGATCTGTGTTATCATTATTTATTGAAATTAAATATCGTTCAATGGTATTAACACCAAAATGACTATATCAACAAATATTTAGTTTAGTAGTAAATTTCATGATGGCTGAGTGATTGATGGCGATAAAACAAAATGTCATCATTTCGTTACAATACATGATTACCGTCCGTGTGACGACCATCGTAGTCTTCATCACGGTCAGCATTGTTGCTGTTGTGGTTGTTTTGTTATTCTGCTACTTATTCCCAGTTAGTGAGAACACGGATGCATTGGACTTGGTATATAATCAGAAACGTGTTTAGTTTCTATGCCGTGTGGCGTGTATCGGTTACACTAGTAGTACTAGTAGTAGTTACAGGGCGTCTTGGGGTCTCAAAATGTGCAGTCAACACTGAGGGATGAGCCGTGTACACAATACACATCTATGTCAGTATGTGTAGTAATGTGTGTAGTACTGTAGTAGTTACACAACTCAGTTGTTTATAATTTTATTACACAACAATATTGTTACCCATCTTACCCATTACTGATTACTGTCAGTTCGTAAGACACCCCTGAAATCCTAAATTATTAATAGTAGATGGTAAATCATCTTCTGGTTCTGAAACTAAAATCCCAACTATTTAATTTAACAGTAAATCATCTATTATTCAATAGGCTATAGTATTAGTAGGATCTTTAATGGTTGCCCCGGCAATTCATTTGGTAATAGTTGACCATATAATCTAATCTGTCAATGAGTTAACTACTTCAGTAACTTTACAAATATCTTTGAAACAAAGCCTCAGATTTTGTTTGGTGGCCAGCTCCCTTTTTACTGCTGTGTAGTTGTGTAAGGTATAGGTAGATCCATAACGATTACTGCCGTTGGGGAGGGGATGAAGTGTTAGACTTCAATACACACGTTTTTTAATTTGCAGATGGTTAGACTGGAATGTAGTGTGAACCTGGCCCTTTTATGGTAAGAGACAAGTGCTCTTAGAAGCTAGTTTTGTGGTAAGAGACGAGTGCTCATAGAAGCTAGTTTTTGTGGTAAGAGACGAGTGCTCATAGAAGCTAGTTTTTGTGGTAAGAGACGAGTGCTCATAGTCATAGAAGCTAGTTTTTGTGGTAAGAGACGAGTGCTCATAGTCATAGAAGCTAGTTTTTGAGACTCAATGAAAACATATGTTCAGTGGTTTGTTCATTCCAGCTGCTGCACTTTTGTGGAATATTCCAGGAAGATGAAGACTTTTTACAAAAGTCTCAGGACATTCTTGACTTCTTTCACAAATGTCTCTACGCTGAAACTATCTTTACCTTTGTTTTCCAGTGTGTCATCCCTATGTCTTGTACGGATGCCCTAACCCCATTCGATTGTCCACCATCTGATCTATGAAACTGGTTTTTACTGCTCATCCTCACACCTCTGTACATGAGATCCTGGTTTGCCATCTTCCTATCCTTCATTATGATCCTTCCACTTATGGCATATTTCCTGATCCACTTGTGTGACCTGACTGGGATAGAAGCTTGTGTGACCTGACCGTGGCAGAAGCTTGTGTGACCTGACCGTGGCAGAAGCTTGTGTGACCTGACCGTGGCAGAAGCTTGTGTACATGACCGTGATAGAAGCTTGTGTGACCTGACCGGGATAGAAGCTTGTGTGACCTGACCGTGGCAGAAGCTTGTGTACATGACCGTGATAGAAGCTTGTGTGACCTGACCGTGATAGAAGCTTGTGTGACCTGACCGTGATAGAAGCTTGTGTGACCTGACCGTGATAGAAGCTTGTGTGACCTGACCGTGGCAGAAGCTTGTGTGACCTGACCATGGCAGAAGCTTGTGTGACCTGACCGTGATAGAAGCTTGTGTGACCTGACCTAGGCAGAAACTTGTGTACATGACCGTGATAGAAGCTTGTGTGACCTGACCGGGATAGAAGCTTGTGTGACCTGACCGTGGCAGAAGCTTGTATGACCTGACCTAGGCAGAAACTTGTGTACATGACCGTGATAGAAGCTTGTGTGACCTGACCGTGATAGAAGCTTGTGTGACCTGACCATGGCAGAAGCTTGTGTGACCTGACTGATATAAGCTTGTGTGACCTGACTGTAATAGAAGCTTGTGTGACCTGACCATGGCAGAAGCTTGTGTGACCTGGCTGATAGAAGTTTGTGTGACCTGACCGTGATAGAAGCTTGTGTGACCTGACCCTGATAGAAGTTTGTGTGACCTGTTGGTCAGAAGCCAACTCCAAACTGACCTCTTGGACAACCACTGCATTTTGCCTTGCAACAATAATTTTGTTATATAACATGTTTCTGTGTTATCCTAAAACCAGTATGTGAGAGGGGTTCACCTGCAAATTGTGCAGTCTAATCTACGTTATTATTTACAGCTGCAGCGCTCGTGGTCTTCAGACTTCGCACTGGCCACAATAGACTGAGGTACCACCTATTCAACAAATTGAAGATAGGTGGCACTGACGAATGCCTGTGTGGTACCGGGAAAATGACCGCTGAGCATTTGCTGCAAAACTGCCCGACATACGAGGATCAGAGAGAGCAGATGTGGCCATCACCAGTGGCAACATTAGACAAGCTCTATGGCAGTGTCGACAACCTCAGGATGACCGCTGCTTTTTTCGAAAAAATAAAGATTGATGTCTGACTGCGTACAATGAAGAAGAAGATGATTTACAGCTGCAGCAATGTGAAATAGATCAGATAGGTTGGCCTTGAGCTCTTTGCCCACTTCTGCAAAACATCTAAATTATGTTTCCAATAACTCTAGCTCTACAGTTGCCAACCATTTCAATAGTTCTGAGCACCAAGGAAAGGTTTTTACCAAAGTCCTTGGCAGCCTCTTTCTCCACTGATGATAGTTTCAGCTTCCTATGGTTTCAATACATTTCATTATTATTGTTAAATGTACACACCCATTTATGTATCCTATGTATATGTGTCTGTATGTACATATGTGTCTGCTGCTTTTTATATTTGTATATACGTGTCTCTTGATATATGTGTCTTGTGGTGGATGGATATGTTCTTGTGGTGCATGGATATGTTCTTGTGGTGGATGGATATGTTCTTGTGGTGCATGTATATGTTCTTGTGGTGGATGGATATCTTGTTGGAGTAGTGCCAGGAAAGCCAGTTATTCACTCCCTCTTAGTGTTGTGGTGCTTCCCTTCTTGTCTCTGTCACAGAGTTACTAGTACATCTCCTTTATCTGTGTTTTCATTCACATAATAGCAGATCACCTTCTTCTTCTTTGACATTTGCTCACATAGAAATAGATCTGAGAAGGACCAGTAAGATGTGGAAGTTGGAGAGAAATAGATCTGAGAGCGAAGTGGAAGTTGGAGAAAAATAGATCTGAGAAGGACTGGTAAGAAGTGAAGGTTGGAGAGAAATAGATTTGAGAACTGGTAAGAAGTGAAGGTTGGAGAGAAATAGATCTGAGAAGAAAATAGAAGTTGGAGAGAAATAGATCTGAGAAGGACTGGTAAGAAGTGAAGGTTGGAGAGAAATAGATCTGAGAAGGACTGGTAAGAAGTGAAGGTTGGAGAGAAATAGATCTGAGAAGGAAATAGAAGTTGGAGAGAAATAGATCTGAGAAGGACTGGTAAGAAGTGAAGGTTGGATCTGAGAAGGAAGTGGAAGCTGGAGAGAAATAGATCTGAGAAGTGGAAGTGGCTACCAACACTTTACCTTTTGTGGCTACCAACACTTTACCTTTTGTGGCTACCAACACTTTACCTTTTGTGGCTACTAACACTTTACCTTTTGTTGCTACCAACACTTTACCTTTTGTGGCTACCAACACTTTACCTTTTGTGGCTACCAACACTTTACCTTTTGTGGCTACAAACACTTTACCTTTTGTGGCTACCAACACTTTACCTTTTGTGGCTACCAACACTTTACTTGTTATTTCCTAGTTGATAATGTTCATGACACTTGTCTAACCACAGACTTTGATTTTGGAGACATGAGTTCTGGTGAAATAATGCGAATTGTTCAAACAATGAATGATGACACTGCAAATCAGCTGCTCATGCAGATGCAGCAGCCACAGCTACAACAGCAACAACAACATATACAACCACATCATCATCAGCACATGCAGCCTGTCCAAGACCCTCTTATCCATGGTACGTTTCATAAAGATAAGATTGGGAGGTTGCTGGAGGGTGTGGTTTTCTTGTACCTAACAAGGGCATGACTCCTGTGCTGGAGTCAATCATAGCAGGTGTAAGCATCTCTACTGTTATTTTATCCTGTGCATTCCTATAGTAGGATATATAATCTTACAGTACGAGGGGCGCTTCAAAAGTAATGCCTCCTATTTTATTATGATGTCCCACGACTTCATAAAACGGATTATGGCACTATAGTTTGAACCTTCCTGTCAATATCCATAACCATTATTTCCGTCCGACAGGTGGTAGTGGAGGAGCAGTCTGACAAAATGGTGTCTGTCATGGAAGTGCGTTATCGAATTCCTCCATGCGGAAATAGTTGCACCAATTGACATTCATTGAACGTTTACAGAGACCAGACAGGGGATGTTAGCACAGTAAGGCAGTGGGTTTCAGCAGTGGTGACAATGACAAGACAAGCCATGCACAGCTGTTATACCATGCACAGCTGTCACACCATGCACATGAAGAATGTATCAATCAGCTCATCCGTGCAAATCGGAGGATTGCGACCAGGGAATTGTCTATGAACCTGGAAATATCAGAGGATCGCGACCAGGGAACTGTTTATGAACCTGGAAATATCGGAGGATTACGACCAGGGAACTGTCTATGAACCTGGAAATATCGGAGGATTACGGCCAGGGAATTGTCTATGAACCTGTAAATATTGGAGGATTACGACCAGGGAACTGTCTATGAACCTGGAAATATCGGAGGATTACGACCAGGAGACTGTCTATGAACCTGGAAATATCGGATGATTACGGCCAGGGAATTGTCTATGAACCTGTAAATATCGGAGGATTACGGCCAGGGAACTGTCTATGAACCTGGAAATATCGGAGGATTATGACTAGGAACTGTCTATGAACTTGGAAATATCGGAGGATTGCGACCAGGGAACTGTCTATGAACCTGGAGATATCAGAGGATTGCGACCAGGGAACTGTCTATGAACCTGGAAATATCGGAGGATTACGACCAGGGAACTGTCTATGAACCTGGAAATCGACTTCAATGCATTGGGAACGATGGTGGCAATGTTGGAATAGAGGAATGGCGTAGGATTGTGGAGGTGTCAGCAGGGGTGCCCCAACAATTTCAAGAAGTCACAGGATGAGCTAAACTGAACTGTGTAATCTTATAGAAGTTTAAACAAAATTGTAGTATCATGTAGAATTTTATAGTAAAAGTAAAGATCCCGTCACGATATGTGGCGAATAAAAATATTTGATGATAAGCCAATATTATTTTGTAACTTACGGGATGATGTTGTCAACATCATGCCGGCCGCCTTTACTTCCCGGACTGAACTGGTACCCATTTAAGGCTGGGTCGACCCGGGAGCCATTGTCGTCTGAAAAACCATTTCTGCCTCAACTGAGGAATGAACACTCAGATGTGAACCAGTGCGCTACGCAGTAGTTTATACAGATTTATAGTAACATGCATAATCTTATAGTGATTTATATAAATTTATAATAGGGTGTAAAATCTTATAGTGCTTTATATAAATTTATAATAGAATGTCAAATCTTATAGCGGCTTATATAAATTTATAATAGAATGTCAAATCTTCTAGTAGTCGAAAAGAAAGGCACTCACATCTGAAAGCGATGAACTGAAAGAGTGGGGGATCGAGTCCCACAAGTTTCAAGCGTACCCTAATCTCAAGGCTGGTAAGAACAGAATGCCTGAGTTACCTCCAGTCATCTCAACTGGTCGTCTTGCCACTGGTCCAAGGTAACTCGGAACGAGAGAAGGAGGTTGATGACAGCGCAGTTTCTTGCTCATTATAATCCAAATACAGCGCAAGTTACATCACCAAGACAAAAAGACTATGTGATGATTCACCATCAGTACTTGCGATGGGCACCTAATAAGCTTAATATACATAGGTTACAATCTCATGGAATGTTATATAACCTTATGGTAGTTTATATAATCTTATATATATATATATAATATTATGTATAATCTTATATTAGAATTTATAATCTTATATTAGAATGTAAAATCTTATAGTATGATGTGTCCCCATTCACTTGTTGAAAACTGACACTATTGTTGGAAATTGCTTGCAGGTCGTCCTGTGCAAGAGTCTCAACAGCATGGACACTCTGCCCTGTACACAGTTGCTACCAGCTCCTCCTTTGTACATGCTGTGGACAGGCATCCCAGTACCTTCAGTACCCCAAACAGGGCCCCACAACCACCACCCCTCCCACAGATTGAGACTCCATGGGTTGAGATCACAGAACAGCCCAAGTCAAGGGGGCTCAGGTTCAGATATGAATGTGAAGGAAGATCAGCTGGAAGTGTGCCTGGAGAGAATAGCACAAATGAGCACAGGACGTACCCCACGATTAAGGTGAGTCTAGATGACACAGGACGTACCCCACGATTAAGGTGAGTCTAGGGATCAAGACGCTGAGCAGCGCATGAGCTGCAGTGGTCAGTGACCCATAGCTGACTGCTAGCGTCAGGGCCTGCGAACCAGAGCTGCCAAGACCCTTCTATACCTCCACGCAGTGATTCTGGATAACAGGCTGCAGCAGGGCAGACTGGCTAAGGAGAAGGGATCGAAGAGGGAATGCTAACCCTGTACTCAAAAAATGCTTGCTGAAGTTGGATGTGTTGGACCTAAAGGTGCAAATATCGCAGTCTAGCTGTAAACTACGACACACCGCATTCCATTCTCTGGACTACATTCTGCTACTTAAGCCCTTTCAGGGTTTGGTAGCGGGAGATTGAGAACAAACGCAGAAGAAGAAGAAAGGTGAGTCTAGATGACACAAACACAGGACGTACCCCACGATTAAGGTGAGCCGAGATGACACAAAGGTTACCGACATCTTATTTATGTCCACTGTTGTGATTCTTCTTGTGCCAGGTTCGAGACACGTCTTGCTTAATTTGACTGAATGAGCATGTCAGGGATTTTTCATGATGTGACCACTTCTTTCAGTAAATGGGTACAAAGTCAGCGGAGAATTTCAGGGTCACCATAGGAGCTCATGCTCTGTGAGCAACACTTTCAAAGTCATCATAGAAGCTATACAGCTCATGCTCTGTTGGCAGCATTTTCATCAAAAAAAGGGACTGAGCCTGTATGGGGGTGCCAAGGTCCAGTGGTGTTGAACCATTCTCCATGTTTTTTCAGATGCTGTCGGATCTTATTGTTGGGATTCTCTTCTAGTGTGTTCAGTTAGTTAGTGTCACCACATGTTAGGGGATGTAGGTCAAGGAGACACGCAGCATGTTAGGGGATGTAGGTCAAGGAGACATGCCACATGTTAGGGGATGTAGGTCAAGGAGACACCCTACATGTTAGGGGATGTAGGTCAAGGAGACATGCCACATGTTAGGGGATGTAGGTCAAGGAGACAGACCACATGTTAGGGGATGTAGGGCAAGGAGACAGACCACATGTTGGGGGATGTAGGTTAAGGAGACAGACCACATGTTAGGGGATGTAGATCAAGGATAACTGTCACAAGATATGATAGACACACCACATGATGATGACTACAAACGTGAATCTCTCCCTGTATGCTCTCAATGTGCCACCATGACGGTACTGTGCCACCATGACGTTACTGTGCCACTATGATGGTAGTGTGCCACCATGATGGGACTATGACGTTACTGTGCCCCTGTATCAGTTCTAGCTGGAGCATGGGCATTTAGGGCAGGGGAGATTGGGCTGTCGACTCTAAGAACAAAGGTTACCTGAATTCGTGTCACGGTCAATCATCGGTTTGACACTAGGTCGACAAAGGAAACAAGAGGTTAAGGTGGAAGACTTTGTCTGGTACAGGGGTAAGGGTGGGGGTTCAGAGCTGACCACTCTGGCGTTCGGAATTAGCATGGATGGGGGGTGTGGTGACAGTCAGATGCTGCCACAACCGGTTACAACACTTAGAGTGACAGGGATTCTGGGATAGTCACCCAATAACAATTAGTTGGGGATAGTTCCAAATTAGAGTGATGGCTAAGTCAGACAACCAACAGAAGACCGTTGGACAGCCAGGTTGTGCTTGAGACTATAAAATACTCTGCAAGGATGAACTCAGGAGACTGGCTAGGAGGAGGCTGTCAGGAGTCTGAGAGTGAGTGACTTTGCAGAGTGACTGTACCTTCATACACCTTGAATTTTTGCTAGTCGCTCAATAGGTGTTTATGATGGACACCCTGTGAACAGTAAGAGATCTGAATGTGTGTTATATGTGTAGGACACTTTTGGGAACGATGTATGTTCTGAACAGTTACACAAGTGTACAGATCGCCTGAGGGTGAGATCTGAATGTGTGTCGTATGTGCAGAACACTTAGTGAATGATGCATGATCTAATTACATATGAATGTACAGATTCGCATGAATAAATGAAGTGATCTAAGTATTTGTGAATACACAGATTGCCTGATTGTAAGTGATCTGATTGTATGTGAATGTACAAATTCATCTGAACGTGTGAAGGGATGTGTGTAATCTGATCGTGAGGACGAGTTTGTTGATTATGTGTAAGCGTATATATTCACGCGATGTGAAGTGATCTAATTACATATGAATATACAGATCGCCTGATTGAAAGTGATCTGATTATATGTGAATGCACAGAACGACTGAGTACGTACTCCGATAGTGAGGACGAGTTTGTGATTGTGTGTTGAGTGTGCAGATAAGGGGAGTGTAGGTGCAAGAGCCTGGATATCATGTCCTTGGAGGAATCATCAAAGCTAGTGCTTAAAACCTCTGGTTATAGTTCAGTATATATATATTATGATTGTTTAGTTTAGATGTACAGTGCTTTTTGTTGATATTCATGTTATTAAATAATATTGTTTTGTTTTACGGTCAGGATAGTGTTTACTGTGTTATTGGCTGTGTGAAGTCATGTCGTGGTGTAGATACATGTTGTAACTCTTTAGATAAGTAACTACTCAGCTAAACCTAGACTCTACCACACTAAACTACTCAGCTAAACCTAGACTCTACCACACTAAACTACTCAGCTAAACCTAGACTCTACCACACTAAACTACTCAGCTAAACCTAGACTCTACCACACTAAACTACTCAGCTAAACCTAGACTCTACCACACTAAACTACTCAACTAAACCTAGACTCTACCACACTAAACTACTCAGCTAAACCTAGACTCTACCACACTAAACTACTCAGCTAAACCTAGACTCTACCACACTAAACTACTCAACTAAACCTAGACTCTACCACACTAAACTACTCAGCTAAACCTAGACTCTACCACACTAAACTACTCAGCTAAATCTAGACTCTACCACACTAAACCACCCAACTAAACCTAGACTCTACCACACTAAACTACTCAGCTAAACCTAGACTCTAAACTACTCAACTAAACCTAGACTCTACCACACTAAACTACTTAACTAAACCTGGACTCTACCACACTAAACTACTCAGCTAAACCTAGACTCTACCACACTAAACTACTCAGCTAAATCTAGACTCTACCACACTAAACCACTCAACTAAACCTAGACTCTACCACACTAAACTACTCAACTAAACCTAGACTCTACCACACTAAACTACTTAACTAAACCTGGACTCTACCACACTAAACTACTCAGCTAAACTTAGACTCTACCACACTAAACTACTCAGCTAAACCTAGACTCTACCACACTAAACTACTTAACTAAACCTGGACTCTACCACACTAAACTACTCAGCTAAACTTAGACTCTACCACACTAAACTACTCAGCTAAACCTAGACTCTACCACACTAAACTACTTAACTAAACCTGGACTCTACCACACTAAACTACTCAGCTAAACTTAGACTCTACCACACTAAACTATTCAGCTAATCCTAGACTCTACCACACTAAACTACTTAACTAAACCTGGACTCTACCACACTAAACTACTCAGCTAAACTTAGACTCTACCACACTAAACTACTCAACTAAACCTAGACTCTACCACACTAAACCACTCAACTAAACCTGGACTCTACCACACTAAACTACTCAGCTAAACTTAGACTCTACCACACTAAACTACTCAGCTAAACCTAGACTCTACCACACTAAACTACTTAACTAAACCTGGACTCTACCACACTAAACTACTCAGCTAAACTTAGACTCTACCACACTAAACTACTCAGCTAAACCTAGACTCTACCACACTAAACTACTTAACTAAACCTGGACTCTACCACACTAAACTACTCAGCTAAACTTAGACTCTACCACACTAAACTACTCAGCTAAACCTAGACTCTACCACACTAAACTACTTAACTAAACCTAGACTCTACCACACTAAACTACTCAGCTAAACCTAGACTCTACCACACTAAACTACTTAACTAAACCTAGACTCTACCACACTAAACTACTCAGCTAAACCTAGACTCTACCACACTAAACTACTTAACTAAACCTGGACTCTACCACACTAAACTACTCAGCTAAACTTAGACTCTACCACACTAAACTACTCAGCTAAACTTAGACTCTACCACACTAAACTACTTAACTAAACCTAGACTCTACCACACTAAACTACTCAGCTAAACCTAGACTCTACCACACTAAACTACTCAGCTAAACTTAGACTCTACCACACTAAACTACTTAACTAAACCTAGACTCTACCACACTAAACTACTCAGCTAAACCTAGACTCTACCACACTAAACTACTCAGCTAAACTTAGACTCTACCACACTAAACTACTCAGCTAAACCTAGACTCTACCACACTAAACTACTCAGCTAAACCTAGACTCTACCACACTAAACTACTCAGCTAAACTTAGACTCTACCACACTAAACTACTTAACTAAACCTAGACTCTACCACACTAAACTACTCAGCTAAACCTAGACTCTACCACACTAAACTACTCAGCTAAACCTAGACTCTACCACACTAAACTACTCAGCTAAACCTAGACTCTACCACACTAAACTACTTAACTAAACCTGGACTCTACCACACTAAACTACTTAACTAAACCTGGACTCTACCACACTAAACTACTCAGCTAAACCTAGACTCTACCACACTAAACTACTCAGCTAAACCTAGACTCTACCACACTAAACTACTCAGCTAAACCTAGACTCTACCACACTAAACTACTCAGCTAAACCTAGACTCTACCACACTAAACTACTCAACTAAACCTAGACTCTACCACACTAAACTACTCAGCTAAACCTAGACTCTACCACACTAAACTACTCAGCTAAATCTAGACTCTACCACACTAAACCACCCAACTAAACCTAGACTCTACCACACTAAACTACTCAGCTAAACCTAGACTCTAAACTACTCAACTAAACCTAGACTCTACCACACTAAACTACTTAACTAAACCTGGACTCTACCACACTAAACTACTCAGCTAAACCTAGACTCTACCACACTAAACTACTCAGCTAAATCTAGACTCTACCACACTAAACCACTCAACTAAACCTAGACTCTACCACACTAAACTACTCAACTAAACCTAGACTCTACCACACTAAACTACTTAACTAAACCTGGACTCTACCACACTAAACTACTCAGCTAAACTTAGACTCTACCACACTAAACTACTCAGCTAAACCTAGACTCTACCACACTAAACTACTTAACTAAACCTGGACTCTACCACACTAAACTACTCAGCTAAACTTAGACTCTACCACACTAAACTACTCAGCTAAACCTAGACTCTACCACACTAAACTACTTAACTAAACCTGGACTCTACCACACTAAACTACTCAGCTAAACTTAGACTCTACCACACTAAACTACTCAGCTAAACCTAGACTCTACCACACTAAACTACTTAACTAAACCTGGACTCTACCACACTAAACTACTCAGCTAAACTTAGACTCTACCACACTAAACTACTCAACTAAACCTAGACTCTACCACACTAAACCACTCAACTAAACCTGGACTCTACCACACTAAACTACTCAGCTAAACTTAGACTCTACCACACTAAACTACTCAGCTAAACCTAGACTCTACCACACTAAACTACTTAACTAAACCTGGACTCTACCACACTAAACTACTCAGCTAAACTTAGACTCTACCACACTAAACTACTCAGCTAAACCTAGACTCTACCACACTAAACTACTTAACTAAACCTGGACTCTACCACACTAAACTACTCAGCTAAACTTAGACTCTACCACACTAAACTACTCAGCTAAACCTAGACTCTACCACACTAAACTACTTAACTAAGCCTAGACTCTACCACACTAAACTACTCAGCTAAACTTAGACTCTACCACACTAAACTACTTAACTAAACCTAGACTCTACCACACTAAACTACTCAGCTAAACCTAGACTCTACCACACTAAACTACTCAGCTAAACTTAGACTCTACCACACTAAACTACTTAACTAAACCTAGACTCTACCACACTAAACTACTCAGCTAAACCTAGACTCTACCACACTAAACTACTCAGCTAAACTTAGACTCTACCACACTAAACTACTCAGCTAAACCTAGACTCTACCACACTAAACTACTCAGCTAAACCTAGACTCTACCACACTAAACTACTCAGCTAAACTTAGACTCTACCACACTAAACTACTTAACTAAACCTAGACTCTACCACACTAAACTACTCAGCTAAACCTAGACTCTACCACACTAAACTACTCAGCTAAACCTAGACTCTACCACACTAAACTACTCAGCTAAACCTAGACTCTACCACACTAAACTACTTAACTAAACCTGGACTCTACCACACTAAACTACTTAACTAAACCTGGACTCTACCACACTAAACTACTCAGCTAAACCTAGACTCTACCACACTAAACTACTCAGCTAAACCTAGACTCTACCACACTAAACTACTCAGCTAAACCTAGACTCTACCACACTAAACTACTCAGCTAAACCTAGACTCTACCACACTAAACTACTCAACTAAACCTAGACTCTACCACACTAAACTACTCAGCTAAACCTAGACTCTACCACACTAAACTACTCAGCTAAATCTAGACTCTACCACACTAAACCACCCAACTAAACCTAGACTCTACCACACTAAACTACTCAGCTAAACCTAGACTCTAAACTACTCAACTAAACCTAGACTCTACCACACTAAACTACTTAACTAAACCTGGACTCTACCACACTAAACTACTCAGCTAAACCTAGACTCTACCACACTAAACTACTCAGCTAAATCTAGACTCTACCACACTAAACCACTCAACTAAACCTAGACTCTACCACACTAAACTACTCAACTAAACCTAGACTCTACCACACTAAACTACTTAACTAAACCTGGACTCTACCACACTAAACTACTCAGCTAAACTTAGACTCTACCACACTAAACTACTCAGCTAAACCTAGACTCTACCACACTAAACTACTTAACTAAACCTGGACTCTACCACACTAAACTACTCAGCTAAACTTAGACTCTACCACACTAAACTACTCAGCTAAACCTAGACTCTACCACACTAAACTACTTAACTAAACCTGGACTCTACCACACTAAACTACTCAGCTAAACTTAGACTCTACCACACTAAACTACTCAGCTAAACCTAGACTCTACCACACTAAACTACTTAACTAAACCTGGACTCTACCACACTAAACTACTCAGCTAAACTTAGACTCTACCACACTAAACTACTCAACTAAACCTAGACTCTACCACACTAAACCACTCAACTAAACCTGGACTCTACCACACTAAACTACTCAGCTAAACTTAGACTCTACCACACTAAACTACTCAGCTAAACCTAGACTCTACCACACTAAACTACTTAACTAAACCTGGACTCTACCACACTAAACTACTCAGCTAAACTTAGACTCTACCACACTAAACTACTCAGCTAAACCTAGACTCTACCACACTAAACTACTTAACTAAACCTGGACTCTACCACACTAAACTACTCAGCTAAACTTAGACTCTACCACACTAAACTACTCAGCTAAACCTAGACTCTACCACACTAAACTACTTAACTAAACCTAGACTCTACCACACTAAACTACTCAGCTAAACTTAGACTCTACCACACTAAACTACTTAACTAAACCTAGACTCTACCACACTAAACTACTCAGCTAAACCTAGACTCTACCACACTAAACTACTCAGCTAAACTTAGACTCTACCACACTAAACTACTCAGCTAAACCTAGACTCTACCACACTAAACTACTCAGCTAAACCTAGACTCTACCACACTAAACTACTCAGCTAAACTTAGACTCTACCACACTAAACTACTTAACTAAACCTAGACTCTACCACACTAAACTACTCAGCTAAACCTAGACTCTACCACACTAAACTACTCAGCTAAACCTAGACTCTACCACACTAAACTACTCAGCTAAACCTAGACTCTACCACACTAAACTACTTAACTAAACCTGGACTCTACCACACTAAACTACTTAACTAAACCTGGACTCTACCACACTAAACCACTCAACTAAACCTAGACTCTACCACACTAAACTACTCAGCTAAACCTAGACTCTACCACACTAAACTACTCAGCTAAACCTAGACTCTACCACACTAAACTACTTAACTAAACCTGGACTCTACCACACTAAACTACTCAGCTAAACTTAGACTCTACCACACTAAACTACTTAACTAAACCTAGACTCTACCACACTAAACTACTCAGCTAAACCTAGACTCTACCACACTAAACTACTCAGCTAAACTTAGACTCTACCACACTAAACTACTCAGCTAAACCTAGACTCTACCACACTAAACTACTCAGCTAAACCTAGACTCTACCACACTAAACTACTCAGCTAAACTTAGACTCTACCACACTAAACTACTTAACTAAACCTAGACTCTACCACACTAAACTACTCAGCTAAACCTAGACTCTACCACACTAAACTACTCAGCTAAACCTAGACTCTACCACACTAAACTACTCAGCTAAACCTAGACTCTACCACACTAAACTACTTAACTAAACCTGGACTCTACCACACTAAACTACTTAACTAAACCTGGACTCTACCACACTAAACTACTCAGCTAAACCTAGACTCTACCACACTAAACTACTCAGCTAAACCTAGACTCTACCACACTAAACTACTCAGCTAAACCTAGACTCTACCACACTAAACTACTCAGCTAAACCTAGACTCTACCACACTAAACTACTCAACTAAACCTAGACTCTACCACACTAAACTACTCAGCTAAACCTAGACTCTAGCACACTAAACTACTCAGCTAAATCTAGACTCTACCACACTAAACCACCCAACTAAACCTAGACTCTACCACACTAAACTACTCAGCTAAACCTAGACTCTAAACTACTCAACTAAACCTAGACTCTACCACACTAAACTACTTAACTAAACCTGGACTCTACCACACTAAACTACTCAGCTAAACCTAGACTCTACCACACTAAACTACTCAGCTAAATCTAGACTCTACCACACTAAACCACTCAACTAAACCTAGACTCTACCACACTAAACTACTCAACTAAACCTAGACTCTACCACACTAAACTACTTAACTAAACCTGGACTCTACCACACTAAACTACTCAGCTAAACTTAGACTCTACCACACTAAACTACTCAGCTAAACCTAGACTCTACCACACTAAACTACTTAACTAAACCTGGACTCTACCACACTAAACTACTCAGCTAAACTTAGACTCTACCACACTAAACTACTCAGCTAAACCTAGACTCTACCACACTAAACTACTTAACTAAACCTGGACTCTACCACACTAAACTACTCAGCTAAACTTAGACTCTACCACACTAAACTACTCAGCTAAACCTAGACTCTACCACACTAAACTACTTAACTAAACCTGGACTCTACCACACTAAACTACTCAGCTAAACTTAGACTCTACCACACTAAACTACTCAACTAAACCTAGACTCTACCACACTAAACCACTCAACTAAACCTGGACTCTACCACACTAAACTACTCAGCTAAACTTAGACTCTACCACACTAAACTACTCAGCTAAACCTAGACTCTACCACACTAAACTACTTAACTAAACCTGGACTCTACCACACTAAACTACTCAGCTAAACTTAGACTCTACCACACTAAACTACTCAGCTAAACCTAGACTCTACCACACTAAACTACTTAACTAAACCTGGACTCTACCACACTAAACTACTCAGCTAAACTTAGACTCTACCACACTAAACTACTCAGCTAAACCTAGACTCTACCACACTAAACTACTTAACTAAACCTAGACTCTACCACACTAAACTACTCAGCTAAACTTAGACTCTACCACACTAAACTACTTAACTAAACCTAGACTCTACCACACTAAACTACTCAGCTAAACCTAGACTCTACCACACTAAACTACTCAGCTAAACTTAGACTCTACCACACTAAACTACTCAGCTAAACCTAGACTCTACCACACTAAACTACTCAGCTAAACCTAGACTCTACCACACTAAACTACTCAGCTAAACTTAGACTCTACCACACTAAACTACTTAACTAAACCTAGACTCTACCACACTAAACTACTCAGCTAAACCTAGACTCTACCACACTAAACTACTCAGCTAAACCTAGACTCTACCACACTAAACTACTCAGCTAAACCTAGACTCTACCACACTAAACTACTTAACTAAACCTGGACTCTACCACACTAAACTACTTAACTAAACCTGGACTCTACCACACTAAACCACTCAACTAAACCTAGACTCTACCACACTAAACTACTCAGCTAAACCTAGACTCTACCACACTAAACTACTCAGCTAAACCTAGACTCTACCACACTAAACTACTTAACTAAACCTGGACTCTACCACACTAAACCACTCAACTAAACCTAGACTCTACCACACCACCACTTACATGGCAACGGATCTTGGGTTTATCTCTGATCTCAACGCACCTTCTGTAAATGAGTACATAACTTATAGTTCAGGAAAATATAGTGGTGATCAAGGGGGTAGGTCACCCCACATCAAGGCAGTAGGGCCACCCCACATCAAGGGAGCAGGTCACCCCACATCAAGGGGGTAGGTCACCCCACATCAAGGCAGTAGGGCCACCCCACATCAAGGGAGCAGGGCCACCCCACATCAAGGGAGCAGGTCACCCCACATCAAGGGGGTAGGTCACCCCACATCAAGGCAGTAGGGCCACCCCACATCAAGGGAGCAGGGCCACCCCACATCAAGGGAGCAGGTCACCCCACATCAAGGGGGTAGGTCACCCCACATCAAGGCAGTAGGGCCACCCCACATCAAGGGAGCAGGGCCACCCCACATCAAGGGAGCAGGTCACCCCACATCAAGGGGGTAGGTCACCCCACATCAAGGGGGTAGGTCACCCCACATCAAGGGGGTAGGTCACCCCACATCAAGGGAGCAGGGTCACCCCACATCAAGGCAGGAGGTCACCCCACATCAAGGCAGGAGGACAGCCCACATCAAGGGAGCAGGGTCACCCCACATCAAGGGAGTAGGTCACCCCACATCAAGGCAGGAGGTCACCCCACATCAAGGGAGCAGGGTCACCCCACATCAAGGCAGGAGGTCACCCCACATCAAGGCAGGAGGTCACCCCACATCAAGGGAGCAGGGTCACCCCACATCAAGGGAGTAGGTCACCCCACATCAAGGCAGGAGGTCACCCCACATCAAGGCAGTAGGTCACCCCACATCAAGGGAGCAGGGTCACCCCACATCAAGGGAGTAGGTCACCCCACATCAAGGCAGTAGGTCACCCCACATCAAGGCAGTAGGTCACCCCACATCAAGGCAGTAGGTCACCCCACATCAAGGGAGCAGGGTCACCCCACATCAAGGGAGTAGGTCACCCCACATCAAGGCAGTAGGTCACCCCACATCAAGGCAGTAGGTCACCCCACATCAAGGGAGCAGGGTCACCCCACATCAAGGGAGTAGGTCACCCCACATCAAGGCAGTAGGTCACCCCACATCAAGGGAGCAGGGCCACCCCACATCAAGGGAGCAGGGCCACCCCACATCAAGGGAGCAGGGCCACCCCACATCAAGGGAGCAGGGCCACCCCACATCAAGGGAGCAGGGCCACCCCACATCAAGGGAGCAGGGCCACCCCACATCAAGGCAGTAGGTCACCCCACATCAAGGGAGCAGGGCCACCCCACATCAAGGGAGCAGGGCCACCCCACATCAAGGGAGCAGGGCCACCCCACATCAAGGCAGTAGGTCACCCCACATCAAGGCAGTAGGTCACCCCACATCAAGGGAGCAGGGCCACCCCACATCAAGGGAGCAGGGCCACCCCACATCAAGGGAGCAGGGCCACCCCACATCAAGGGAGCAGGGCCACCCCACATCAAGGCAGTAGGTCACCCCACATCAAGGCAGTAGGTCACCCCACATCAAGGGAGCAGGGCCACCCCACATCAAGGCAGTAGGTCACCCCACATCAAGGCAGTAGGTCACCCCACATCAAGGCAGTAGGTCACCCCACATCAAGGCAGTAGGTCACCCCACATCAAGGGAGCAGGGTCACCCCACATCAAGGGAGCAGGGCCACCCCACATCATTGGAACAGGTCACCCCACATAAGGGAAGAGGTCACCCCACATGACAAAAGGTTCAGACCTAATACAATGAAGTTTCTCAAACACTTCATACATGATGGCAGCAGTGCAGACTACCTCAGCCCTTGTATTATCACCCTGCAGAAGGGAAACCATACTGTTGTGGGTTAAAGGTCAGCTTGTTGTTCTTTTGTAGATACACAACTACAGTGGACCTGCCATCATAGTGGTGTCTTGTGTAACCAAAGAGCAGCCACCTTACTGTAAGCCTCACCCTCATGCCATCGTGGGCAGGGACTGCAAGAAAGGGGTCTGTACTCTCAGGGTCAAGGACACCAGTGACAAGATTGCGTAAGTCACTGTCCAGCCATTTCAGTATTCCACCTAGTTCATCCACCCAGACTGGTGACAGCATACCTTCACTACCATACCCAGACTGGTGACAGCATACCTTCACTACCCAGACTGGTGACAGCATACCTTCACTACCATACCCAGACTGGTGACAGCATGCCTTCACTACCTAGACTGGGGACAGCATACCTTCACTAGTATATCCAGACTGGTGACAGCATGCCTTCACTACCCAGGCTGGTGACAGCATACCTTCACTACCATACTCAGACTGGTGACAGCATACCTTCACTAGTATACCCAGACTGGTGACAGCATGCCTTCACTACCCAGGCTGGTGACAACATATCTTCACTACCATACTCAGACTGGTGACAGCATACCTTCACTAGTATACCCAGACTGGTGACAGCATACCTTCACTACCCAGACTGGTGACAGCATACCTTCACTACCCAGACTGGTGACAGCATACCTTCACTAGTATGCCCAGACTGGTGACAGCATACCTTCACTACCATACCCAGACTGGTGACAGCATACCTTCACTACCATACCCATGTGTATGTATGTTTATGTGTGTATGCATGTATGTGTGTATGTACATGCATGTGTATGTGCATGAATGTATGTAGCAGTGTGTACACCATCAAGGGACCAGGTCCCTACATTCAAGCCTTTCCTAAAGTATAGCATGTGTGTGCTTGTGTAACAGCGAGCACACCAAAATCAACATCTTCCAAGCAAAAGTGTGTCTCATAAGGTCTCAGGTCATCTTTAGCCAACATGTTCTATGTAACAGTGGGCTCAGTAAGGTCCCAGGTAGGCACAGTGGGTTGAAGGTCCCAGATAGGCACAGTGGGTTGAAGGTCCCAGGTAGGCACAGTGCGTTGAAGGTCCCAGGTAGGCACAGTGGGTTGAAGGTCCCAGGTAGGCACATTGGGTTGAAGGTCCCAGGTAGGCACAGTGGGTTGAAGGTCCCAGGTAGGCACAGTGGGTTGAAGGTCCCAGGTAGGCACAGTGGGTTGAAGGTCCCAGGTAGGCACAGTGGGTTGAAGGTCTCAGGTAGGCACAGTGGGTTGCATCTTGCTCCCGCAGATAACATCTGGCATATCCACACTGCAGTACCTACTTTATCCAGGTTTTTCATCATTGTTATGGATTGACATGGAAATGATCCCATTAGTTTCATCCATTCTTTCATTCAGATGTTCATCCTCTCATTCAGATGTTCATCCTCTCATTCAGATGTTCATCCTCTCATTCAGATGTTCATCCTCTCATTCAAATATTAATCCTCTCATTCAGATGTTCATCCTCTCATTCAGATGTTCATCCTCTCATTCAGATGTTCATCCTCTCATTCAGATGTTCATCCTCTCATTCAGATGTTCATCCTCTCATTCAAATAATCATCCTTTCATTCAGATGTTCATCCATTCTGTCATTTATTAACAAAAATCCTGTTCATTGTTTAGATTCCCACAGATTGGTATTCAGTGTGCCAAAAAAAAGGATGTCGAAGGCGCCTTAAAACTACGAAAAGAAATCAACGTGGACCCATTTCAAAGTAAGTTTTGTGTAGACCCATTTCAAAGTAAGTTTTGTGTAGACCCATTTCAAAGCAAGTTTTGTGTAGACCCATTTCAAAGCAAGTTTTGTGTAGACCCGTTTCATAGTAAGTTTTGAGTAGAACCGTTTCAAAGTAAGTTTTGTGCAGTGAAATTTGGCTTTTTATTTATCATTTTAGAAGTGCTTGTGAATGTGAGTTTAGAAGCAAACCATTTTCTCATGCTCCATTTTATTGTGGAGTTATTACAGATACTGTTTGACAAGACACACACTTCTCTCTAAGACATCAGAGTTTGAAAAGACACAAGACACTTCTCTCAGACAGCAGTTTGACAAAACACAAGACACTTCTCTCTAAGACATCAGAGTTTGACAAGACACTTCTCTCAGACAGCAGTTTGACAAAACACAAGACACTACTCTAAAAGACATCAGCAGCGTTTGACAATGAACAAGAATATCTGAATTGTCGGACTCTTAAATAATTCTCTGTCCACCACCGATTTCTCCATTATTTTCTTCTCTTTCTATCAGATGTGCCCCATTCTTCTGTATCCACATTTCCAAAACATCAATTATTTTCTCCAAACATTTGTTGAATGTCCATGTTTCTACAATACAATAGTGCGCTTAGGCGACCAAGGCCCCTCGCGTCGTATGACCATATTCATGACTTCGTTTGACGGTCGCGTCCCAGGCGGCCTGCAGTTCTGTTGGGGAGGTGGCGGTCTGTTTTAACCAGGTGTTGTGAGGGCAGCTTCGAGGACGTCTCTAAGATGAGTATGGCTTATTCCCGTCACTCGCCCCCACAGCCTGTCACATCATCTCGTGGAGTGGGGCTTTCCGGGAAATGCGAACGTGACCGAAGAGGGAGAGATGGCATCAATCAATTGTTGAGACAATGTCTTTAAGTTATATACGTGTAACTACTTCCTTAGCAACCAACGAACTACTTCCTTGACTGTTGAATATCATGTCATACCAGTGGATCCCGAGGATGCGTCTCTGGTTGCGCAGGTGAAAGGCCTCAAGACACTGCTGGTCCCTCTGTAGTACTCCAGGGCTCGGAACCGTACAGGAGACTGGGGACAATGCAGGAGGAGTAATATACAAAGCCTAGTCTCCAGGGAGAGTCTCTGCTGGAACCAAACTCTACGGAGCTAGTGCATTGATGAAGTCCCTATGCCAATCTTACGGGTGATGTCGTGACAGCTGAGTGCGTCATAGGACTGTCTGCTGCCGAGGTATACAAAGTCTTCGGTGGCTGCAATAGGGTTATCATTTAAGGTGATGGTCAATGCAGAGGAACCCTTGCTGAGGTTTTGGATTTTTGTCTTCGTTCACGAGATGTTCAAGCCTAGGTGGGTAGCCGATCGATCCAGTGCCTCTGGGGGCTCTGAGAATCGTGGCCAGGTATGACAACGTCATCGGCGTAGGCGAGATCGGTTACCAGAGAGTTGCCAACAAGGACCCTTGGGTTGTGTGCAGCAGATTGTGTGAGGATCCAGTCGATGGTACAGCAGAAAAGTGCAGGGGTTGAGACACAACCCTGTCGGACACCGGATGATGTAGAGAACTCCATCGTGAGATTCCACCCGAGTCTAATTTTGTCGTTTGTATAACTGCGGAGCTCCTCAATTAGGGTCAGCAAGGTACCTGGGATACCCACGCATTGTAGGGCCTGCCACAGGACGTGTCTATCTACAGAATCAAAGGCAGCCCTGAGATCAACATAGATGATGTGGAGAGGACGGTTAAACTCACGATGTAGTTCTATGAGGAGGCGGAGGGTGAGATTGGCATCGATGGTGGAGCAGAAGTTTTGAACCCTGACTGTTGGAGGCTCAGATGTCTCGTTAACAGGGTCTGCAGTCTGGAGAGGAGCACATGTGTGACAGACGGTAGGGTAAGATGCCTGTAATTGCCGCATTCCAATTGGGAGCCTTTCACATGCCGCGGGCACTTGGCTGGTGTTCCACACGTCACTCTTTTCCTCCGGGATTGCCAGGGTGGACACTGTCAGCCAAGGTTTCCGGGTTGTCTTCCTATGACCCAAGACTGTGTCTGCAGCTTCATGATGGATGGCCTGAGTGACGATGGACCAGACAGATTTTGGATGTCAAGATATGACTCGTGTTGGTGGATGTCAAGATATGACTCGTGTTGGTAAAAACAGGTTCCACTGTTCATATTCTCTTCCTGATTTCCATGTCATATCTGCAATTTTCCGTTATTATGTGTTATTATATTTTCTGTTATTGTGTGTTATTATATTTTCTGTTATTGTGTGTTATTATATTTTCTGTTATTGTGTGTTATTATATTTTCTGTTATTGTGTGTTATTATATTTTCTGTTATTATGTGTTATTATATTTTCTGTTATTATGTGTTATTATATTTTCCGTTATTATGTGTTACTATATTTTCAGTTATTATGTGTTATAATATTTTCCTCATACGTGTGGTTAATTTGTTGATGTGTACTTGTTTCAGCTGGATTTGAACATGCCCAGTCCAACATTGATCTGAATGTTGTACGTCTGTGTTTTCAAGTGTTCTTGCCTAATGAGCAAGGCAAGGTCACCAGAGTTGTTCCTCCAGAAGTCTCACAGGCCATTCATGATAAAAGTCAGTTGTGTTGACAGTTCAATGTGCCAGTATGTCCTCATATGTCTTGAAAGGTGCTTTACAACAGCGCTATTTGTAACAATAATGAAATCATTGCTTGCTTGTATGTTATTGGGAGGGAGAAGAATTGCTTGAATGTCCTTGGTATGGAGAAGAATTGCTTGAATGTCCTTGGCATATAGAGAAATTGCTTGAATGTCCTTGATATATAGAATAGTTGCTTGAATGTTATTGAGGTGGAGAAAAATTGCTTGAATGTCCTTGGGATGGAGAAGAATTGCTTGAATGTCCTTGGGAGCGAGAAGAATTGCTTGAATGTCCTTGGCATATAGAGAAATTGCTTGAATGTCCTTGGGAGGGAGAAGAATTGCTTGAATGTCCTTGGGAGCGAGAAGAATTGCTTGAATGTCCTTGGGAGCGAGAAGAATTGCTTGAATGTCCTTGGCATATAGAGGAATTGCTTGAATGTCCTTGGCATATAGAAGAATTGAACATCATAAAATTGTCAGCCTTACTGAAGGCAGACATTTTGTGGGAAAGTCAACTGATAGAAAGTTGTACGTCATTGGACCAAGACACATAACTTTTGTGTAGAGTTTGGCAGTAGGGGTACATTGTAATAATGTCAGATAAGTAAGTGGTGTGTCACATGTCAAGATGCAAACTCTTTCCAATCTAGAATCATCCAAAGATTTGGTCATCTGTCGAGTGGATAAAAGCTCGGGCAAGGCACACGGAAATGATGAAGTTTTCTTGCTGTGTGACAAAGTCAATAAAGGTATGTCAACTTATCTTGCTGTGTGACAAAGTCAATAAAGGTATGTCAACTTGTCTCGAGGTGTGACAAAGTCAGTAAAGGTATGTCAATTTGTCTCGAGGTGTGACAAAGTCAGTAAAGGTATGTCAATTTGTCTTGAGGTCTAGTTGTCAGAAAGCTAACAACCCAGAACTGGCAGAAACCTGGAAGCTGCCTTTGCCATTTTTCTTCTTCTTCTTCTTTGTTGTTTATTCCCAATCCTCCCGCTACCAAGCCATGAGCATTTTCAAACTCCAGCTATCAAGCCCTGAAAAGGGCTTTGCAAGTGGCAGGATGTTGTCCAAATGTGGAGAAAGGTCTGGTCACCTCTAGGTCACTGGCCCTGACACTAGCAGTCAGCTTGGCCACCATCAACACTTCAACGTTATTGACAGACCTCTGCTCAACAATTCTATTAAGATACAAATGTGTGTTCCTCAATAATCATCTTAAAAATGTTTGAGAAAATATTTACTAAAACATTCAGTTCAATGGTAGGTGCACAAGTTATGTGTTATCTTAGTTCTGTTAGCTTAGTTCTGTTATCTTAGTTCTGTTATCTGTGGTCTTAGTTCTGTTATCTGTGGTCTTAGTTCTGTTATCTGTTATCTTAGTTCTGTTATCTGTGATCTTAATTCTGTTATATGTGGTCTAAGTTCTGTGGTCTTAGTTCTGTTATCTTAGTTCTGTTATCTGTGATCTTAATTCTGTTATATGTGGTCTTAGTTCTGTTATCTGTGATCTTAGTTCTGTTATCTGTTGTCTAAGTTCTGTGGTCTTAGTTCTGTTATCTTAGTTCTGTTATCTGTGATCTTAATTCTGTTATATGTGGTCTTAGTTCTGTTATCTGTGATCTTAGTTCTGTTATCTGTTGTCTAAGTTCTGTGGTCTTAGTTCTGTTATCTTAGTTCTGTTATCTGTGATCTTAATTCTGTTATATGTGGTCTTAGTTCTGTTATCTGTGATCTTAGTTCTGTTATCTGTTGTCTAAGTTCTGTGGTCTTAGTTCTGTGATCTTAGTTCTGTTATCTATGATATTAGTTCTGTTATCTTAGCTCTCTTATCTGTTATCTTAGTTCTGTTATCTATGATTCTGTTTATATTAATATTCCTGCATCTCTTCGGATGTTGTTCTTGTGTAGCGACCGTTTCTTTGCTAAACTCTGGTTGGGATTATCCTTTTACAGAGGACATCAGAGTCAGGTTCTACGAAGAGGACAGCCAAGGGAATACTGTCTGGGAGGACTTTGGGGACTTTGGGCAAGGAGATGTCCACAGACAGGTACTGTGTCTAGAGATTTTCTGTTCACTCAATGTTTTCTATCTCTTAGGGACTGATGTATGATATGGGGGAAACATGGCTGGAGTATAAAGGTGTTTCACTTGGGGAAAACATGGCTGGAGTATAAAGGTGTTTCACTTGGGGAAAACATGGCTGGAGTATAACGGTGTTTTATATGGGGGAAAACATGGCTGGAGTATAAAGGTGTTTCACTTGGGGAAAACATGGCTGGAGTATAAAGGTGTTTCACTTGGGGAAAACATGGCTGGAGTATAAAGGTGTTTTATATGGGGGAAAACATGGCTGGAGTATAAAGGTGTTTCACTTGGGGAAAACATGGCTGGAGTATAAAGGTGTTTCATATGGGGGAAAACATGGCTGGAGTATAAAGGTGTTTCACTTGGGGAAAACATGGCTGGAGTATAAAGGTGTTTCATATGGGGGAAAACATGGCTGGAGTATAAAGGTGTTTCATATGGGGGAAACATGGCTGGAGTATAAAGGTGTTTCATATGGGGGAAACATGGCTGGAGTATAAAGGTGTTTCATATGGGGGAAAACATGGCTGGAGTATAAAGGTGTTTCACTTGGGGAAAACATGGCTGGGGTATAAAGGTGTTTCATATGGGGGAAAACATGGCTGGAGTATAAAGGTGTTTCATATGGGGGAAAACATGGCTGGAGTATAAAGGTGTTTCACTTGGGGAAAACATGGCTGGAGTATAACGGTGTTTTATATGGGGGAAAACATGGCTGGAGTATAAAGGTGTTTCACTTGGGGAAAACATGGCTGGAGTATAAAGGTGTTTCACTTGGGGAAAACATGGCTGGAGTATAAAGGTGTTTTATATGGGGGAAAACATGGCTGGAGTATAAAGGTGTTTCACTTGGGGAAAACATGGCTGGAGTATAAAGGTGTTTCATATGGGGGAAAACATGGCTGGAGTATAAAGGTGTTTCACTTGGGGAAAACATGGCTGGAGTATAAAGGTGTTTCATATGGGGGAAAACATGGCTGGAGTATAAAGGTGTTTCATATGGGGGAAACATGGCTGGAGTATAAAGGTGTTTCATATGGGGGAAACATGGCTGGAGTATAAAGGTGTTTCATATGGGGGAAAACATGGCTGGAGTATAAAGGTGTTTCACTTGGGGAAAACATGGCTGGGGTATAAAGGTGTTTCATATGGGGGAAAACATGGCTGGAGTATAAAGGTGTTTCATATGGGGGAAACATGGCTGGAGTATAAAGGTGTTTCATATGGGGGAAAACATGGCTGGAGTATAAAGGTGTTTCATATGGGGGAAAACATGGCTGGAGTATAAAGGTGTTTCATATGGGGGAAACATGGCTGGAGTATAAAGGTGTTTCATATGGGGGAAAACATGGCTGGAGTATAAAGGTGTTTCATATGGGGGGGAAACATGGCTGGAGTATAAAGGTGTTTCATATGGGGGAAAACATGGCTGGAGTATAAAGGTGTTTCACTTGGGGAAAACATGGCTGGGGTATAAAGATGTTTCACTTGGGGCAAACATGGCTGGGGTATAAAGGTGTTTCACTTAGGGCAAACATGGCTGGAGTATAAAGGTGTTTCACTTGGGGAAAACATGGCTGGGGTATAAAGATGTTTCACTTGGGGTAAACATGGCTGGGGTATAAAGGTGTTTCATATGGGGGAAAACATGGCTGGAGTATAAAGGTGTTTCATATGGGGGAAAACATGGCTGGAGTATAAAGGTGTTTCACTTGGGGTAAACATGGCTGGGGTATAAAGGTGTTTCATATGGGGGAAAACATTGCTGGAGTATAAAGATGTTTCACTTGGGGCAAACATGGCTGGAGTATAAAGATGTTTCATATAGAGGCAAACATGGGTAGGGGTATAAAGGTGTTTCACTTGGAGCAAACATGGCTGGGGTATAAAGGTGTTTCATATAGAGGCAGACATGGGTGGAGTATAAAGGTGTTTCACTTGGAGCAAACATGGCTGGGGTATAAAGGTGTTTCATATAGAGGCAGACATGGGTGGAGTATAAAGGTGTTTCACATGGAGCAAACATGGCTGGGGTATAAAGGTGTTTCATATAGAGGCAGACATGGGTGGAGTATAAAGGTGTTTCACTTGGAGCAAACATGGCTGGGGTATAAAGGTGTTTCCAATGGAGGCAAACATGGCTGAGGTATAACGGTGTATCACTTGGATGTGGCCCAAGTACAGAAGATGATATCTTGTCTTTGGCGATGAAACATTGGAAAAAAGTGAAAGAGAATGCCCTCTGGCACATTTGTTCTCCTTTGCCAACATGAGGTCATCACTCTGAGTGTGTGTGGTTGACCAGGCTAATGGAGGCACAGAACATGTAGGTACAGAACATGCAGGCACAGAACATGCAGGCACAGAACATACAGCACAGAACATGCAGGCACAGAACATACAGGCAGAGAACATGCAGGCAGAGAACATACATCACAGAACATGTAGGCAGAGAACATGCAGGCAGAGAACATGCAGACATATCTTATCTGCAGTGAGGGAAAATTTTCTCTGTGATTGCTGGTCCATCCTGGACTGCATTTAGGCAGTACTTCTGTCTGTCTGTGACCTGCCCTCTCTAGTGTCTGTGACCTGCCCTCTCTAGTGTCTGTGACCTCCCCTATCTAGTGTCTGTGACCTCCTCCTCCCTCCCCCCTCTAGTGTCTGTGACCTCCTCCTCCCTCCCCCCTCTAGTGTCTGTGACCTCCTCCTCCCTCCCCCCTCTAGTGTCTGTGACCTCCCCTTTCTAGTGTCTGTGACCTCCCCTTTCTAGTGTCTGTGACCTCCTCCCCCCTCTAATGTCTGCATGAACAAGGATAAGGGTTTGAGCAAACCAGCACAAGATGTCACCTCAGACACTCCACCAAGATGTCGCCTCAGACACTCCACCAAGATGTCGCCACATACACTCCACCAAGATGTCGCCACATACACTCCACCAAGATGTCGCCTCAGACACTCCACCAAGATGTCGCCTCAGACACTCCACCAAGATGTCGCCTCAGACACTCCACCAAGATGTCGCCTCAGACACTCCACCAAGATGTCGCCTCAGACACTCCACCAAGATGTCGCCTCAGACACTCCACCAAGATGTCGCCTCAGACACTCCACCAAGATGTCGCCTCAGACACTCCACCAAGATGTCGCCTCAGACACTCCACCAAGATGTCGCCTCAGACACTCCACCAAGATGTCGCCTCAGACACTCCACTAAGATGTCGCCTCAGACACTCCACCAAGATGTCGCCTCAGACACTCCACCAAGATGTCACCTCAGACACTCCACCAAGATGTCACCTCAGACACTCCACCAAGATGTCACCTCAGACACTCCACCAAGATGTCACCTCAGACACTCCACCAAGATGTCACCTCAGACACTCCACCAAGATGTCACCTCAGACACTCCACCAAGATGTCACCTCAGACACTCCACCAAGATGTCACCTCAGACACTCCACCAAGATGTCACCTCAGACACTCCACCAAGATGTCACCTCAGACACTCCACCAAGATGTCACCTCAGACACTCCACCAAGATGTCACCTCAGACACTCCACCAAGATGTCACCTCAGACACTCCACCAAGATGTCACCTCAGACACTCCACCAAGATGTCACCTCAGACACTCCACCAAGATGTCACCTCAGACACTCCACCAAGATGTCACCTCAGACACTCCACCAAGATGTCACCTCAGACACTCCACCAAGATGTCACCTCAGACACACCACCAAGATGTCACCTCAGACACTCCACCAAGATGTCACCTCAGACACTCCACCAAGATGTCACCTCAGACACTCCACCAAGATGTCACCTCAGACACTCCACCAAGATGTCACCTCAGACACTCCACCAAGATGTCACCTCAGACACTCCACCAAGATGTCACCTCAGACACTCCACCAAGATGTCACCTCAGACACTCCACCAAGATGTCACCTCAGACACTCCACCAAGATGTCACCTCAGACACTCCACCAAGATGTCACCTCAGACACTCCACCAAGATTTCACCTCAGACACTCCACCAAGATGTCACCTCAGACACTCCACCAAGATGTCACCTCAGACACTCCACCAAGATGTCACCTCAGACACTCCACCAAGATGTCACCTCAGACACTCCACCAAGATGTCACCTCAGACACTCCACCAAGATGTCACCTCAGACACTCCACCAAGATGTCACCTCAGACACACCACCAAGATGTCACCTCAGACACTCCACCAAGATGTCACATCAGACACTCCACCAAGATGTCACCTCAGACACTCCACCAAGATGTCACCTCAGACACTCCACCAATATGTCACCTCAGACACTCCACCAAGATGTCACCTCAGACACTCCACCAAGATGTCACCTCAGACACTCCACCAAGATGTCACCTCAGACACTCCACCAAGATGTCACCTCAGACACTCCACCAAGATGTCACCTCAGACACTCCACCAATATGTCACCTCAGACACTCCACCAAGATGTCACCTCAGACACTCCACCAAGATGTCACCTCAGACACTCCACCAAGATGTCACCTCAGACACTCCACCAAGATGTCACCTCAGACACTCCACCAAGATGTCACCTCAGACACTCCACCAAGATGTCGCCTCAGACACTCCACCAAGATGTCGCCTCAGACACTCCACCAAGATGTCGCCTCAGACACTCCATCAAGATGTCGCCTCAGACACTCCACCAAGATGTCGCCTCAGACACTCCACCAAGATGTCGCCTCAGACACTCCACCAAGATGTCGCCTCATACACTCCACCAAGATGTCACCTCAGACACTCCACCAAGATGTCACCTCAGACACTCCACCAAGATGTCGCCTCAGACACTCCACCAAGATGTCGCCTCAGACACTCCATCAAGATGTCGCCTCAGACACTCCACCAAGATGTCGCCTCAGACACTCCACCAAGATGTCGCCTCAGACACTCCACCAAGATGTCGCCTCATACACTCCACCAAGATGTCGCCACATACACTCCACCAAGATGTCACCTCAGACACTCCACCAAGATGTCACCTCAGACACTCCACCAAGATGTCACCTCAGACACTCCACCAAGATGTCACCTCAGACACTCCACCAAGATGTCACCTCAGACACTCCACCAAGATGTCGCCTCAGACACTCCACCAAGATGTCGCCTCAGACACTCCACCAAGATGTCGCCTCAGACACTCCACCAAGATGTCGCCTCAGACACTCCACCAAGATGTCACCTCAGACACTCCACCAAGATGTCACCTCAGACACTCCACCAAGATGTCACCTCAGACACTCCACCAAGATGTCGCCTCAGACACTCCACCAAGATGTCGCCTCAGACACTCCATCAAGATGTCGCCTCAGACACTCCACCAAGATGTCGCCTCAGACACTCCACCAAGATGTCGCCTCATACACTCCACCAAGATGTCGCCACATACACTTCACCAAGATGTCACCTCAGACACTCCACCAAGATGTCACCTCAGACACTCCACCAAGATGTCACCTCAGACACTCCACCAAGATGTCACCTCAGACACTCCACCAAGATGTCACCTCAGACACTCCACCAAGATGTCACCTCAGACACTCCACCAAGATGTCACCTCAGACACTCCACCAAGATGTCACCTCAGACACTCCACCAAGATGTCACCTCAGACACTCCACCAAGATGTCACCTCAGACACTCCACCAAGATGTCACCTCAGACACTCCACCAATATGTCACCTCAGACACTCCACCAAGATGTCGCCTCAGACACTCCACCAAGATGTCGCCTCAGACACTCCACCAAGATGTCGCCTCAGACACTCCACCAAGATGTCGCCTCAGACACTCCACCAAGATGTCGCCTCAGACACTCCACCAAGATGTCGCCTCAGACACTCCACCAAAATGTCGCCTCAGACACTCCACCAAGATGTCGCCTCAGACACTCCACCAAGATGTCGCCTCAGACACTCCACCAAGATGTCGCCTCAGACACTCCACCAAGATGTCGCCACATACACTCCACCAAGATGTCGCCACATACACTCCACCAAGATGTCGCCTCAGACACTCCACCAAGATGTCGCCACATAAACTCCAGCAAGATGTCACCTCAGACACTCCACCAAGATGTCACCTTAGACACTCCACCAAAATTTCACCACATACACTCCACCAAGATGTCACCTCAGACACTCCACCAAGATGTCACCTTAGACACTCCACCAAGATGTCATCTCAGACACTCCACCAAGATGTCACCTCAGACACTCCACCAAGATGTCACCTTAGACACTCCACCAAGATGTCACCACATACACTCCACAAAGATGTCGCCTCAGACACGCCACAAAGATGTCACCTCAGAGACTCCACCAAGATGTCACCACATACACTCCGCCAAGATGTGACCAGCAAATATCATTACAGGAATTATTTCCACTAATGCAGACAACAGGATCATTTATAAGGTCGAGGAATAAATGCCACTAGCTCATGCAGTCATCATATAGTGTACAGGCTTTAATTTAAGTTTCCATAGAAAAAGACTATTCCCTGCCTGGGTATTGAATCTATGCCTCCATGTTCATAAGTTTCTTATCTAAACAGGTCAGCCACCCCCTGCTCCCCCCCACCTCCACCTGCCATTAGTACGAGATGTTTCTGTTGTGTTGGTGATGTTATTTGACTGCGTTAACAAAACCGAGATGAAGGTTGATTCAGTTTTAGCCTGTACATATGCTACCTATGTCCTTGAACTGTGTTAACAGAACCGAGATGAAGGTTGATTCAGTTTTAGCCTGTACATATGCTACCTATGTCCTTGAACTGTGTTAACAAAACCGAGATGAAGGTTGATTCAGTTTTAGCCTGTACATATGCTACCTATGTCCTTGAACTGTGTTAACAAAACCGAGATGAAGGTTGATTCAGTTTTAGCCTGTACATATGCTACCTATGTCCTTGAACTGTGTTAACAAAACCGAGATGAAGGTTGATTCAGTTTTAGCCTGTACATATGCTACCTATGTCCTTGAACTGTGTTAACAAAACCGAGATGAAGGTTGATTCAGTTTTAGCCTGTACATATGCTACCTATGTCCTTGAGTTTTATGTTAATGGTGTCCACTGCCAAATCTTTGCAGTATGCCATTGTGTTCCGTACGCCGTCGTACCATAGTCAAGAAATCAGCAAGCCAGTGGAGGTAAACATGCAGCTTCAGCGACCTTCTGATGGTGAGACGAGCGAGAGTATACCCTTCACTTACATGCCCGATGACCCAGGTCAGTCCAAGTCATAATTACGTCTGCATACTAAATATATTAGGTTGATCCCGTATGGAAACTGTTTGAGAAATGCCAACCTTCAAATGAGATGTGCAGGGATGACGTGGGCTAGTGGTTAAGACATGGCTTACAACTCGAAGGTGCTGGGTTCACTCCCCAATCACAGCACCGGTCATTACCCAAGGGAAGCAAACCCTTAGAAAATGCAGGAGGAAAGAGACCCTTACATAAAATGCATGACAAGTCGGATGCACTGGCCCGACAGGCGCAAAATAAAAACATAATGCAACGCACACCTCTTGGGGAATAGAAAAATAAGGTGAACGCAAGAAATGAGATGAGCTGGTTGTACGTTTGTTTTTACTGCTGAGAGTTGAACCTTGCTGAGAGTTGAACCTTGCTGAGAGTTGAACCTTGCAGAGAGCAAACCTTGCTGAGAGTTGAACCTTGCTGAGAGTTGAACCTTGCAGAGAGCAAACCTTGCTGAGAGTTGAACCTCGCAGAGTGACAAACCTTATAGAGCATCAAACTGAAGGTCTTTTCTAGAAAACTCATCACCAGCGGCCGACTGTGGTTTGTTTAACCCCGTACGGCCCTAATTGTTTAACCCTGTACGACCCTAATTGTTTAACCCTGTACGGCCCTAATTGTTTAACCCCGTACGGCCCTAATTGTTTAACCCCGTACGGCCCTATTTGTTTAACCCGTACGGTCCTAATTGTTTAACCCTGTACGACCCTAATTGTTTAACCCTGTATGGCCCTAATTGTTTAACCCTGTACGGCCCTAATTGTTTAACTCTGTACGGTCCTAATTGTCCGCAAGCACTTGCTCACAAAACATGAGTTACAGTTTGAAAGCGCTCACCAGCTATCACATATCATTGATGTTTCATTTCTTAGAAGACCTTAATAGAGTTTCTGTCACATGAGCAGCTCCTGTCTAGTCAAACAGTTCTCTACAATCTGGCTGTAGAGTTTCTGTCACATGAGCAGCTCTTGTGTAGTCAAACAGTTCTCTACAATCTGGCTGTAGAGTTTCTGTCACATGAGCAGCTCTTGTGTAGTCAAACAGTTCTCTACAATCTGGCTGTAGAGTTTCTGTCACATGAGCAGCTCTTGTGTAGTCAAACAGTTCTCTACAATCTGGCTGTAGAGTTTCTGTCACATGAGCAGCTCTTGTGTAGTCAAACAGTTCTCTACAATCTGGCTGTAGAGTTTCTGTCACATGAGCAGCTCTTGCGTAGTCAAACAGTTCTCTACAATCTGGCTGTAGAGTTTCTGTCACATGAGCAGCTCTTGCGTAGTCAAACAGTTCTCTACAATCTGGCTGTAGAGTTTCTGTCACATGAGCAGCTCTTGTGTAGTCAAACAGTTCTCTACAATCTGGCTGTAGAGTTTCTGTCACATGAGCAGCTCTTGTGTAGTCAAACAGTTCTCTACAATCTGGCTGTAGAGTTTCTGTCACATGAGCAGCTCTTGTGTAGTCAAACAGTTCTCTACAATCTGGCTGTAGAGTTTCTGTCACATGAGCAGCTCTTGTGTAGTCAAACAGTTCTCTACAATCTGGCTGTAGAGTTTCTGTCACATGAGCAGCTCTTGCGTAGTCAAACAGTTCTCTACAATCTGGCTGTAGAGTTTCTGTCACATGAGCAGCTCTTGCGTAGTCAAACAGTTCTCTACAATCTGGCTGTAGAGTTTCTGTCACATGAGCAGCTCTTGCGTAGTCAAACAGTTCTCTACAATCTGGCTGTAGAGTTTCTGTCACATGAGCAGCTCTTGTCTAGTCAAACAGTTCTCTACAATCTGGCTGTAGAGTTTCTGTCACATGAGCAGCTCTTGTCTAGTCAAACAGTTCTCTACAATCTGGCTGTAGAGTTTCTGTCACATGAGCAGCTCTTGTCTAGTCAAACAGTTCTCTACAATCTGGCTGTAGAGTTTCTGTCACATGAGCAGCTCTTGTGTAGTCAAACAGTTCTCTACAATCTGGCTGTAGAGTTTCTGTCACATGAGCAGCTCTTGTCTAGTCAAACAGTTCTCTACAATCTGGCTGTAGAGTTTCTGTCACATGAGCAGCTCTTGTGTAGTCAAACAGTTCTCTACAATCTGGCTGTAGAGTTTCTGTCACATGAGCAGCTCTTGTCTAGTCAAACAGTTCTCTACAATCTGGCTGTAGAGTTTCTGTCACATGAGCAGCTCTTGTGTAGTCAAACAGTTCTCTACAATCTGGCTGTAGAGTTTCTGTCACATGAGCAGCTCTTGTCTAGTCAAACAGTTCTCTACAATCTGGCTGTAGAGTTTCTGTCACATGAGCAGCTCTTGTCTAGTCAAACAGTTCTCTACAATCTGGCTGTAGAGTTTCTGTCACATGAGTAGCTCTTGTCTAGTCAAACAGTTCTCTACAATCTGGCTGTAGAGTTTCTGTCACATGAGCAGCTCTTGTGTAGTCAAACAGTTCTCTACAATCTGGCTGTAGAGTTTCTGTCACATGAGCAGCTCTTGTGTAGTCAAACAGTTCTCTACAATCTGGCTGTAGAGTTTCTGTCACATGAGCAGCTCCTGTCTAGTCAAACAGTTCTCTACAATCTGGCTGTAGAGTTTCTGTCACATGAGCAGCTCCTGTCTAGTCAAACAGTTCTCTACAATCTGGCTGTAGAGTTTCTGTCACATGAGCAGCTCTTGTCTAGTCAAACAGTTCTGTACAATCTGGCTGTAGAGTTTCTGTCACATGAGCAGCTCTTGTGTAGTCAAACAGTTCTCTACAATCTGGCTGTAGAGTTTCTGTCACATGAGCAGCTCTTGTGTAGTCAAACAGTTCTCTACAATCTGGCTGTAGAGTTTCTGTCACATGAGCAGCTCTTGCGTAGTCAAACAGTTCTCTACAATCTGGCTGTAGAGTTTCTGTCACATGAGCAGCTCTTGCGTAGTCAAACAGTTCTCTACAATCTGGCTGTAGAGTTTCTGTCACATGAGCAGCTCTTGCGTAGTCAAACAGTTCTCTACAATCTGGCTGTAGAGTTTCTGTCACATGAGCAGCTCCTGTCTAGTCAAACAGTTCTCTACAATCTGGCTGTAGAGTTTCTGTCACATGAGCAGCTCTTGTCTAGTCAAACAGTTCTCTACAATCTGGCTGTAGAGTTTCTGTCACATGAGCAGCTCTTGTGTAGTCAAACAGTTCTCTACAATCTGGCTGTAGAGTTTCTGTCACATTAGCAGCTCTTGTGTAGTCAAACAGTTCTCTACAATCTGGCTGTAGAGTTTCTGTCACATGAGCAGCTCTTGTGTAGTCAAACAGTTCTCTACAATCTGGCTGTAGAGTTTCTGTCACATGAGCAGCTCTTGTGTAGTCAAACAGTTCTCTACAATCTGGCTGTAGAGTTTCTGTCACATGAGCAGCTCTTGTGTAGTCAAACAGTTCTCTACAATCTGGCTGTAGAGTTTCTGTCACATGAGCAGCTCTTGTGTAGTCAAACAGTTCTCTACAATCTGGCTGTAGAGTTTCTGTCACATGAGCAGCTCTTGTGTAGTCAAACAGTTCTCTACAATCTGGCTGTAGAGTTTCTGTCACATGAGCAGCTCTTGTGTAGTCAAACAGTTCTCTACAATCTGGCTGTAGAGTTTCTGTCACATGAGCAGCTCTTGTCTAGTCAAACAGTTCTCTACAATCTGGCTGTAGAGTTTCTGTCACATGAGCAGCTCTTGTGTAGTCAAACAGTTCTCTACAATCTGGCTGTAGAGTTTCTGTCACATGAGCAGCTCTTGTGTAGTCAAACAGTTCTCTACAATCTGGCTGTAGAGTTTCTGTCACATGAGCAGCTCTTGTCTAGTCAAACAGTTCTCTACAATCTGGCTGTAGAGTTTCTGTCACATGAGCAGCTCTTGTGTAGTCAAACAGTTCTCTACAATCTGGCTGTAGAGTTTCTGTCACATGAGCAGCTCTTGTCTAGTCAAACAGTTCTCTACAATCTGGCTGTAGAGTTTCTGTCACATGAGCAGCTCTTGTCTAGTCAAACAGTTCTCTACAATCTGGCTGTAGAGTTTCTGTCACATGAGCAGCTCTTGTCTAGTCAAACAGTTCTCTACAATCTGGCTGTAGAGTTTCTGTCACATGAGCAGCTCTTGTGTAGTCAAACAGTTCTCTACAATCTGGCTGTAGAGTTTCTGTCACATGAGCAGCTCTTGTCTAGTCAAACAGTTCTCTACAATCTGGCTGTAGAGTTTCTGTCACATGAGCAGCTCTTGTGTAGTCAAACAGTTCTCTACAATCTGGCTGTAGAGTTTCTGTCACATGAGCAGCTCTTGTCTAGTCAAACAGTTCTCTACAATCTGGCTGTAGAGTTTCTGTCACATGAGCAGCTCTTGTGTAGTCAAACAGTTCTCTACAATCTGGCTGTAGAGTTTCTGTCACATGAGCAGCTCTTGCGTAGTCAAACAGTTCTCTACAATCTGGCTGTAGAGTTTCTGTCACATGAGCAGCTCTTGTGTAGTCAAACAGTTCTCTACAATCTGGCTGTAGAGTTTCTGTCACATGAGCAGCTCCTGTCTAGTCAAACAGTTCTCTACAATCTGGCTGTAGAGTTTCTGTCACATGAGCAGCTCTTGTGTAGTCAAACAGTTCTCTACAATCTGGCTGTAGAGTTTCTGTCACATGAGCAGCTCTTGTGTAGTCAAACAGTTCTCTACAATCTGGCTGTAGAGTTTCTGTCACATGAGCAGCTCTTGTGTAGTCAAACAGTTCTCTACAATCTGGCTGTAGAGTTTCTGTCACATGAGCAGCTCTTGTGTAGTCAAACAGTTCTCTACAATCTGGCTGTAGAGTTTCTGTCACATGAGCAGCTCTTGTGTAGTCAAACAGTTCTCTACAATCTGGCTGTAGAGTTTCTGTCACATGAGCAGCTCTTGTGTAGTCAAACAGTTCTCTACAATCTGGCTGTAGAGTTTCTGTCACATGAGCAGCTCTTGTCTAGTCAAACAGTTCTCTACAATCTGGCTGTAGAGTTTCTGTCACATGAGCAGCTCTTGTCTAGTCAAACAGTTCTCTACAATCTGGCTGTAGAGTTTCTGTCACATGAGCAGCTCTTGTGTAGTCAAACAGTTCTCTACAATCTGGCTGTAGAGTTTCTGTCACATGAGCAGCTCTTGTCTAGTCAAACAGTTCTCTACAATCTGGCTGTAGAGTTTCTGTCACATGAGCAGCTCTTGTCTAGTCAAACAGTTCTCTACAATCTGGCTGTAGAGTTTCTGTCACATGAGCAGCTCTTGTCTAGTCAAACAGTTCTCTACAATCTGGCTGTAGAGTTTCTGTCACATGAGCAGCTCTTGTGTAGTCAAACAGTTCTCTACAATCTGGCTGTATTTGCTTGTTTTATCAAATGTTCAAAGTTTCATCTTTCCAAGTGTTGGAATTTGGATTTCAAGAGCTGAGAGATGAATCATTTTGTGAGGAGGCATCTGAATTAGAAGTGAATACTGGATGCAAGTTCAAAGTAGGCTGTGACGGTGACTCAGACAGTAGTGAAAGTAGTAATGTAGGCTGTGACGGTGGCTCAGACAGTAGTGAAAGTAGTAATGTAGGCTGTGACGGTGGCTCAGACAGTAGTGAAAGTAGTAATGTAGGCTGTGACGGTGGCTCAGACAGTAGTCAAAGTAGTAATGTAGGCTGTGACGGTGGCTCAGACAGTAGTCAAAGTAGTAATGTAGGCTGTGACGGTGGCTCAGACAGTAGTCAAAGTAGTAATGCTAATGATAATGCAACCATTTGAACACATGTGATGAGACACGAACAAAAACGAATCCTAAGCCAGTGAAAGATTGAGAAAGAAATATCACTGAAGGCCAAAATGAAGAAGAGCACTGTAATTGTTACTCTGTATCAGTAATAGAGCAGGAAACATCTGTATCAGTAATAGAGCAGGAAACATCTGTATCAGTAATAGAGCAGGAAACATCTGTATCAGAAATAGAGCAGGAAACATCTGTATCAGTAATAGAGCAGGAAACATCTGTATCAGTAATAGAGCAGGAAACATCTGTATCAGTAATAGAGCAGGAAACATCTGTATCAGTAATAGAGCAGGAAACATCTGTATCAGAAATAGAGCAGGAAACATCTGTATCAGTAATAGAGCAGGAAACATCTGTATCAGTAATAGAGCAGGAAACATCTGTATCAGTAATAGAGCAGGAAACATCTGTATCAGTAATAGAGCAGGAAACATCTGTATCAGTAATAGAGCAGGAAACATCTGTATCAGTAATAGAGCAGGAAACATCTGTATCAGTAATAGAGCAGGAAACATCTGTATCAGTAATAGAGCAGGAAACATCTGTATCAGTAATAGAGCAGGAAACATCTGTATCAGTAATAGAGCAGGAAACATCTGTATCAGTAATAGAGCAGGAAACATCTGTATCAGTAATAGAGCAGGAAACATCTGTATCAGTAATAGAGCAGGAAACATCTGTATCAGTAATAGAGCAGGAAACATCTGTATCAGTAATAGAGCAGGAAACATCTGTATCAGTAATAGAGCAGGAAACATCTGTATCAGTAAATAGAGCAGGAAACATCTGTATCAGTAAATAGAGCAGGAAACATCTGTATCAGTAATAGAGCAGGAAACATCTGTATCAGTAATAGAGCAGGAAACATCTGTATCAGTAATAGAGCAGGAAACATCTGTATCAGTAATAGAGCAGGAAACATCTGTATCAGTAATAGAGCAGGAAACATCTGTATCAGTAATAGAGCAGGAAACATCTGTATCAGTAATAGAGCAGGAAACATCTGTATCAGTAATAGAGCAGGAAACATCTGTATCAGTAATAGAGCAGGAAACATCTGTATCAGTAATAGAGCAGGAAACATCTGTATCAGTAATAGAGCAGGAAACATCTGTATCAGTAATAGAGCAGGAAACATCTGTATCAGTAATAGAGCAGGAAACATCTGTATCAGTAATAGAGCAGGAAACATCTGTATCAGTAATAGAGCAGGAAACATCTGTATCAGTAATAGAGCAGGAAACATCTGTATCAGTAATAGAGCAGGAAACATCTGTATCAGTAATAGAGCAGGAAACATCTGTATCAGTAATAGAGCAGGAAACATCTGTATCAGTAATAGAGCAGGAAACATCTGTATCAGTAATAGAGCAGGAAACATCTGTATCAGTAATAGAGCAGGAAACATCTGTATCAGTAATAGAGCAGGAAACATCTGTATCAGTAATAGAGCAGGAAACATCTGTATCAGTAATAGAGCAGGAAACATCTGTATCAGTAATAGAGCAGGAAACATCTGTATCAGTAATAGAGCAGGAAACATCTGTATCAGTAATAGAGCAGGAAACATCTGTATCAGTAATAGAGCAGGAAACATCTGTATCAGTAATAGAGCAGGAAACATCTGTATCAGTAATAGAGCAGGAAACATCTGTATCAGTAATAGAGCAGGAAACATCTGTATCAGTAATAGAGCAGGAAACATCTGTATGGAAACATCTGTATCAGTAATAGAGCAGGAAACATCTGTATCAGTAATAGAGCAGGAAACATCTGTATCAGTAATAGAGCAGGAAACATCTGTATCAGTAATAGAGCAGGAAACATCTGTATCAGTAATAGAGCAGGAAACATCTGTATCAGTAATAGAGCAGGAAACATCTGTATCAGTAACAGAGCAGGAAACATCTGTATCAGTAATAGAGCAGGAAACATCTGTATCAGTAATAGAGCAGGAAACATCTGTATCAGTAATAGAGCAGGAAACATCTGTATCAGTAATAGAGCAGGAAACATCTGTATCAGTAATAGAGCAGGAAACATCTGTATCAGTAATAGAGCAGGAAACATCTGTATCAGTAATAGAGCAGGAAACATCTGTATCAGTAATAGAGCAGGAAACATCTGTATCAGTAATAGAGCAGGAAACATCTGTATCAGTAATAGAGCAGGAAACATCTGTATCTGATGGAGCTGCCAAGTTCCTGTTCTCCACAGGTCAGGTTGTTTGCACCGAACAGCGTCACGAAGGCAAAGGATGACCAACAGGTAGTTTGGTCATGTTTTGACTTTGTGGTGTGTACTCGTGATGGACAACCCCACGGGAGTCAAAGGAAACAGTCAACATGACTTTGACTTTGTGGTGTGTACTCGTGATGGACAACCCCACGGGAGTCAAAGGAAACAGTCAATATGACTTTGACTTTGTGGTGTGTACTCGTGATGGACAACCCCACGGGAGTCAAAGAAAACAGTCAATATGACTTTGACTTTGTGGTGTGTACTCGTGATGGACAACCCCACGGGAGTCAAAGAAAACAGTCAACATGACTTTGACTTTGTGGTGTGTACTCGTGATGGACAACCCCACGGGAGTCAAAGAAAACAGTCAACATGACTTTGACTTTGTGGTGTGTACTCGTGATGGACAACCCCACGGGAGTCAAAGAAAACAGTCAATATGACTTTGACTTTGTGGTGTGTACTCGTGATGGACAACCCCACGGGAGTCAAAGAAAACAGTCAACATGACTTTGACTTTGTGGTGTGTACTCGTGATGGACAACCCCACGGGAGTCAAAGAAAACAGTCAACATGACTTTGACTTTGTGGTGTGTACTCGTGATGGACAACCCCACGGGAGTCAAAGAAAACAGTCAACATGACTTTGACTTTGTGGTGTGTACTCGTGATGGACAACCCCACGGGAGTCAAAGAAAACAGTCAATATGACTTTGACTTTGTGGTGTGTACTCGTGATGGACAACCCCACGGGAGTCAAAGAAAACAGTCACTGTGACTTTGACTTTGTGGTGTGTACTCGTGATGGACAACCCCACGGGAGTCAAAGAAAACAGTCAACATGACTTTGACTTTGTGGTGTGTACTCGTGAGGGACAACCCCACGGGAGTCAAAGAAAACAGTCAACATGACTTTGACTTTGTGGTGTGTACTCGTGATGGACAACCCCACGGGAGTCAAAGAAAACAGTCAACATGACTTTGACTTTGTGGTGTGTACTCGTGATGGACAACCCCACGGGAGTCATAGAAAACAGTCAACATGACTTTGACTTTGTGGTGTTCACTCGTGATGGACAACCCCACGGGAGTCAAAGAAAACAGTCAACATGACTTTGACTTTGCTGTGCACCTGCCTCACTTTTTTCGGCCTCTGGGATGATGAATGTCTCCACTGTGACGACTGCAGCTTGGTTTTTAGGTCATACCCATAAACCCATGACTCATCACCAGTGACCACAGTGTTCAGGAAGACGGGGTCGTCACTTGTGCAGTTCAGCATGTCTTGTGAGACTTCCAGGCGGAGTTGCTTCTGCTCCATCGTTAGCAGCTTCAACGGACACTCTCCACATAGCCAAATCCTTTCTCCTAATGGAGTGTACAGAACCAATGCTTATCCCCACTTCATCCGCAAGTTCTCGGATGGTGACACGACGTTTCTGTGAGACCAATGTCCGTACTTGGTCAATGGCATCATTTCAGCTTGATGGGGGCTTACCGGAACATGATCCGCTGCACATCGATGTGCGGCCATCTTTGAAGCGATTGTACCACTCCTTAATGTGTGTGATGCTCACCGAAAGCCTGTTCAATCTTTGAATGGTCTCCACGTGCATCTCGTCTAGCTTTTGGCAAAATTTGATGCATCACCGATGCTCAATTCTTTCCGTCATTTCGTAGGGAAAGAAAACTCAACAGGTGCTCATTACATCAACACTGGAAGGCTGACTGCCAGCGGCTGACTCAATCTGCAGGTGGGATAACATTGAAACATGTGCATGACGGCCTCCTATACTTCCCCACAGAAGGACAGCACCCATGACGGCCTCCTATACTTCCCCACAGAAGGACAGCACCCATGACGGCCTCCTATACTTCCCCACAGAAGGACAGCACCCATGACGGCCTCCTATACTTCTCCGGGGAAGGACAGCACCCATGACGGTCCCCTATACTTCTCCACAGAAGGACAGCACCCATGACGGCCTCCTATACTTCTCCGTGGAAGGACAGCACCCATGACGGTCCCCTATACTTCTCCGTGGAAGGACAGCACCCATGACGGTCCCCTATACTTCTCCGTGGAAGGACAGCACCCATGACGGTCCCCTATACTTCTCCGTGGAAGGACAACACCCATCATGACGACCTCCTATACTTCTCCGCGGAAGGACAACACCCATCATGACGACCTCCTATACTTCTCCGTGGAAGGACAACACCCATCATGACGGCCTCCTATACTTCTCCGTGGAAGGACAGCACCCATCATGACGGTCCCCTATACTTCTCCGTGGAAGGACAACACCCATCATGACGACCTCCTATACTTCTCCGCGGAAGGACAACACCCATCATGACGACCTCCTATACTTCTCCGCGGAAGGGCATCACCCATGACGACCTCCTATACTTCTCCGTGGAAGGACAACACCCATCATGACGACCTCCTATACTTCTCCGTGGAAGGGCATCACCCATGACGACCTCCTATACTCTCCGTGGAAGGACAACACCCATGACGACCTCCTATACTTCTCCGTGGAAGGGCATCACCCATGACGACCTCCTATACTTCTCCGCGGAAGGACAACACCCATGACGACCTCCTATACTTCTCTGTGGAAGGGCATCACCCATGACGACCTCCTATACTTCTCCGTGGAAGGACAGCACCCATGACGACCTCCTATACTTCCCCACAGAAGGACAGCACCAATGCTTCATTTTGTTTCCATGGACAGATTAAGGTCAAACACTTTTTGAACACACCTCGTACACACTAATGGATCTGCATTGAAGGCCACCATGAAAGCAGGTTATGACGTTCATACAGAATACCCAGGTAGAACCTGTGATGAACTGTCTGATGCTTGCATGGAGGTCCTCTCCAACTTTGAGCTGGTATCACTGCACAGACATGATGGACGTCCTTCAAGCATTAGAAGATGCCCAAATATCTCTAGACACCGACCACATTATCACCTCATATGTTGTCAAAATAGGAGTGGATCCCTAGACACTCAAACATACCTGGCAATGACAGGGCAGACAGACTAGCAAAGAAAGAATCAAGCATTCAGACAAATCTATTAGACAAAACTGATCCAAGTTTGTTTTCATTTCAGATCCTGATAGAATTGCTGAGAAAAGGAAGAGAAAAGCTCAGCGTTTGGTTGACTTCTGGAACATTGCAGGTAAGCCCCATCTTGTCTCACCATTGCCCCACAGTACAGGTAAGCCCCATCTTGTCTCACCATTGCCCCACAGTACAGCTAAGCCCCATCTTGTCTCACCATTGCCCAACAGTACAGCTAAGCCCCATCTTGTTTCAGAATTGCCCCACAGTACAGGTAAGCCCCATCTTGTATCTTGTCTCAGCATTGTCCCACAGTACAGGTAAGCCCCATCTTGGCTCCAGCCTTCCCTTCCCACTCATCTCTTTCCCTGTAGGTTCCTGTCCAGCCTTCCCTTCCCACTCATCTCTTTCCCTGTAGGTTCCTGTCCAGCCTTCCCTTCCCACTCATCTCTTTCCCTGTAGGTTTCTATCCAGCCTTCCCTTCCCACTCATCTCTTTCCCTGCAGGTTCCTGTCCAGCCTTCCCTTCCCACTCATCTCTTTCCCTGTAGGTTCCTGTCCAGCCTTCCCTTCCCACTCATCTCTTTCCCTGTAGGTTCCTGTCCAGCCTTCCCACTCATCTCTTTCCCTGTAGGTTTCTATCCAGCCTTCCCTTCCCACTCATCTCTTTCCCTGTAGGTTCCTGTCCAGCCTTCCGTTCCCACTCATCTCTTTCTCTGTGGGTTCCTGTCCAGTGTGTGTCTGCTTAGACTGTCAGAACTGTGCTTGCCATTACTCCTGGCAATCTAACACAAAGTATGCCAGGAAGGCACATTAACAAAAGTCCCAAGTCTGGAGATGATACCCTTAGTCACAGCCCATGTCTGAGAACGATATAGCAGGACAGACTTTACAATCGTATTAAACAGCATAATCTTAGTTCCATATTAGACGAAGAAAGTTGAAAGCCAATGTGGCCTTAGTAATCCTGGCATCTTACTTTGTTTAATCTGTCTTTCCATACATCCCAAATAATATGTCAAATTGTGTACTGCTTCAATTATCTGACCATCAATCTGGTATTGAATTCCATCTACAGCTTGTCCATTTAATAGTTTACGGTCTTGCTGGGACTTTAGTAAACACATGAAGACAGCTTTAGTAAACACATGAAGACAGCTTTAGTAAACACATGAAGACAGCTTTAGTAAACACATGAAGACAGCTTTAGTAAACACATGAAGACAGCTTTAGTAAACACATGAAGACAGCTTTAGTAAACACATGAAGACAGCTTTAGTAAACACATGAAGACAGCTTTAGTAAACACATGAAGACAGCTTTAGTAAACACATGAAGACAGCTTTGTTTATCTAATTGTCCAGGGAGCTCTGACTACAAGAGAGGTGGAAGTGGTGCAAGCGTGAGAGGTCGCCTGTCCACCATGCTGAAAGGAGTTCGGAGAATGAAGAAAGATCCTGATGCAACTCAAGGTAAACTTGTGACAGTTCTTGCCATCTGATATAAGTCACGGTCACCTGGAGCGTCGGTACTCAAGTTTAACAGAATATTGTTGATTGGCTAACTCCGTTTTGGTTATAAACAATAGAGTAAACCAGATTGATAGTTTTAGACATGTCCCCTGACTTTCAGGTCAGGTCATCCCGTAACCTGTGAGGTAGTTGGGGCACACATGAAGACATCCTCACAACCCCACGCCACCCTTCTCTGTCAGCGGCCGCTGCCTGTGCCACTTCTGGTTGGAGATTGGTCCATTCTTTTATGTTGTCCTCCCACCTCTTTTTGGGCAAATATTATAACGGTCCTTGAACACCTGTATGACAAGCCATCCAGCGCAGTTCTTGTGAATGGGAGGCGAGGGGACTGGTTTCGCACATCAGTTGGTGTGAGACAGGGGTGTACACTCTCTCCAACTCTTTTCAATATATTCCTTGAAGGAATTACGAGTGAGGCACTTGGAGTTGGTACTGTCAAGATAGGGGGCCGAACGATTACCAACCTTCGTTTTGCAGATGATATCGACGGGTTGGTGGGTTCATAAGCAGAACTCTAGCCCGTGGTGCCACTATCATCATCTATCTTCTAGCCCGTGGTGCCACTATCATCATCTATGTTGATCTTCTAGCCCGTGGTGCCACTATCATCATCTATGTTGATCTTCTAGCCTGTGGTGCCACTATCATCATCCATCTTCTAGCCTGTGGTGCCACTATCATCATCCATCTTCTAGCCCGTGGTGCCACTATCATCATCCATCTTCTAGCCCGTGGTGCCACTATCATCATCCATGTTGATCTTCTAGCCCGTGGTGCCACTATCAACAGTGAACAGGACATACACATTTTGGGTGATATGCATAACCGTCTGCGGAAAAAAACGGCCTGGTTTGATCACAAAGGGTATCCTGCTGCAAGATAACGCTTGACCTCATATGGCTCACCGCACTATGTGCTATTTGCAGCGACTCGGCTGTTAGGTATTGCCACATCCACCTTACAGCCAAGACCTTGCTCCAAGTGATTTCCACCTGTTTGGACCCCTAAAAGTATTCCTGCGAGGTCAGCATTTCAGCTCTGATGACAAAGTGAAACAGGCTGTCCTGGATTGGTTCAGACAAACCGACAAATCTTTCTTCGCTGAAACTTTTCAAGCATTACTTAAACGCTGGGATAAGTGCATAAAGGTTGTAGGAGATTATATAGAGAAATAAATGGCATTTTGACTACTTGAACAAGTTATTTTTTCTTTAAAAAAAAAAGGACCGGTTTGACGAGCGCCCTTCGTATATGAGTTTGTGCTCAGCTGTGAATAGTTGTGGTTTTTATGTCACAGACCCAACATAAATTAGAAGCAGGAGATGAAACAGATATTGATTGCAGGATTGGTTTTATTGGCTTGTGTCTCATCTGTTAGACATATTGTGTCTATGGATCGGACAGATTACAAGAATGTCAATTATAAAAATCTCATTACTTATGTATCCATTTACTGAATACTCAGGTGTACCCCAGTACTCCCTGGACAACACTGGCGGGGCATCAGGTGGAGCAGAGGCCACCATGAGTCATGCCACGGCAGACAACTCATCCATGGGCAGCATTACAGTGTCGTCAATCTCAGCGGGCAGCATTGATTCCAGTGTCATCGCAGACCTGTCTGGTCTGTCCAGCAGCGACCTGTCCGTGGTGTCTACAGAGAATGGCCAGCTTGTCATCTCCATGTCAGGGGGTGACGGCAGCGGCCTCAGCGTAGAAAGCATCAACCTCCCTGCCAACATGCTCAGTGGGGAGCTCATCAATCAGATTGACTTTCAGCAGCTCAATGCATATCTGCAGGTAACAATCTTTCACCAGCTCAATGCATATCATTGATGTAGGAGTCATAAATTCATTGATGTAGGAGTCATAAATTCATGTTCATTGATGTAAGTGTCATAAATTCATTGATGTAGGAGTCATAAATTCATGTTCATTGATGTAGGAGTCATAAATTCATTGATGTAGGACTCATGCCCGTTATTGATTATCTGTCTGTCAGGACCAGGGTTCAGGCAGTGAAATCTTGCTCAGTCAACCGACCTCAGCAGACCATAACCACCTGGGTCATGACATCAGCCAGCAGGTGCATCTCATGGACACCGACCTGGAGACGGAGGCGGCACTTAGAGGCCTCAACTCTCAGATGTGATCTGCTCGTCGTGTTTCAACATTTGATTTTCTGGGACTTGGTGGTGAAACCACATGCTAGCCTTTGTTTTGTCTCTGTTGTGTATGGAGATGACTGACTAAAACCATGCGGTTACTCATCTGATCCCAACCAGATACAACAGCTGAGCTGTAGAATCTCTGATCTAGACAACCTCTCCAGGTTGGCACGTGATGATGACAATGTTCTGTCTCGGATTGGTCACATGGTAGAGCATAGACAGCTGATGGCATCATCATCTAGAGGACCAGCAGGTGCCAAGATTCAGCATGCACATTCACAGCCAGTCCTTGTGTAGAGCTGTTACAGCAAGAGTGACATCTTGTGTGGAGCTGTTACAGTGAGAGTGACAACTTGTGTGGAGCTGTTACAGCAAGAGTGACAACTTGTGTGGAGCTGTTACAGCAAGAGTGACAACTTGTGTGGAGCTGTTACAGCAAGAGTGACAACTTGTGTGGAGCTGTTACAGTGAGAGTGACATCTTGTGTAGAGCTGTTACAGCAAGAGTGACATCTTGTGTGGAGCTGTTACAGCGAGAGTGACATCTTGTGTGGAGCTGTTACAGCAAGAGTGACATCTTGTGTGGAGCTGTTACAGCTAAAGGAGTGACAACTTGTGTGGAGCTGTTACAGCGAGAGTGACATTTCATGTCAGAAGAGGAAAGGCCCCTGTACTCCAGCTGAGGCTCAGGCATCTACAAACATAGCCTTACAGCTGGTCTCAATATGATGGCATGTGGATGTGTGAGCTAGTTTCATGTGATGGCATGTGGATGTGTGAGCTGGACAGACTCACAGGGGGCATGGTCTACAGAAGATTGATGTGAAGATTACGATTGTTGGGCATCTGGTCATACATTGTTCTAGTGTACGGATTGTGGGAGTCTTAGATACGTCATAACGAATGTGATCAGCTGTACGTCTGTCATAACGAATGTGATCAGCTGTACGTCTGTCATAACGAATGTGATCAGCTGTACGTCTGTCATAACGAATGTGATCAGCTGTACGTCTGTTATAATGAATGTGATCAGCTGTATTTTCATGTGGACTCCCTATTGGTGGCGTCAACAAAATGGCGACTCGCAATGTCTATTGTCATGTGATCGTCTTATTTTTCTGCTTCATGTAGAGGAGGCTTGCTTGTCATGAGCGGGTTGGACTCCACCTGACCAGAAACTGAGAAATGTCTAGGGCATGAAAGCCTCACAACTTCACCTTCCTCAGATCTTTTAAGCCCCTGACTTCCCCAGACCTAGTATGCCCCTGACTTCACCTTCCCCAGACCTAGTATGCCCCTGACTCCACCTTCCCCAGACCTAGTATGCCCCTGACTCCACCTTCCCCAGACCTAGTATGCCCCTGACTTCACCTTCCCAAGACCTAGTATGCCCCTGACTCCACCTTCCCCAGACCTAGTATGCCCCTGACTTCACCTTCCCCAGACCTAGTATGCCCCTGACTTCACCTTCCCCAGACCTAGTATGCCCCTGACTTCACCTTCCCCAGACCTAGTATGCCCCTGACTTCACCTTCCCCAGACCTAGTATGCCCCTGACTTCACCTTCCCCAGACCTAGTATGCCCCTGACTCCACCTTCCCCAGACCTACTATGCCCCTGACTTCACCTTCCCCAGACCTAGTATGCCCCTGACTCCACCTTCCCCAGACCTAGTATGCCCCTGACTCCACCTTCCCCAGACCTAGTATGCCCCTGACTCCACATTCCCTTTATGCGGTACAGTACATATTTGCAGACTGGACAGAAATAAAGGAGGCTCAATATACGGGACAACCCCAGGCACGACATACTGCAAACATATTTACTGACACCCAGGCAAGACATACTGCAAACATATTTACTGACACCCAGGCAAGACATACTGCAAACATATTTACTGACACCCAGGCAAGACATACTGCAAACATATTTACTGACACCCAGGCAAGACATACTGCAAACATATTTACTGACACCCAGGCAAGACATACTGCAAACATATTTACTGACACCCAGGCAAGACATACTGCAAACATATTTACTGACACCCAGGCAAGACATACTGCAAACATATTTACTGACACCCAGGCAAGACATACTGCAAACATATTTACTGACACCCAGGCAAGACATACTGCAAACATATTTACTGACACCCAGGCAAGACATACTGCAAACATATTTACTGACACCCAGGCAAGACATACTGCAAACATATTTACTGACACCCAGGCAAGACATACTGCAAACATATTTACTGACACCCAGGCAAGACATACTGCAAACATATTTACTGACACCCAGGCAAGACATACTGCAAACATATTTACTGACACCCAGGCAAGACATACTGCAAACATATTTACTGACACCCAGGCAAGACATACTGCAAACATATTTACTGACACCCAGGCAAGACATACTGCAAACATATTTACTGACACCCAGGCAAGACATACTGCAAACATATTTACTGACACCCAGGCAAGACATACTGCAAACATATTTACTGACACCCAGGCAAGACATACTGCAAACATATTTACTGACACCCAGGCAAGACATACTGCAAACATATTTACTGACACCCAGGCAAGACATACTGCAAACATATTTACTGACACCCAGGCAAGACATACTGCAAACATATTTACTGACACCCAGGCAAGACATACTGCAAACATATTTACTGACACCCAGGCAAGACATACTGCAAACATATTTACTGACACCCAGGCAAGACATACTGCAAACATATTTACTGACACCCAGGCAAGACATACTGCAAACATATTTACTGACACCCAGGCAAGACATACTGCAAACATATTTACTGACACCCAGGCAAGACATACTGCAAACATATTTACTGACACCCAGGCAAGACATACTGCAAACATATTTACTGACACCCAGGCAAGACATACTGCAAACATATTTACTGACACCCAGGCAAGACATACTGCAAACATATTTACTGACACCCAGGCAAGACATACTGCAAACATATTTACTGACACCCAGGCAAGACATACTGCAAACATATTTACTGACACCCAGGCAAGACATACTGCAAACATATTTACTGACACCCAGGCAAGACATACTGCAAACATATTTACTGACACCCAGGCAAGACATACTGCAAACATATTTACTGACACCCAGGCAAGACATACTGCAAACATATTTACTGACACCCAGGCAAGACATACTGCAAACATATTTACTGACACCCAGGCAAGACATACTGCAAACATATTTACTGACACCCAGGCAAGACATACTGCAAACATATTTACTGACACCCAGGCAAGACATACTGCAAACATATTTACTGACACCCAGGCAAGACATACTGCAAACATATTTACTGACACCCAGGCAAGACATACTGCAAACATATTTACTGACACCCAGGCAAGACATACTGCAAACATATTTACTGACACCCAGGCAAGACATACTGCAAACATATTTACTGACACCCAGGCAAGACATACTGCAAACATATTTACTGACACCCAGGCAAGACATACTGCAAACATATTTACTGACACCCAGGCAAGACATACTGCAAACATATTTACTGACACCCAGGCAAGACATACTGCAAACATATTTACTGACACCCAGGCAAGACATACTGCAAACATATTTACTGACACCCAGGCAAGACATACTGCAAACATATTTACTGACACCCAGGCAAGACATACTGCAAACATATTTACTGACACCCAGGCAAGACATACTGCAAACATATTTACTGACACCCAGGCAAGACATACTGCAAACATATTTACTGACACCCAGGCAAGACATACTGCAAACATATTTACTGACACCCAGGCAAGACATACTGCAAACATATTTACTGACACCCAGGCAAGACATACTGCAAACATATTTACTGACACCCAGGCAAGACATACTGCAAACATATTTACTGACACCCAGGCAAGACATACTGCAAACATATTTACTGACACCCAGGCAAGACATACTGCAAACATATTTACTGACACCCAGGCAAGACATACTGCAAACATATTTACTGACACCCAGGCAAGACATACTGCAAACATATTTACTGACACCCAGGCAAGACATACTGCAAACATATTTACTGACACCCAGGCAAGACATACTGCAAACATATTTACTGACACCCAGGCAAGACATACTGCAAACATATTTACTGACACCCAGGCAAGACATAATGCAAACATATTTACTGACACCCAGGCAAGACATACTGCAAACATATTTACTGACACCCAGGCAAGACATACTGCAAACATATTTACTGACACCCAGGCAAGACATACTGCAAACATATTTACTGACACCCAGGCAAGACATACTGCAAACATATTTACTGACACCCAGGCAAGACATACTGCAAACATATTTACTGACACCCAGGCAAGACATACTGCAAACATATTTACTGACACCCAGGCAAGACATACTGCAAACATATTTACTGACACCCAGGCAAGACATACTGCAAACATATTTACTGACAGTATTAAATCTCTGAATTATGACATCATTGGATCCGTGCTCAGGTCCAACCAGACCCTAAATGGTTTGTCGCTGGGGATGAAATCCACGTTGTTGGAGTTGGTTCTGTTGTTGCCAGTTGTCATGCACCAAATGTTCAGCTCCAGGATTGCAACACTGAAACTAAAGGGGTCAGGGGTCAAACAAGACCACTCCCATTATACAGTGCTGAGCCGATTCTCTCAAACATCCGTTATGTTGCAGACTGGAGTTTCTGAGCCACGATGGAAGCGCGGTTGGGATCCGCATAACTGCCTCCGAGGATATAGATACAGAAATGTATAGGAGAACACAGTCCAGTCACCAGAGGAGGGTCATTGTCATGGAATGATATAAGACTTTTCTTATGCTTTTATTCAACACAAGACTTTTGTTATGGATTTATTCAACACAAGACTTTTGTTATGGATTTATTCAACACAAGACTTTTGTTATGGATTTATTCAACACAAGACTTTTAGTGAGGATTTATTCAACACAAGAATTCTGTTATGGATTTATTCAACACAAGACTTTTAGTGGGGATTTATTCAACACAATACTTTTGTTATGGATTTATTCAACACAAGACTTTTAGTGAGGATTTATTCAACACAAGACTTTTAGTGAGGATTTATTCAACACAAGACTTTTAGTGAGGATTTATTCAACACAAGAATTCTGTTATGGATTTATTCAACACAAGACTTTTAGTGGGGATTTATTTATCAGTTGTTATTTTTCACTTATTTAAAAATGCAAGAAATATGATTAGAGAATCCATGGCAGCGTCTGGCCCATGTGGGTCTTCAGGCAGTTCAGTGAGAGCAGCAGCAGCTTCAAACTAAGTTGTCTGCTCGGATCACTGGACATCCAAGTTGTACTGGATATGTTGGATGACTGGACATTTCTCATTCCAGAATGATTTGACTTAAGCAGTTTGTGTCAGAGGATATTTAATATGACTGATGTCTGACTGGATCTTGTGACATGGCTGACAGTCCACAACTTATTCATTCTGTCTGTTGAAGGCTTGCTGTCAACTGATATGGTTCAATGCAAACTGTAGAAACCAATTTATTTTCTGTCGTGTCCTGTTCAACTTTAGTAAATAGTTCAATCACACTTATTGTCTGATACACTCCTCTATCATGCCATGGTCTGCTTGTCTCAACAAATGTTGTGTATTAACGTCCTGGGTAATTCGACATCACAAGATGTTTGTGTTGGGTGAATCTTATATGAGAGCCAGTTCCTGTACCATTCCAAAATCTCTGGAGTATATGTTTTGCTGGTTGTCAGGTGTGGGCGTCGTGCTTAATTGTCGTACACACACACACAGTCTCATGTTTCAAATCCAAATCCCACACAACTGTCAGATTTTCTCTCTTCCCCCTCCCCCCAGATTCCCCCTCTCCTCTCCCCCCTCCACACACACACAACTACCAGACCCCCCCTCCCCAGCCTGCATGATGCAAAAAGCCGTATAAGCAGGTCACTGACCGTGACCTTGAATGGACCTTGTGTTTTGTATAAATTATGTTAATATAAGACAAAATGTACATATTACTGACATGAACAGGAAGTCTGGTCTGTTGACTGTCCGTACATAACAATGTCAGGTCATTTCCTGGCCTGGATGGAAATAAAGTTTATACATGTACTGTGTGGATCTACAGATTATATGTGTACCAGTAGGTGTGGATGTACAGTTTATGTGTGTGTCAGTCTGTGTGGATGTACAGTTTATGTGTGTGTCAGTCTGTGTGGATGTACAGTTTATGTGTGTGTCAGTCTGTGTGGATGTACAGTTTATGTGTGTGTCAGTCTGTGTGGATGTACAGTTTATGTGTGTGTCAGTCTGTGTGGATGTACAGTTTATGTGTGTGCCAGTCTGTGTGGATGTACAGTTTATGTGTGTGTGTCAGTCTGTGTGGATGTACAGTTTATATGTGTGCCAGTCTGTGTGGATGTACAGTTTATATGTGTGCCAGTCTGTGTGGAGTACAGTTTATATGTGTACCAGTCTGTGTGGAGTACAGTTTATATGTGTGCCAGTCTTGTGTGGATGTACAGTTTATATGTGTACGTCTGTGTGGAGTACAGTTTATATGTGTGCCAGTATTTCAGCATGGGCTGGATGGAACTTAACATCCGGTTTGTTTATCTATCACTATCCTCTTCTATTACTAACAATATGTATCTAGTTATGAATTGACCATCTTGTGGTCAGGTCATGTGGGTCCTCCCTGACAATCTGCAGCTTCCGTTCATGTGGGCCGCGCTGGAGCAAAAAGATTTCTCACCTACGGTTTGGAAGCATGTTCTCAGAGGCTTCAGGCAACACCCTGCAGACTGTCGTTTGGGAATCAAACCCCAGATGTTTGCAACACTGTACTGACACTCGGTCTTCAGAATCAAACTCCAGATGTTTGCAACACTGTACTGACACTCGGCCTTCAGGAATCAAACCCCAGATGACCAGTACCAAAAAAAGAAAAAGATAGAGCAGATCCAAATGGATACAGGCCTATCAGTCTACTGAGCTGTGTAGGAAAACTGATGGAGCGTATGATAAACACCAGACTGATGTGGCATCTGGAAGAAAAACACATACCAATTCCACAGCAAGCAGGCTTTAGACAGCACAGATCCACTGAGGATCAGGTCACCCTCATAGCCCAGGAAATAGAGGATGCTTACCAGGAGAATAAACACACAGTAGCGGTTTGGGTGGATTTAGAGAAGGCATTTGACAAGGTGTGGAAAGAGGCACTTAAAGTCAAGCTACGAAGAAGTGAAGTTTGTTGGGAAAATGTACAGATGGATCCGCCATTACCTCAAAAACAGAACAGCCAGAGTTCAAGTACAATGGCAGATGAGCAAAAAGGTGACACTCGAGCAGGGAGTACCCCAAGGGGGAGTACTGTCACCCACACTCTTCCTGGTGTATATAAATAACATAACAGAATATACCAAGAAGAGTCCATAGCTCAATGTTTGCAGACGATCTGGCTATGTGGACCTCTGAAAAAAATCTCACCATAGAAAGAAATCAGATGCAGCGGGCCCTAACATCGTTGGAAGAGTGGGCGAACTCGTGGCTGGTCAAAATAAATGAGGAAAAAACAACATGTACGATATTCTCGCTTTCAAACAAACCCCAGAATGCCAAAATAAGTCTTAACGGCAAATATCTGCGGCCAAACGATAACCCAAACTACCTGGGAGTCACATTTGATCGGCGCATGACTTGGAAAAGTCAGATCGAGAGAAACCGAATGAGAGCCAGACAAAGAATGGCAACCATGAGGAAACTTGCTGGCACAAGCTGGAGAGCAGACGAAAGTATACTAAAGAAACTACACTGGAAGAGTGAGACCAGTTCTCGAGTATGGCATTGCGGAATGGACAACAGCAGCAAAGGCGAACTTCGATAAAATTAGCAAACTCCAAAACCAAGCCATGAGAGTTATAACAGGTGGCATGAAGTCAACGCCAATTGTAGAACTTGAAAAGATTACAAAACTGCAATCCATGACCGACAGAAGAGACTGCAGAGCCCAGCAGCAAGCAGAGAAATTCAGAAGACTGACTGACCATCCAATGCACCAGAGACTAAACAATTTCGGAAATGGGAAACTAAAGCGAAGAAACTTTTTCAGAAATACCCAAAGCAAAGATGCACGAAGACCCTATAAACACATTGACAACACCAAAGCCAATCCCTACTGTACGCAAACCTACCTGGAAGCAGCATATATTTCCGGTGGTGGCAGAAAATATACCAGGTATTGGAAACAAGAACAGCCAGACTGAAAAAGAAAGAAGAGACATAACCCTGAGGTACATAACGAAAAACTACCCAAGCATGGACTGGACCCATGCATACACCGACGGTTCTGTAACAAACAACACAGAATGGAGGGGGAGGGGTATTCCTGAGCCTACCAAATGGTAGAAAAATAACACTGTCAGTGGCAACTGGAAAATACTCAGGCAATTTCAGAGCGGAGACAGAGGCACTGAGGGCGGCAGTAGAAGAAATGGTGACAGGCAAAAGAAATGAAAGCCAGATAGTCCTGTTTACAGATGCCCTGGCTGTAGTTCCAGCACTAAAAAGCCAGAAAAATACTGAACTTAATGATTTAAGAGCAGTACTCTGTCAACTATGCCAGCAGACGCACCAAAAAGAGTAGTGGTACAGTGGGTTCCATCCCACTGCAACATCCAAGGCAACGAGGAGGCAGACAGACTGGCAAAAGAAGGTGCAAGACTACCACAACCAGATACTAGTATGACATACGAAGAGTCAAAACGGCTCATTAGAGCTAGATACATGGCCAAATGGGAAACAGAACATACTGGCTACACAAAAAATGATGCCTATTTCCAATTGAACAGAAGAGAGCAGGTCGTAGTCTTCAGACTCCGCACAGGCCACAACAGACTGAGGTACCACCTATTCAATAAACTGAAGATAGGTGGCACTGATGAATGCAGTTGTGGTACCGGAAAGATGACCGCTGAACATCTGCTGCAAAACTGCCCAAATTCGAGGACCAGAGAAAGCATATGTGGCCATCACCAGTGGCAACACTAGACAAGCTCTATAGCCTCAGGATGACCGCTGCTTTTTTAGAAAAAATACAGGTTGACGTCTGACAGCGTACGAAGAAGAAGAAACCCCAGATATTTACAACACTGTACTGACACTCAGCCTTCAGGAATCAAACCCCAGATGTCACACATACACACCTAGAACACACACACAACTAAAACACACACACACACCTAGAACACACACAACTAGAACATACACATCCAGAACACATACACACACCTAGAACACACATGATTTCACTAATGTTTTATTCAATACAATGTTCTAATTTTACAGAACATATGGTCAACACAAAATGATAGAGATTGTACAGTAGAGACATTGAACACAGATATACATTTCTGTTAGACCATGGAGAGAACACACTCTGCTGCAGACAAGAGACTGAAGTCCATGTTTTCCTGCAGACATCCATCTATAGCAAGACCACGTGACCACCTCCCATAGAGAATGACTGGCCAGGTATGCACGTCTCATCCAGCCTTGACATTACAACCTGTTGATCATGACAAGTTATTTATCATGACAGACGTGACAAGCTATTGATCGTGACAAGCTATTGATCATGACAGACGTGACAAGCTATTGATCATGAATTACTCAAGATTTTCGGTTGTTTGCAAATGCCCTCTATGAGTAGGTTACTCTGCGACCTGAAAAAGACTTGAAGTGGCGGGTTGCAGTAGCTTTCCTCTCATATCAAGCGTGCTTATGAAGGCGGACCAGGGTCCTCCGAGAAGTTGTACTATGCTTGGCTTCATCTGCGTGTCGCTCACTACTACAGGGATCACAGATAAAACTACTCTAGGTTTGTGGTAAACATGTCATCTTTTAACAGAGACTTTTACAGTGGATCAAGTTTCAAAAATGGAGTTGTGTCTGTCTACAAGGTGAGAGGTCAGTCGTGGTTCTGTCTACAAGGTGAGGGTGAGAGGTCATGGTTCTGTCTACAAGGTGAAGGTGAGAGGTCAGTCGTGGTTCTGTCTACAAGGTGAAGGTGAGAGGCCATGGTTCTGTATACTGGTGGAGGGGCAGCCATTGTTAGGGGAGGCAACCATTGACTTACCGTGGGAGACTTCCTGTTTCCAGCCATGTGAGCCAGGCAGAAGCTTGCTGCAGAGTGTATCCAGGATATCTCCACTGAAACAGACCAACAAGTATCAGTCATGTCACAGACCAACAAGTATCAGTCATGTCACAGACCAACAAGTATCAGTCATGTCACAGATGTGGCAGAGTTCAGGTTTCACTGAGTAGTTATTTATCTAAAATGTTACAATATGTATCCAGAGTAAACACTCTCCAACAAAATGAGTCGTATTTAATAACAACAACTAAATAATTCTAATATATATATTAAATTACAGCTGAGGTTTTAAGCACGTTTTTGAATATTTCCCCTTCTAGAACATGGCATACCACCTCTACTCCAGATTTGGCCTTTTCCACGGTGGACATTCACCATAAAATAGACCGCCAGGTGCTAAACCAATTGGCAGGTAGCGACCACAGGCCAATTAGGCTAGAAGTTGATATGGAAGTAGGCCCCCAGGAAACAAAACCGCTCCCACGTTGGAATTACAAACGAGCCGACTGGGACAGATTTGCAAGCCTGACAGATGGGCTGTTTGAAACCATCAACACACAGAATAACAAAATGAAGCCCATGGTGGAAAGCCTAAGCAAAGCAATAATGCAAGTTGCCACTGAAACCATCCCAAGAATGGCAAGGAAAAATTATAAGCCCTATTGGAATGATGATTTGCAGAAAGCGGAAGACGCAGTCACAAATGCTAGGAACATGGCAGAGAGAGAACAATCTATGGAGGCAAATATCGCCCTCAAAGCCACCACGGCGAAATACAAATACACTCTAAACCAAACAGCAAGAGAAAGCTGGAAAAACAAAACAGAAAGCCTAAATTTAGACAAAGAAGGGAACAAACTATGGAAGCTAGTCATAGCCATGAATGACGAAACTCCATCAAACAAACAAATTACCATCAAGCAGGGTGACAACATGCTCACTGGAAAAAAAGCAGCAAACGCCTTTGTTGAACATTATGCCAGAGCAAACCACATCGATGTCCCTGCAGATAGGCCTACAGACATTAGTGAAGAGCAAAAGGGGCACGACAACATCAATATGGCACCAGAAGAGCATATGATGGCAAAATTAACAATGAATGAAATGGAAGAGGCCATGAGAACGTTAAAGAAAAGGAAATCTCCAGGAAAAGACGGGATAACAAACGAAATGCTGATGGGGCTGGGCCAAACAGCAAAGAGGAAATTACTATCAGTCCTGAACCAAAGCTGGAAAAGGGGTATTGTACCCCAGGCATGGAAAGACGCAGTACTTGTACCAGTACCAAAGAAAGGAAAAGACAAAACAGATCCAAATGGATACAGGCCTATCAGCCTACTGAGCTGCGTAGGTAAACTGATGGAACATATGATAAACACCAGACTGATGTGGCATCTGGAAGAAAAACACATACTAATTCCTCCACAGCAAGCAGGCTTTAGACAGCACAGATCCACTGAGGACCAGTTCATCCTCATAGCCCAGGAAATAGAGGATGCTTACCAGGAGTAAAAACACACAGTAGCGGTTTGGGTGGACCTAGAAAAGGCATTTGACAAAGTCTGGAAAGAGGGACAGAGTCAAGCTAAGAAGAAGTGAAGTCTGTGGGAAAATGTACAAATGGATCAGTCACTACCTCAAAAACAGAACAGCCAGAGTTCAAGTACAAGGGCATATGAGCAAAAAGGTGACACTTGAGCAGGGAGTACCCACACTCTTTCTGGTGTATATAAATAACATAACAGAGAATATACCAAGAAGAGTCCATAGCTCAATGTTTGCAGACGATCTGGCTATGTGGACCTCTGAAAAGAATCTCACCATAGCAAGTAATCGAATGCAGCAGGCCCTAACATCGCTGGAAGAGTGGGCGAACTCGTGGCTGGTCAAAAATAAACGAGGAAAAAACAACATGTACGATATTCTCGCTTTCAAACAAACCCCAAAACACCAAAATAAGTCTTAACAGCAAATATCTGCAGCCAAACGACAACCCAAACTACCTGGGAGTCACATTTGATTGGCGCATGACATGGAAAAGTCAGATCGAGAGAAACTGAATGAGAGCCAAAGAAAGAATGGCAATCATGAGGAAACTTGCTGGCACAAGCTGGGGAGCAGACGAAAGTATACTAAAGAAACTGTACACTGAAGAGTGAGACCAGTTCTCGAGTATGGCATGGCGGCATGGACAACAGCAGCAAAGGTGAACTTCGATAAAATTAGCAAACTACAAAACCAAGCCATGAGAGTTATAACAGGAGGCATGAAGTCAACGCCAATTGTAGAACTTGAAAAGATTACAAAACTGCAATCCATGACCGACAGAAGAGACTGCAGAGCCCAGCTGCAGTCAGAGAAACTCCGAAGACTGACTGGCCATCCAATGCACCAGAGACTAAACAATTTCAGAAATGGGAAACTAAAGCGGAGAAACTTTGCAGAAATAGCCAAAGCAAAGATGCACGAAGACCCCATGAATGGACTAACAACACCAAAGCCCATCCCTACTGTACGCAAACCTACCTGGAAGCAGCATATATTTCCGGAGGTGGTAGAAAATATACCAGGTATTGGAAACAAGAACAGCCAGACTGAAAAAGAAAGAAGAGACATAACCCTGAGGTACATAATGAAAAACTACCCAAGCATGGACTGGACCCATGCATACACCAACGGTTCTGTAACAAACACAACACATAACGGAGGGGCAGGAGCATTCCTGAACCTACCAAATGGCAGAAAAATAACACTGTCATTGGCTACTGGAAAATACACAAGCAATTTCAGAGCGGAGGCAGAGGCACTGAGGGCGGCAGTGGAAGAAATGGTGACAGGTAAAAGGAATGAAAGCCATATAGTCCTGCTTACAGATGCTCTGGCCGTAGTCACAGCACTAAAAAGCCAGAAAAATATTGAACTTAATGATTTAAGAGCAGTGCTCTGTCAACTATCCCAGCAGTCCGCACCAAAAAGGGTAGTGGTACAGTGGGTTCCATCCCACTGCAACATCCAAGGCAATGAGGAGGCAGACAGACTGGCAAAACAAGGTGCAAGACTACCACAACCAGATACTAGTGTGACATACGAAGAGTCAAAACGGCTTATTAGAGCAAGATACATGACCAAATGGGAAACCGAACAGACTGGCTACACAAAAAATGATGCCTATTACCAGTTGAACAGAAGAGAGCAGGTCGTGGTCTTCAGACTTGGCACTGGCCACAATAGACTGAGGTACCACCTATTCAACAAATTGAAGATAGGTGGCACTGACGAATGCCCGTGTGGTACCGGAAAAATGACCGCTGAGCATTTGCTGCAAAACTGCCCGACATACGAGGATCAGAGAGAGCAGATGTGGCCATCACCAGTGGCAACACTAGACAAGCTCTATGGCAGTGTCGACAGCCTCAGGATGACCGCCGCTTTTTTCGAAAAAATAAAGGTCGATGTCTGACAGCGTAAGAAGAAGAAGAAGAATATTTCCCCCAACTAATACAATCCAGTTCAAGTCGCTACACTCGCCTCCCCTTATCTGCACACTCTCGTCTTCACGATCGTATTATATACTCTGTCATTCTGTGCACTCATACACACTCAGGTCCCTTCAGTCAGGTAATCTGTTCATTCACAATTACTTCCCATTCACAATTTCAACCAAATCAATTACCATCAGACGATCTGTCCATTTACAAATACTTTGATCACGTCTTTCTAGTTGGAATCACATACTCATTTATGGTCACACATTCTGTCGATCGGTGCCTACACATACTTCAGAACATACATCGTTCACTCGGTGTCCTGCACACACCACACATATTCAGATCTCTTCTAGTCATAGGGTGTCCAACACACACAAACTTATAGAGCGACTGGCCAAAACTCGAAGGTGTTTGCTGGTTCAGTCACCCTGCAACTCATTCTCTCTCTCCTAGTCAGCCTGCTAGCTAGTCTCTCTCCAGGCCACTCCGCTGATTTCATCTTTGTTGAGTATTATATAGTCTCAAGCAACTTCATGGGTGTCTAATGGTCTTCTGTTGGTTGTCTGACTTAACCATCACTCAAGTTTGGATCTACCTCCAACTAGTTGTCATTGGATAAATAACTCTGAATTCCTGTCACTCTAAATGTCGCAGCAGGTCGTGATGACCTCTGACTGTCACTAACCCCCCCAAATCGGAACACCAGAGCGGTCAGCTCCTAACCCCCACCCATATCAGACACATTCTTCCCCCTAACCCCTCGTTTCCTTTGTCGAGACAGTGAGGGACCTTGGCACACTTTCAGGTAGCCTTTGTTCCCAGAGTCGCCAGCCCCATCATCCCTGCCCGTAACGCCCATGCGCCAGCTGGAACTGTTACAAAGACCAAGGATAATGAGAGGAGAGACAAGGATGAGGGGTGAGACAAGGATGAGAGGAGAGACAAGGATGAGGGGTGAGACAAGGATGAGAGGTGAGACAAGGATGAGGGGTGAGACAAGGATGAGAGGAGAGACAAGGATGAGGGGTGAGACAAGGATGAGAGGTGAGACAAGGATGAGGGGTGAGACAAGGATGAGAGGAGAGACAAGGATGAGGGGTGAGACAAGGATGAGAGGTGAGACAAGGATGAGGGGTGAGACAAGGATGAGGGGTGAGACAAGGATGAGGGGTGAGACAAGGATGATGAGGTGAGACAAGGATGAGGGGTGAGACAAGGATGAGAGGTGAGACAAGGATGAGAGGTGAGACAAGGATGAGAGGTGAGACAAGGATGAGAGGTGAGACAAGGATGAGAGGTGAGACAAGGATGAGGGGTGAGACAAGGATGAGGGGTGAGACAAGGATGAGAGGTGAGACAAGGATGAGAGGTGAGACAAGGATGAGGGGTGAGACAAGGATGAGAGGTGAGACAAGGATGAGAGGTGAGACAAGGATGAGGGGTGAGACAAGGATGAGAGGTGAGACAAGGATGAGGGGTGAGACAAGGATGAGGGGTGAGACAAGGATGAGGGGTGAGACAAGGATGAGGGGTGAGACAAGGATGAGGGGTGAGACAAGGATGAGAGGTGAGACAAGGATGAGGGGTGAGACAAGGATGAGGGGTGAGACAAGGATGAGAGGTGAGACAAGGATGAGGGGTGAGACAAGGATGAGGGGTGAGACAAGGATGAGAGGTGAGACAAGGATGAGGGGTGAGACAAGGATGAGGGGTGAGACAAGGATGAGAGGTGAGACAAGGATGAGGGGTGAGACAAGGATGAGGGGTGAGACAAGGATGAGAGGTGAGACAAGGATGAGGGGTGAGACAAGGATGAGGGGTGAGACAAGGATGAGAGGTGAGACAAGGATGAGGGGTGAGACAAGGATGAGAGGTGAGACAAGGATGATGAGGTGAGACAAGGATGAGAGGTGAGACAAGGATGAGGGGTGAGACAAGGATGATGAGGTGAGACAAGGATGAGAGGTGAGACAAGGATGAGGGGTGAGACAAGGATGAGGGGTGAGACAAGGATGAGGGGTGAGACAAGGATGAGGGGTGAGACAAGGATGAGGGGTGAGACAAGGATGAGGGGTGAGACAAGGATGAGGGGTGAGACAAGGATGAGGGGTGAGACAAGGATGAGAGGTGAGACAAGGATGAGAGGAGAGACAAGGATGAGGGGTGAGACAAGGATGAGGGGTGAGACAAGGATGAGGGGTGAGACAAGGATGAGGGGTGAGACAAGGATGAGGGGTGAGACAAGGATGAGGGGTGAGACAAGGATGAGGGGTGAGACAAGGATGACATACGTTTAGTATAGCTGATGCTCCAACAGACAGGAGATGACCGACAATACTGAGATGACCTACAATACTGAGATGACCTACAATACTGAGATGACCTACAATACTGAGATGACCTACAATACTGAGATGACCTACAATACTGAGATGACCTACAATACTGAGATAACCGACAATACTGAGATGACCTACAATACTGAGATGACCTACAATACTGAGATGACCTACAATACTGAGATAACCGACAATACTGAGATGACCTACAATACCGAGATGACCTACAATACCGAGATGACCTACAATACTGAGATGACCTACAATACTGAGATGACCTACAATACTGAGATAACCAACAATACTGAGATAACCGACAATACTGAGATGACCTACAATACTGAGATGACCTACAATACTGAGATGACCTACAATACTGAGATGACCTACAATACTGAGATGACCTACAATACTGAGATGACCTACAATACCGAGATGACCTACAATACTGAGATGACCTACAATACTGAGATGACCTACAATACTGAGATGACCTACAATACTGAGATGACCTACAATACTGAGATGACCTACAATAATCATGGTAAGCGTGCAAGATTCCATATCTGACGTTCTCAAATGTACATATCTATGCAATAGCCAGAAAGATGTTTAGGTCAGCATGGCTGACAGGTTCTGACGGGCGGCCTCAGCTCAGACATAACTTACCCTCCTTGGATGAGTCTTCCCTGCTTGTTCTAAGGATGAGCACTGCCCCAAACTTCTCTGGCTTGGATGCTAGGAACTCTGAGCCTGTTCATGAGATGAGGACAAAGGGGATCATGAGAGGAGGACAAAGAGCTGTCCATGAGTAGAACCCCATTGAGGACCAGACTGTGCATACAACATCCGCACCGCTACCATTTTGTTCTGTTGCACATAGAAACTGAGGCACAGATTTCAATCAGAAGTTGTTGTAAGTTTCTCTCATCTCTATTTCAGAAGTTGCAAGTTTCTCTCATCTCTATTTCAGAAGTTGCAAGTTTCTCTCATCTCTATTTCAGAAGTTGTAAGTTTCTCTCATCTCTATTTCAGAAGTTGCAAGTTTCTCTCATCTCTATTTCAGAAGTTGCAAGTTTCTCTCATCTCTATTTCAGAAGTTGTAAGTTTCTCTCATCTCTATTTCAGAAGTTGCAAGTTTCTCTCATCTCTATTTCAGAAGTTGTAAGTTTCTCTCATCTCTATTTCAGAAGTTGTAAGTTTCTCTCATCTATATTTCAGAAGTTGTAAGTTTCTCTCATCTCTATTTCAGAAGTTGTAAGTTTCTCTCATCTCTATTTCAGAAGTTGCAAGTTTCTCTCATCTCTATTTCAGAAGTTGTAAGTTTCTCTCATCTCAGCACATGATGGACACCCTGTAAACAGTAAGAGTACAGATCTAATCACATGGAAGTGTGCAGATTCATCTCAGCACGGATTGAGAGTTGATCTTGAAGGCTGTCTGACTGTTCTCCAGGACTATTGCATTGGTGTCTGTTGGAGGAATGGTGGCCCTTCTACAATCAAAGGTAGTTGTCTCAGACAAAGTGACTTGATAAGGATTTTGTGAATCCTAGGGACTGTGTTCCCAGTGGCTCAGACAAAGTAGGTTGATATGGATATTTACCACTGATTTGTAATACAATTTAATTAGATTTAAGTTAGAGTTTATGGTATTTCCAATATGAGGCTAAGAATCTGGGTATAATAGTTTCGGAAGAAACATCAAAAGCTAGTGCTTGAATCCTCGGAGTTAGTTTAATATTTGATGTTTATTTAGTTAGTAGTGCTTTTCGTTCCTTGATATTATGTAACAATTATTCATGCAAATAAGTGATACTATTTGGATGTGAGGATAGCTTCAACAACTCGTGACTAAACGTTCTTTTCAGGGCGTACAAAAGAGTATACCTACTCATTGTGGGCATTTCGAAACAGCAACCAAAACATACTCCAGGGTGCTGGCTGTGCACACATTTGTATGAAACTGTGAGCACCATCTTTCTGAGAGGAACACCCTACAGAACAGCAGCTCACAAACACTTGCAGATAACACTATATGGCTTGGACCAAAGGGCATGGAACCCAGGTTGCTGCATCAATGACTAACCAAACAACCATCTTCTCAATAGTCTCCGATTGCGCGGCACTGAGCTTTCCACAAAATCGAATTCAAATTCTTTACTCAACATATTTGGTTATTTTGGTGCAAAACACAAATATGACCTGCCAGTGTACCAGTGCCACCATCATGGCAGCCTGGCACCAAGATCTCCCCATGCAAACATTTCTTCTCCTTTATGAAAATAATGAGAAAAACTTTTGTTGAAAGTTTGAACTCACCCAGGAAACTCTGCCGGAAACTTGTGGCAAGAGTTTGGCTGAGGTCAGCAGCTGACCTGACAGCCTCACTGCAGCTTTTGGCCAGGAATGTCTGTATCAGGTCCTCTCCACAGCCTACAGATCCACACAAGAGGCACGTAGTTACAGATTTACATAGTTACAGATCCACATAGTTACAGATTCACAGTTACAGATCCACACAAGAGGCACATAGTTACAGATCCATATATTTACAGATTCACAGTTACAGATCCACATAGTTACAGATCCACACAAGAGGCACACATTTACAAATCCACATATTTAGAGATCCACATAGTCACAGATCCACACAAGAGGCACATATTTACAGATCCACATAACATAGTTACAGATCCACATATTTACAGATCCACATAGTTACAGATTCACACAAGAGGCACATATTTACAGTACAGATCCACATAAATCAATGATGCACACATTCCATAGATGGTACAACTAAACACAAATAACTACATTGTGACAGACAGCCAAAGTGGTGGGGGCCAGGGGCCACACAGCCAAAGTGGTGGGGCTAGGGCCACATGGTGACAGACAGCCAGTGTGGTGGGGTATAGGGCCACATGGTGACAGACAGCCAGAGTGGTGGGGGCTAGGGCCAGGGGCCACATGGTGACAGACAGCCAGTGTGGTGGGGGCTAGGGCCACATGGTGACAGACAGCCAGAGTGGAGGGGGCTAGGGCCAGGGGCCACATGGTGACAGACAGCCAGAGTGGTGGGGGTTAGGGTCAGGGGTCACACAGCCAGAGTGGTGGGGCTAGGGCCAGGGGCCACATGGTGACAGACAGCCAGAGAGGTGGGATTAGGGCCAGGGGCCACACAGCCAGAGTGGTGGGGGTTAGGGCCATGGGCCACACAGCCAGAGTGGTGGGGGTTAGGGCCAAGGGCCACACAGCCAGAGTGGTGGGGGTTAGGGCCAAGGGCCACACAGCGAGAGTGGTGGGGTTTAGGGCCAGGGGCCACACAGCCAGAGTGGTGGGGGTTAGGGCCAAGGGCCACACAGCCAGAGTGGTGGGGGTTAGGACCAAGGGCCACACAGCCAGAGTGGTGGGGGTTAGGGCCAAGGGCCACACAGCCAGAGTGGTGGGGGTTAGGGCCAAGGGCTACACAGCCACAGTGGTGTGACTAGGGCCAGGCAGGCCTAAAAACCAACAGTACGGACACTGCCCTCTTCCCACATGTTTACATTACGTGACTATATGAAACTAATAATAGACAAGCCCCCATGCCCTTTCCCTGATCAGAGAAACAGTGACACACTCTGTCTACCTATGATGTTTGCGGTAGCCCATCAGATCTGGGAGCATGGCAAGTATCAGGTCAGTTTCAAGTGATTGTAATAGCTACGGAGGTGTCTCTGCTCAGTGTTGTAGGCAAGGTGTCTCTCTGCTCAGTGTTTTAGGCAAAGTGTCTCTCTGCTCAGTGTTTTAGGCAAAGTGTCTCTCTGCTCAGTGTTTTAGGCAAAGTGTCTCTCTGCTCAGTGTTTTAGGCAAAGTGTCTCAGGCAAAGTGTCTCTCTGCTCAGTGTTGTAGGCAAGGTGTCTCTCTGCTCAGTGTTGTAGGCAAGGTGTCTCTTCGCCAGAGTAATCTTATTATGGCTACACAAATTGGGTAAGTGTGTGTATACGGAGTCACAGTGTGGGTAAGCGTGTGTATGCGGAGTCACAGTGTGGGTAAGTGTGTGTATACAGAGTCACAGTGTGGGTAAGCGTGTGTATGCGGAGTCACAGTGTGGGTAAGCGTGTGTATACAGAGTCACAGTGTGGGTAAGCGTGTGTATACGAGTCACAGTGTGGGTAAGCGTGTGTATACGGAGTGACAGTGTGGATTCAGGTCTGGAAGATCAACAATCAACATGATTTTCTCTCTTCACCAACTTTAGGAAAAGTCACACAAGCAGAACCAGTCCTTTGATGATGCTTTCATTGACCTGACAAAGGCATTTGATTTGGCAGTAGGGAAGGACTCTTCAAAATCCTTTCTGAAATTGGCTGCCAAACAAACTACTATGACTAATAATATTTCACGAGAGCATGACAGGAACAATCCAATTTGATAGTGGCATGTCACATCCATTTTGAATTCTAAGTGATGTTAAGCAGGGCTGTGTTCTGGCACCGGCACTGTTCGGAATCTTCTTTACTCTGTTACTGAAACACGCATTTTGGCAATGCAAATGAAGGAATCGGCATTCCCACTGGGTCGGATCATTGACTGTTTAACCTTGCAAGGCTCAAGGCCAAAATGAAGATAAGGGAGATCACCATCAGAGATCTGGTTTTTGCTGAGGATGCTGCAACTGTCACCCCCAGTCAGCAGGAACTCCAGAGATTGATGGATCGCTTCTCCCATGCTGGCAAAGATTTGGGTCTCACAATAAGTCTCAACAAAACAAATGTTCTAGGACAGGAAGTAGATCCACGCCAAGGATTAGCATCGATAATTATGAACTGGCAGATGTGCACCAATTCAAATACCTGGGATACCTGAGCCTACCAAATGGTAGAAAAATAACACTGTCAGTGGTACCTGGAAAAGTCTCAAGCAATTTCAGAGCGGAGGCAGAGGCACTGAAGTTTGCAGCAGAAGCAATGCTCACAGGCGAAAGCAATGAAAGCCAGATAGTCCTGTTTACAGATGCCCTGGCCGTGGTTACATTACTAAAACGCCAGAAAAATACTGAACTTAATGATTAAAGAGCAGTACTCTGTCAACTATGCCAGCAGTCCGCACCAAAAAGGGTAGTGGTACAGTGGGTTCCATCTCACTGTAACATCCAATGCAACGAGGAGGCAGACAGACTGGCAAAAGAAGGTGCAAGACTACCACAACAAAATACTAGTGTGACATACGAAGAGTCCAAAAGGTTTATTAGGGCCAGATACATGGCCAAATTGGAAACAGAACATACCGGCTACACCAAAAATGATGCCTATTACCAGTTGAACAGAAGAGAGCAGGTCGTGGTCTTCAGACTTCGCACTGGCCACAACAGACTGAGGTACCATCTATTCAATAAACTGAGGATAGGTGGCACTGACGAATGCACCTGTGGTACAGGGAAAATGACCGCTGAACATCTGCTGCAAAATTGCCCGACATACGAGGACCAGAGAAAGCACAAGTGGCCAACACCAGTGGCAACACTAGACAAGCTCTATGGCAGTGTCGACAGCCTCAGGATGACAGCTGCTTTCTTCGAACAAATTCAAGTTGACGTCTGACAGCGTACGAAGAAGAAGAAGAAATACCTGGGATCCCTAATCAATGACAAGCTCTCTCTAGACCCAGAAATAGACCTCACAAACCTGGGATCCCTAATCAATGACAAGCTCTCTCTAGACCCAGAAATAGACCTCACAAACCTGGGATCCCTAATCAATGACAAGCTCTCTCTAGACCCAGAAATAGACCTCACAAACCTGGGATCCCTAATCAATGACAAGCTCTCTCTAGACCCAGAAATAGACCTCACAAACCTGGGATCCCTAATCAATGACAAGCTCTCTCTAGACCCAGAAATAGACCTCACAAACCTGGGATCCCTAATCAATGACAAGCTCTCTCTAGACCCAGAAATAGACCTCACAAACCTGGGATCCCTAATCAATGACAAGCTCTCTCTAGACCCAGAAATAGACCTCACAAACCTGGGATCCCTAATCAATGACAAGCTCTCTCTAGACCCAGAAATAGACAGTCACATTTGCTGGCCTCACAACGCGGGTTGACAATTAAAACCAAGGTCTTGGAGTACAATGCATGTGTTGTATCCACACTCCTATATGGTAGTCAGACATGGACAACTTATGTGACGTCAGCACACTCCTATATGGTAGCCAGACTTGGACAACTTATGTGACGTCAGCACACTCCTACATGGTAGCCAGACTTGGACAACTTATGTGATGTCAGCACACTCCTATATGGTAGCCAGACTTGGACAACTTATGTGACGTCAGCACACTCCTATATGGTAGCCAGACTTGGACAACTTATGTGACGTCAGCACACTCCTATATGGCAGGCAGACTTGGACAACTTATGCCAAACAAGAGCCCAGGCTTAACACCTTCCACCTACGGCGCCTGCGATCCATTCTTGTAATTACAGGCGGGTCAGAGTGACAGATGCAGAGGTACACACTCACACTGGTCTACCAAGCATGTACACTCTCCTTAGGCAGTGAAGACATGACAACACGGAGAAGTGAAACGACAACACAGAGAAGTGACACAACAACACGGAGAAGTGACATGACAACACAGAGAAGTGACACAACAACACAGAGAAGTGACATGACAACACAAAAGTGATATGACAACACAGAGGAGTGACATGACAACACAGAGAAGTAACATAACAACACAGAGAAGGGACATGACAACACAGAGAAGTGAAATGACAACACAGAGAAGTGACATGACAACACAGAGAAGTGAAACAACACAGAGAAGTGAAACCACAACACAGAGAAGTGAAAATACGACGACGCAAGGATAAAGATAACAAAAGATAAGTATATATTTTTTTGTTCATCACTCCAAGCCAAGTAAGTTCATGTACACACCTACATTGTAAGGTAGCAGAGAACAGACATGATGAATGTGACAGATGGATGTGAAAGAGTTGACTACCTGATGTGACAGAGGTGACTACTACCTGTTGTGACAGTTGATTACCTGATGTGACAGAGTTAACTACCTGATGTGACAGAGTTGACTACCTGATATGACAGAGTTGACTACCTGATGTGACAGCTGCTACTCCAAGCTCAGACTGAGATACCTGATTGTGGGCCCAACAACCTGCCCCATACATGGCCGCCTGTCAGACAAAATCTGGGTCACTTAAACTACACAATCTTCTTCTGCAGTAAAAGTACTTGGTACTAACAACAAAATTTGAGATATAAAAAGTACTTGGTACTAACAACAAAACATGAGATATAAAAAGTACTTGGTACTAACAACAAAACATGATATATATAAAGTACTTGGCCCTAACAACAAAACATGAGATATCTTCTTCTTCTTCGTCGTACGCTGTCAGACGTCAACCTGTATTTTTTTCAAAAAAAGCAGTGGTCATCCTGAGGCTGTCGACACTGCCATTGAGCTTGTCTAGTGTTGCCACTGGTGATGGCCACATCTGCTTTCTCTGATCCTCGTTTGTCGGGCAGTTTTGCAGCAGAATTCAGCGGTCATTTTCCCGGTACCACACGAGCATTCGTCAGTGCCACCTATCTTCAATTTATTGAATAGGTGGTACCTCAGTCTATTGTGGCCAGTGCCAAGTCTGAAGACCATGACCTGCTCTCTTCTGTTCAACTGGTAATAGGCATCATTTTTTGTGTAGCCAGTATGTTCTGTTTCCCATTTGGTCATGTATCTAGCTCTAATAAGCCGTTTTGACTCTTCATATGTCACACTAGAATCTGGTTGTGGTAGTCTTGCACCTTCTTTTGCCAGTCTGTCTGCCTGCTCGTTGCTTTGGATGCTATAGTGGGATGGAACCCACTGTACCACTACTCTTTTTGGTGGTGCGGACTGCTGGCATGGTTGACAGAGTACTGCTCTTAAATCATAAAGTTCAGTATTTTTCTGGCTTTTTAGTGCTGTGACTACGGCCAGGGCATCTGTAAACAGGACTATATGGCTTTCATTTCTTTTGCATGTCACCATTTCTTCTACTGCAGCCCTCAGTGCCTCTGCCTCCGAAATTGCTTGAGTATTTTCCAGGTACCACTGACAGTGTTATTTTTCTACCATTTGGTAGGCTCAGGAATACCCCTGCCCCTCCGTTCTGTGTTGTGTTTGTTACAGAACCGTCGGTGTATGCATGGGTCCAGTCCATGCTTGGGTAGTTTTTCGTTATGTATCTCAGGGTTATGTCTCTTCTTTCTTTTTCAGTCTGGCTGTTCTTGTTTCCAATACCTGGTATATTTTCTACCACCTCTGGAAATATATGCTGCCTCCAGGTAGGTTTGCGTACAGTAGGGATGGGCTTTGGTGTTATTAATGTGTTCGTAGGGTCTTCGCTCATCTTTGCTTTGGCTATTTCTGCAAAGTTTCTCCGCTTTAGTTTCCTATTTCCAAAATTATTTAGTCTCTGATGCATTGGATAGTCTGTCAGTCTTCTGAGTTTCTCTGCTTGCTGCTGGGCTCTGCAGTCTCTTCTGTCGGTCATGGATTGCAGATTTGTAATCTTTTCAAGTTCTACAATTGGCGCTGACTGCATGTCTCCTGTTATAATGCTCATGGCTTAGTTTTGAAGTTTGCTAATTTTATCGAAGTTCGCCTTTGCTGCTGTTGTCCATGCCGCAATGCCATACTCGAGAACTGGTCTCACTCTTCCAGTGTACAGTTTCTTCAGTATTCTTTCGTCTGCTCCCCAGCTGGTGCCAGCAAGTTTCCTCATGATTGCCATTCTTTCTCTGGCTCTCATTCGGTTTCTCTCGATCTGACTTTTCCATGCCATGCGCCGGTCAAATGTGACTCCCAGGTAGTTGTTATTTGGCCGCAGGTATTTGCCGTTAAGACTTATTTTGGTGTTTTGGGGTTTGATTGAAAGCGAGAATATCGTACATGTTGTCTTTTCATCGTTTATTTTGACCAGCCACGAGTTCGCCCACTCCTCCAACGATGTTAGGGCCTGCTGCATCTGATTGCTTGCTATGGTGAGATTCTTTTCAGAAGTCCACATAGCCAGATCGTCTGCAAACATTGAGCTGTGGAGTCTTCTTGGTATATTCTCTGTGATGTTATTTATATACACCAGGAAGAGTGTGAGTGACAGTACTCCCCCTTGGGGTACTCCCTGCTCAAGTGTCACCTTTTTGCTCATCTGCCCTTGTACTTGAACTCTGGCTGTTCTGTTTTTGAGGTAGTGGCTGATCCATCTGTACATTTTCCCACAAACTTCACTTCTTCGTAGCTTGACTAAGTGCCTCTTTCCAGACTTTGTCAAATGCCTTTTCTAGGTCCACCCAAACCGCTACTGTGTGTTTTTTCTCCTGGTAAGCATCCTCCATTTCTTGGGCTATGAGAGTGATCTGGTCCTCAGTGGATCTGTGCTGTCTAAAGCCTGCTTGCTGTGGAATTAGTATGTGTTTTTCTTCCAGATGCCACATCAGTCTGGTGTTCATCATACGCTCCATCAGTTTTCCTACACAGCTCAGCAGACTGATATGCCTGTATCCATTTGGATCTGCTGTATCTTTTTCCTTTCTTTGGTACTGGTATAATTACAGTATCTTTCCATGCCTGAGGTACAATTCCCCTTTTCCAGCTTTGGTTCAAGACTGATAGTAACTTCCTCTTTGCTGTTTGGCCCAACCACATCAGCATTTCGTTTTTTACGCCATCTTTTCCGGGCGATTTCTTTTTCTTTAAAGTTCTCATGGCCTCTTCCATTTCATTCATTGTTAGTTTTGCCATCATATGCTCCTCTGGTGCCATATTGATGTTGTCGTGGCTCTTTTGTTCTTCGTTAATGTCCGTATGCCTATCTGCAGGGACCTCAATGTGGTTTGCCCTGGCATAATGTTCTATAAAGGCATTTGCAGCTTTTTTCCAGTGAGCATGTTGTCACCCTGCTTGATGGTAATTTATTTGTTTGATGGAGTTTCGTCATTCATGGCTCTGACTAACTTCCATAGTTTGTTCCCTTCTTTGTCTCATAAAGAAAATGAAAGCCATACAGTCCTGCTTACAGATGCTCTGGCCGTAGTCACAGCGCTAAAAAGCCAGAAAAACACTGAGCTTAATGACTTAAGAGCAGTACTCTGTCAACTATGCCAGCAGTCCGCACCAAAAAGGGTAGTGGTACAGTGGGTCCCATCACACTGCAACATCCAAGGCAACGAGGAGGCAGACAGACTGGCAAAAGAAGGTGCAAGACTACCACAAACAGATACTAGTATGACGTACGAAGAGTCAAAACGGCTTATTAAAGCCAGATACATGACCAAATGGGAAACTGAACATACCGGCTACACCAAAAACGATGCCTATTACCAGTTGAACAGAAGAGAGCAGGTCGTTGTCTTCAGACTTCGCACTGGCCACAATAGACTGAGGTACCACCTATTCAACAAATTGAAGATAGGTGGTACCGACGAATGCCCGTGTGGTACCGGGAAAATGACCGCTGAGCATCTGCTGCAGAACTGCCCGACATACGAGGATCAGAGAGAGCAGATGTGGCCATCACCAGTGGAACCACAAGACAAGCTCTATGGCAGTGTCGACAGCCTCAGGATGACCGCCGCTTTTTTCGAAAAAATAATGGTTACTGTCTGACTGCGTACGATGAAGAAGAAGAAGAAGTTCCCTTCTTTGTCTAAATTGAGGCTTTCTGTTTTGTTTTTCCAACTTTCTCTTGTTATTTGGTTTAGAGTGTATTTGTATTTCGCCGTGATGGCTTTGAGGGCGATATTTGCCTCCATAGATTGTTCTCTCTCTGCCATGTTCCTAGCATTTGAGACTTCGTCTTCCGCTTTCTGCAATTCATCATTCCAATAGGGCTTATAATTTTTCCTTGCCCCTCTTGGGATGGTTTCAGTGGCTGCTTGCATTATTGCTTTGCTTAGGCTTTCCACCATGGGCTTCATTTTGTTATTCCGTGTGTTGATGGTTTCACACAGCCTATCTGTCAGGATTGCAAATCTGTCCCAGTAGGCTCGTTTGTAATTCCAACGTGGGAGCGGTTTTATTTCTTGTGGGCCTACCTCCATATCCACTTCTAGCCTAATTGGCCTGTGGTCGCTACCTGCCAGTTGGTTTAGCACCTGGCGGTCTATTTTATGGTGAATGTCCACCGTGGAAAAGGCTAAATCTGGAGTAGAGGTGGTATGCCATGTTCTAGAATAGAAGCTAGCGTCTGCTATCTGATATGTGCGCCAGTGGCACAGCCATGTCAGCATCAGAAAACATGGCAGCAAATACCTTGCTAAAGAGCGTTAAGGCCAACAGACAGCCCTGCTTGACTCCATTGATGACAGAGGGCTGCAGTCAGTTCACCATCATTCAGTGCAGTAGCTGACATGCCATCATGAAACTGGTGGACAACTTTGATTAAACTTTTGGGGCACCTGAATTTCATCATGATTTTGCGAAGTCCGTCCCTGTTAGTAGAGCCAAAGGTCTGGATCTGGTCAACAAAAGTTGTGTATAAACCACAATATTGTTGCTGATATCTCTTCTGGATATAATGACTGTGAATATCATGTAAACCATCCCAAGACCAGCTCGGAACCTACACTGACTCTCACTGACTCATGCTTGACAGGAAAGAGATTTTCATGTGCTAGAAAGTACTTGGCACTAGCTGACAAAAATCAATGTTGAAGAAAGTACTTGGCACTAACTGACAAAATCAATGTTGTAGAAAGTACTTGACACTAACTGACAAAATCAATGTTGTAGAAAGTACTTTGTATCAAACTTGTGACAGAAACCAAGAACTAGGTACAAGTGATCCTACATATATCCCAGTCAGAAAAGTGCGCATAGCAATGTGTCGTTATTACCTGTTCATATATACGACCAGTCAGAAAAGTGCCCATATCAATTTGTCGTTATTACCTATTCATATATACGACCAGTCAGAAAAGTGCCCATATCAATTTGTCGTTATTACCTATTCATATATACGACAGTCAGAAAAGTGCCCCTATCAATGTGTCGTTATTACCTATTCATATATATACGACCAGTCAGAAAAGTGCCTATATCAATTTGTCGTTATTACCTATTCATATATACAACCAGTCAGAAAAGTGCCCATATCAATTTGTCGTTATTACCTATTCATATATACAACCAGTCAGAAAAGTGCCCATATCAATTTGTCGTTATTACCTATTCATCATATATACGACCAGTCAGAAAAGCTTTTTGACGGGTAAAGGGAGAAAGTTGTACAAGACAAACCAAATAAACAAACTCACAGGTCCCAGTCTTCCTGAGTGTTTCAGCCAGATACCTCCACTTGATGTGGCTGCAGCCACATTGCCCTGGTAATCAACACAGACAGCACCTACGGTGTCCTGCACCTCATCACCAGCACGGCTCAGCTGATGATGAAATATATCACCTTCTTACATCGCAGGGTCTGATATAGAAACTGGATGAATCTAGCTATAATACTAGATATAGAAACTGGATGAATCTAGACATAATATTAGATATAGAAACTGGATGAATCTAGTTATAATATTAGAAATACAAACTGGATGAATCTAGACATAATATTAGATATAGAAACTGGATGAATCTAGACATAATATTAGATATAGAAACTGGATGAATCTAGACATAATATTAGATATAGAAACTGGATGAATCTAGACATAATATTAGATATAGAAACTGGATGAATCTAGACATAATATTAGATATAGAAACTGGATGAATCTAGACATAATATTAGATATAGAAACTGGATGAATCTAGACATAATACTAGATATAGAAACTGGATGAATCTAGACATAATATTAGATATAGAAACTGGAGGAATCTAGACATAATATTAGATATAGAAACTGGATGAATCTAGACATAATATTAGATATAGAAACTGGATGAATCTAGACATAATACTAGATATAGAAACTGGATGAATCTAGACATAATATTAGATATAGAAACTGGAGGAATCTAGACATAATATTAGATATAGAAACTGGATGAATCTAGACATAATATTAGATATAGAAACTGGATGAATCTAGACATAATATTAGATATAGAAACTGGAGGAATCTAGACATAATATTAGATATATAAACTGGATGAATCTAGCTATAATACTAGATATAGAAACTAGTGTGCCAAACGCACTCATTCCAACTAGGCTGTCCTGGACACAGGATAACGTATCATATATCAAACTTATCTCCCTTAGCCCTGCATTATTTCCCCTCTCCCAAGAAAAAAACCAAGGAAAAAAAAACACCCTGTAGAGTCTGTATACAACCAGTTACATTTACATCACCTTGCTCTAAAAGCTATGCGCATCCAGTTTATTCTTAAATGCATTAACTGTCCCTGCCTCCACTACCTCCCTTGGCAATGCATACCAAGCAGACACCACTCTTTGACTAAAAAAATATTTCCTAATATCTAACCTGGACCTCTCTTTAGTCAGCTTGTAGCTATGCCCTCGTGTTATTGTAGGTGGCTGTATTTTAAAAAACTTGTTATAGTCTAATTTATCGATTCCTCTGATCATCTTATAAACATGTATTAAGTCACCACGAATTTTTCTCTCTTCGAGACACTGTAGGCCGGTTTTTCTGAGTTTTTCCTCATAACTGTAATTCTGGAATCCCACTATCATCTTTGTCGCTCTTTTTTGTATTCTTTCTAGCATGTTTATGTCCCCTCTATGATAAGGACTCCACACCTGTACACAGTACTCCAATCTAGGTCTAACTAAAGCTTTATACAGTTTGACGATCACTTCCTTGCTCCTATGTTTAATATTTCTTTTTATCATACCTAACATTGCATTTGCCTTTTTCACTGCTACCTGAACTTGCTCACTCCCCTTACCTGTATGATCTATTATAACCCCTAGGTCCCTTTCCTTATCTATCTTTCTAATATTGTTTTCTCCCATTCTGTAATTATGTTCCATATTGGATCTACCCATGTGGATGACTGTACATTTATCTACATTAAACTCCATTTGCCAGATTACAGACCATTCTAGAATTTTATCTAAATCCGACATCAATATATCCATTTCCGCTTTAGATGAGACACTACTGCATAGTTTTGTGTCATCAGCAAATTTTGCAATCATGGATCCCATATCAATGTCCAAATCATTTATATATATCAAGAACAAAATTGGTCCCAAAACCGAGCCCTGTGGCACACCACTTTTCACTTCACTCCACTCAGAGTACTCATTTATGCCCACCCTCTGCCTTCTTCCCGTTAACCAATTTTCAATCCATTTGGCAACTTCCCTATCTTTTCCATGTGATTTTAACTTTCAAAATAATCTTTGATGAGGTACTCTAGCAAAGTCTAGATAAATAACGTCCACTGGCTCCCCTTTATCTATCATTTTAGTAACCTCCTCCATGAATTCTAATAGATTTGTTAAGCATGATCTCCCTCTAGTAAACCCATGCTGACTATTTCTAATTAGATTAAATTTGTCTAAATGCATTGCAATGTTTTCTTTGATTATTGACTAACAATTTACAGACTATGCTCGTTAAACTCACTGGTCTATAATTTGCTGGATCTGATTTTTTGCCTTTTTTGAATAAGGGGATCACTCCTGCATCTTTCCAATCCCGTGGAACAATCCCTTTTGTAAGTGATTGAGAACATAATATAGCCAATGGTTTTGCTAGTTGGTCTCTAATTTCATACAGCAATTTGATGAATACCATCTTGACCTGGACATATATTCACTTTCAACGACTCTTTCACCAACATACAAGGTTACTCATTTATTGACATAACTCGGTATGGTCACATCAATTATAGTCTAATCTATCTCTATCTAAGTTGTAACCGGGTAATAGTAATAGCTGTCCATCGTTGTCGATGAGGACCGCCGACATCATCCTTGTCACAGATTTCCCTGTTGGGTGTGGGTGCGCATGTGGCTAAACAGGCCAATGCGAGCACGAAAACATCTGCTACATATCGGGCACACGAGGTTTGTAGAAGGGGATGGTGTTCCCGCTGCTCAGGATTTCCGCGTCTCGCGTCTGCTCTGGGCTTTCACAACACGGTCGTCTTCACCAGCAGCTACACCCGATTTGACTGCGCTTCTCCAGTCAGATCTGTTTTGCGCAAGACATTCCCAGGTGTCGATGTCTATCTGGCAACTTTTTAGTGAATCCTTCAGACCGTCTTTAAAACGATTCTTTGGGTGCCCTCTCTCGCGCCATCCCTCTCTCAGCTCGCCGTAGAGAAGCTTCTTTGGGAGCCGCTCATCTGACATACGGACGAGGTGTCCGACCCATCCTAGTCGTGCTTTTTCTAGCAGTGCATGGATGCTGGGCATGTTAGCCCTTGAGAGAACCTCGATGTCAGTGACACGATCTTGCCATCGGATGTGGAATATTCGCCTCAGGCAACCTGTGTGGAAGTGGTTTAACCTCCTTGCATGTCCAGAGTATACAGTCCAGCTTTCGCAAGCGTATAGTAGGGTTGGAATGATGGTTGCACGGTAGACTTTGAGCTTGGTCTTGACGGTGATGCCACGACGTGTCCAGACCATCAAGCGCATTCTACCAAAGGCTGTGCTGGCCTTTGCTATTCTGCTTGCCACCTCATCGTCTAGGCTGACAGATCTCGACAGCGTGCTCCCCAGATATGTGAATTTGTCTACGGCATTCAACGTCTGCCCGCTGACTGTAGTCTCTGGTTTTGTGTACGGCATGCCTGGTGCTGGTTGGTACATGACCTCTGTTTTTTTGGCATTAATGGTCAGGCCAAAATTTTTGCATGCGGCAGAGAACTGGTCCATTCCAACCTGCATGTTCAGTTCTGAGTTGCTCATTAGAGCGCAGTCGTCAGCAAATACAAGTTCCCTGATTATGTCGCCAGCCACTTTGGTTTTGGCCTTCATTCTTCTGGAATTGAGTAATTTGCCATCTGTGCGGTACTTTATGGGTTTTCCAAGCTCCAGTGATCCGAAGGCGTCTGTCATCATGGCCGCGAACATCATGCTGAACAAAGTCGGGGCGAGTACACATCCTTGTTTTACTCCGTTTGATACTAGAAACGTTTTAGAGATTGCACCGCTGTCCAGTACACGAGCACACATGCCTTCATGTAGCTGTTTCACCATTGTTATGAACTTGTTGGGGCAGCCAAACGTAGACATTATCATCCACAGCCCTCCTCTGTTTACTGTATCAAATGCCTTTGTCAAATCAATAAATGTGGTGTACAAGGCCTGATTTTGCTCTCGACACTTCTCTTGTACTTGGTGAGCGGCAAAAATCATGTCCACTGTTCCTCTTCCGGCTCTGAATCCACATCGGCTTTCTGGGAGGTGGTGGCTTTGTTCAAGGTGTTTGTTGAGCTGGTTTGTTGAGATGGTGTGTCCCTCTGGTATTCCCTGTGCGCTTCATGTTTTGCATCGAGAAGGCCCTGTATTTCTAGATCGTTCTCATCAAACCAGTCCTTATGCTTGCACGTGATTGGGCCAATGTGTTTAACAGCTGTATCGTAGAGTGTGTTTCTCAATGATGCCCAGTTCTCTTCGATGTCGTTCTTTTCAAAACGAAGCTCAGATAGTCTACCCTCAAGCTCTTCCTGGAAGCCTCCTCTCGTGGGTTCGTATTTCAGCTGAGAGACATTTAGCCTCCTCGGTGGTTTCTTTCCCTGGGGGCGCATTTTGAGCTGGATCTTGAAGTTTAGGTGGCAATGACAAGTCGATGGTCGGTCCAACATTCTGCACCACACATGCTCTTCGTTACCATAGCATCCGCTCGATCCCTACGTCTGATGATAATGTAGTCAATGAGGTGCCAGTGGCGGGACCTTGGGTGCATCCATGTGGTTCTATTTCGGACAGGAAGTCGGATAGCTGTGTTTGTAATGAGTAGTTCATTTGCGGCACATGTCCTCAGAAGGAGCAGTCCGTTACTATTGCATTTTCCGATACCATGTCTGCCAATGGCCCCCTCCCAGGCTGTATGGTCCGTGCCAACCCTAGCGTTAAAATCACCGAGGATGACCAGTTTGTCAGATTTGGGGACTGCAGCGATGAGCGCCTCAAGGTCCTCATAAAACTTATCTTTTGTTTCCTGAGGATTTGTCATTGTGGGTGCGTATGCACTGATGAGTGTTGCATGGCGCCCTCCTATTAGGGGGAGACGCAGTGTAATCAGGCGGTCATTAATTCCTCTGGGCATGCGTGTGACCTTGTCGACCTTGTTGGTCTTGATGGCAAAGCCAACTCCAGCTTCATGGCGTTCTTCTTTGCTGCGGCCGCTCCAGAAGAAAGTATATCCAGCGCCTTCTTCTGTGATCTGCCCTTCCTCTGCCAGTCGTGTCTCGCTCAGGGCAGCTATGCAGATGTTGTATCTAGACAGTTCCCTGGCGATCAGTGCTGTCCGTCGTTCGGGTCTGTTTGCTTTGGCGTTGTCCAGTAGCGTGCGGACATTCCATGTTGCAAGCGTGATGGGTAGTTTTCGTGATCGTTTTGTGCCTGTTCCGCCGCTGCAGTTTGGGGGCCCTGCCAGTTGCGAGCTGTTAGTCAGGGTGTGATCTGTAGGGTAATGTCGCGAGTTGCGCAATGTGTTTATAGTGAAGGAGATGTGCGCAGGATCTTCCTCACTCTCTCGTCTGAACACAACATGTTCTAGAGGCAAGACATTGTCAAGACTTCTAGTGAAGGATTCGGATGCAGACAGTATGGTGTCAGCGTGTGCCTCATTTTCTCGGTAGCCCTTCCCTTCTCTTTTATCGCTGGGGTGGAGCTTTGAGGTATCAGTTTCTGAGTGCATTTGTTTGTGTATTCTTCTTCCACCTCTCGTTCCTCTGGTCTTTTGCCTTGATTGTATACTTGTGAGTTCCGTTGCCTCCTCGGTTAAGTGTATTTTCAGCACACGCAACAGATGTAGATCTGAGTTTAAAGGGACGTAGTGTGCTGATCGAAGCGCGATGAGCTCCTTTCTGAAGTACCGTATGTTTGACGGGGTCAGGATGACCTCTGTTTCAGTGTTCATGCTTCGTTATCTGGGTCACGATACAGCACGGAGCGACACTAGCCTTTGACCGGGTCAAGTTTCGGCCACGCTTTGTCCCATCGAAACTGTACACATTAGTCTACCTTTCACGACTAAAAATACACTGTTATATACTTCGTTGCATCACTTCTTTCCCATTAGTATGCTTAATTCACAAGTCGGCACATTTATATCCAGGAATCACGTTAATAGTCCGAGAGTTATCATAGAAAACACAAACAAAACACCGTTTTATCAAGAGGGAAATCGACTGCGACCATGTCCGGCGCCATCTTGACCCATATAATGTAACTGGGTGTGGTCACGTCAATTATAGTCTAATCTATATCCATCTAAGTTGTCATATCAGAGGTTTTCAGTAGTTAGTCTTGAAGCATGTCTGGTCTCTGACAGCTTCAGCATTTCTAGTCTCAGCTGGAACAAAAGATATTGTCCACCTGCGATTGGATGTTATCTCTGGTGTCTTGTCTACACCTGTGCTTTTCTGTCATAGCGGTTTACACACTCGTCTGACAATCGAAACAGTTCTGTCATAGGGGTTCACACACTCGTCTGACAATCAAAAGCAGTTCTATCACGGCTCACACACTCGTCTCACAATTAAAACTACTTTCAAACCCATTGACGTCCGACGGATACTTATTGGAGTCAAGACTCCTGTGTCGCCAAAAGGCGATCAGTGCAAGCCTTTGAATTTTCCAAATATTCTGAAAACAGTTAAGTATTGTCTGGCGAAAACCCGAGGTTTCTACCACATAGAGTTATCGTAGTGAACTCAAAATAAGTACCCCAGGTTGCCTTTCATCCAAATCTCTCTGCTGAGGTCATCTACCAATTCTTTCAAAGGCAATGTAGTGCGAGCCGCTGAATTCACAGTAGTCCTTCCTGCAAAAGTCTCATCTGAAACATATTCTACGTCACTATTTAACTGTCTCCTTAACCACACGCACGACGAGTCTGGCTGATTGATATTACCGCTCCATCTTGATCGACTGTTCTAATCAAACTTCAAAACTAACGGCTACGTAATAATAGTCTCAACAATACTGCCCTTTAATTGTAGAGAGTTCCTTCTTCCGTAATGTACGCTTAGATACCAACAATGGCAATCGTGAATTAGTTTTAGGTGGAAATGATTTCCGATGTTTTTCTCTTGTATTTGAAGGTTCACCGATTCTTGAGAACGGGGGAGTCAAGTTTCTGCAATGGATTTGTCTGAGATAGATCTGTCTTAATGATTTATTTAGATACAATAATTATGTTTATAGTCGAAGTGACAGACATAGACTACGTCACCAGGCTCATCACTTCTTTCTCTCTGCCAATATATCGCTGACCGTGCATAGACGCTCCTTCTCAACTGATTTTCTCAAGACTCAACCACTCACTCAAGACTGTGTTGAGGATCTCTTCTCCACTCAACCACTCACTCAAGACTGTGTTGAGGATCTCTTCTCCACTCAACCACTCACTCAAGACTGTGTTGAGGATCTCTTCTCCACTCAACCACTCACTCAAGACTGTGTTGAGGATCTCTTCTCCCCTCAACCACTCACTCAAGATGATCCTCTCCACTCAACCACTCACTCAAGATGATCCTCTCCACTCACTCAAGATGATCCTCTCCACTCAACCACTCACTCAAGATGATCCTCTCCAGTCAACCACTCACTCAAGACGGTCCTCTCCACTCAACCACTCACTCAAGACGGTCCTCTACACTCGCTCAAGACAGTCCTCTCCACTCAACCACTCACTCAAGACGATCCTCTCCACTCGCTCAAGACAGTCCTCTCCACTCAACCACTCGCTCAAGAGTCCTCTCCACTCAACCACTCGCTCAAGACGATCCTCTCCACTCGCTCAAGACAGTCCTCTCCACTCAACCACTCGCTCAAGGCGGTCCTCTCCCCTCAACCACTCGCTCAAGATGATCCTCTCCACTCAACCACTCACTCAAGACGGTCCTCTCCACTCAACCACTCGCTCAAGACAGTCCTCTCCACTCAACCACTCGCTCAAGACAGTCCTCTCCACTCAACCACTCGCTCAAGACAGTCCTCTCCACTCAACCACTGGCTCAAGACGATCCTCTCCACTTAACCACAGTCCTCTCCACTCAACCACTCGCTCAAGACAGTCCTCTCCACTCGCTCAAGACAGTCCTCTCCACTCGCTCAAGACAGTCCTCTCCACTCAACCACTTGCCCAAGACAGTCCTCTCCACTCAACCACTCGCTCAAGACAGTCCTCTCCACTCAACCACTCGCTCAAGACAGTCCTCTCCACTCAACCACTCGCTCAAGACGATCCTCTCCACTCACTCAAGACAGTCCTCTCCACTCAACCACTCGCTCAAGATGATCCTCTCCACTCGCTCAAGACAGTCCTCTCCACTCAACCATTCGCTCAAGACGATCCTCTCCACTCACTCAAAACAGTCCTCTCCACTCAACCACTCGCTCAAGACAGTCTCAAGACGATCCTCTCCACTCAACCACTCGCTCAAGACGGTCCTCTCCACTCGCTCACAACACGGGCATCTAATCTTGTATCTAGGTTTTTCTCCCCAAGATTTAAGAAAAACCTGTTAATGGCATGTCTGGTTGTCATCGTCACTACTGATCACGTGGTAACAGGCGTCTAGGTGTTACGCAAAAACGCATAGACAGCACCTGCGTAACTTGGAAAACAACGCTCTGCATTCCAGACATTCCTATGTCAGGATTTTATTACATCTCGCTTTCTTAGATCAATTCTATAAGAAAATGAAAGGCTACTGACTATCAGTGCACCCACCCTTTCTAACAATAATAAAACATGCCTAAAATACTATCCCTAATTAATCTACACAGCTAATATTTGATACAACAGAAAATAGATGAATCTAGAGTTGTAGAACTAGATATAGAAAATAGATGAATATGATATAATAGAGTGTGATATAGAAGATTATGTCACGAACGTAGAAATACGTCAAAGAGTTGAAGACGCTATTGGTCCTTTTGAAGATCAGTTCACAGCTATCAACAGACGAACGATGGCCTGGTGCGGGCACGGCGCGAGGTGCAACGGAATTACCAACTCGGTACTCTTTGGTTACGTACCGGGACAGAGAGGGCGAGGACGTTCAAGGAAGAGATGGGTGGACAACATCACAGAGTGGTCAGGCCTTCGTCCCGGTGAGATACGACAGGCGGCGACAGACAGAGGGATGGCGTGGGATTTTGGGAGTGTCTTCATGTGTGCCCCAACGACCTGATGGGTTATGGGATGAACTAAACTGAACTGATATAGAAGATTGGATGAATAGTATATTTAGGTCGTTCACGTATGATGTCCCTTAGACGTTGACACTCCAATCAACGAACTGGCAATCCACAGACCGCAACATTTTGAAATCAATGACAGCTCATGCAGGGAGGTATGTCTTACAGAACAATGACACAAATTGTGTGACATGAAATGTCAATAGTCTCACTATAGTACTTCTTATAAAATCCAATGTACTTCACAGTACAACCCCATATGGAAACTACATATACAAGTACTTCACAGTACAACACCATATGGAAACTACATATACAAATACTTCACAGTACAACCCCATATGGAAACTACATATACAAGTACTTCACAGTACAACACCATATGGAAACTACATATACAAGTACTTCACAGTACAACACCATATGGAAACTACATATACAAATACTTCACAGTACAACACCATATGGAAACTACATATACAAATACTTCACAGTACAACACCATATGGAAACTACATATACAAATACTTCACAGTACAACACCATATGGAAACTACATATACAAATACTTCACAGTACAACCCCATATGGAAACTACATATACAAATACTTCACAGTACAACCCCATATGGAAACTACATATACAAATACTTCACAGTACAACACCATATGGAAACTACATATACAAATACTTCACAGTACAACCCCATATGGAAACTACATATACAAATACTTCACAGTACAACCCCATATGGAAACTACATATACAAATACTTCACAGTACAACACCATATGGAAACTACATATACAAATACTTCACAGTACAACCCCATATGGAAACTACATATACAAATACTTCACAGTACAACCCCATATGGAAACTACATATACAAATACTTCACAGTACAACACCATATGGAAACTACATATACAAATACTTCACAGTACAACCCCATATGGAAACTACATATACAAATACTTCACAGTACAACCCCATATGGAAACTACATATACAAATACTTCACAGTACAACCCCATATGGAAACTACATATACAAATACTTCACAGTACAGTAGTTAATGCTGTATGTGAAACAACTACATGTGTCAGACTTTCACCAGCTATACATGTGTCAGTCAGACTTTCACCAGCTACACAAGAGTACTGGCCCCAGACAGCACACAAATAATGCAAGTGACATCACCTGGTGACCCACCCCAAGCAGATTTGTGCTGGATGTTTCCAGCTTTCTTCTCTTCTCCAAGCTCTCACCAGACTCTGCACTCAGACACTTCCTTTTGTAACGAATGTATGTTTTCAGAGCTGCTGCTGAAAAACCAATTCAGGAATGTCCAACAAACATATGACTGCAGTTAGGTCACCAATAAAAGCACTGAACAACCCCAAGGGAAACAGATCTAGAATCATATTGTACAAACATTTAAACAATGGACTATTAGCATAATTCTATGTAACAGATACTCTCTCTCTCACATACTATCTAGTTCTGCCTGATCCTTTCACTTTTCCTATTACTGTGTTGTATAGCCAACTTATCCCCCTTTTTCCGAATTATTTCCCCTTTCATATGACAAAAGACAGCACTGAAAACGGATTCCTTCATCATACAAACATGGTTAATCTTTGATTGCATTATCTAGTCATACACATCATCTATCTACTAATCTAACTATGACTAAATTCTCTAAGCAGAGAGTCTCAGTAAGTAACTGGATGGTTGCCCGTGCCTCATTACAAAATCCTACATCCCCATTCTCACAGACAACAGCAACCAATAAACTAATTCTCACAGACAACAGCAACCAATAAACTAAGTTAACATCTTGGGTTTTGTGTTCCAGTCGCTGGTGGTGAGGCTGGTCTCTGACAGACTGGGGTTTTGTATTCCAGTCGCTGGTGGTGAGGCTGGTCTCTGACAGATTGGGGTTTTGTGTTCCAGTCGCTGGTGGTGAGGCTGGTCTCTGACAGATTGGGGTTTTGTGTTCTAGTCGCTGGTGGCGAGGCTGGTCTCTGACAGACTGGCAGCTTCCCTCCGTCTAGTCTCTGCCTCGTCGCTGGTGGTGAGGTTGGTCCCTGACAGACTGACAGCTTCCACCTGTCTATTCTTTGCTGCAAAACCAAACATTTCTCACACATGTTCTAGAAACATGCTCCCTGGGGTTTTATGCGATACCCCTCATACGCTTGGGACATGGTCCCTGGTGTTTCCCTTACACCTTACGTGCTCTTGACATGGACAGTTTCGCACTTACTTGAGCCCAGAGTTTCGTCCAAGGGTGGCTAGTGTGCACTTCTCCTCCCAGTAAGTATTTGTTTGGCTAGACCGAGGTTACCATCCCTTAGAGTCTATGCTGCCTACTCAAGCCTTCAGGTCACCATCCCTTAGAGTCTATGCTGCCTACTCAAGCCTTCAGGTCACCATCCCTTAGAGTCTATGCTGCCGACTCAAGCCTTCAGGTCACCATCCCTTAGAGTCTATGCTGCCTACTCAAGCCTTCAGGTCACCATCCCTTAGAGTCTATGCTGCCGACTCAAGCCTTCAGGTCACCATCCCTTAGAGTCTATGCTGCCTACTCAAGCCTTCAGGTCACCATCCCTTAGAGTCTATGCTGCCGACTCAAGCCTTCAGGTCACCATCCCTTAGAGTCTATGCTGCCGACTCAAGCCTTCAGGTCACCATCCCTTAGAGTCTATGCTGCCTACTCAAGCCTTCAGGTCACCATCCCTTAGAGTCTATGCTGCCGACTCAAGCCTTCAGGTCACCATCCCTTAGAGTCTATGCTGCCGACTCAAGCCTTCAGGTCACCATCCCTTAGAGTCTATGCTGCCGACTCAAGCCTTCAGGTCACCATCCCTTAGAGTCTATGCTGCCGACTCAAGCCTTCAGGTCACCATCCCTTAGAGTCTATGCTGCCGACTCAAGCCTTCAGGTCACCATCCCTTAGAGTCTATGCTGCCGACTCAAGCCTTCAGGTCACCATCCCTTAGAGTCTATGCTGCCGACTCAAGCCTTCAGGTCACCATCCCTTAGAGTCTATGCTGCCGACTCAAGCCTTCAGGTCACCATCCCTTAGAGTCTATGCTGCCGACTCAAGCCTTCAGGTCACCATCCCTTAGAGTCTATGCTGCCGACTCAAGCCTTCAGGTCACCATCCCTTAGAGTCTATGCTGCCGACTCAAGCCTTCAGGTCACCATCCCTTAGAGTCTATGCTGCCGACTCAAGCCTTCAGGTCACCATCCCTTAGAGTCTATGCTGCCGACTCAAGCCTTCAGGTCACCATCCCTTAGAGTCTATGCTGCCGACTCAAGCCTTCAGGTCACCATCCCTTAGAGTCTATGCTGCCGACTCAAGCCTTCAGGTCACCATCCCTTAGAGTCTATGCTGCCGACTCAAGCCTTCAGGTCACCATCCCTTAGAGTCTATGCTGCCGACTCAAGCCTTCAGGTCACCATCCCTTAGAGTCTATGCTGCCGACTCAAGCCTTCAGGTCACCATCCCTTAGAGTCTATGCTGCCGACTCAAGCCTTCAGGTCACCATCCCTTAGAGTCTATGCTGCCGACTCAAGCCTTCAGGTCACCATCCCTTAGAGTCTATGCTCTCGACTCAAGCCTTCAGGTCACCATCCCTTAGAGTCTATGCTGCCGACTCAAGCCTTCAGGTCACCATCCCTTAGAGTCTATGCTGCCGACTCAAGCCTTCAGGTCACCATCCCTTAGAGTCTATGCTGCCTACTCAAGCCTTCAGGTCACCATCCCTTAGAGTCTATGCTGCCTACTCAAGCCTTCAGGTCACCATCCCTTAGTCTATGCTGCCGACTCAAGCCTTCAGGTCACCATACCTTAGAGTCTATGCTGCCTACTCAAGCCTTCAGGTCACCATCCCTTAGAGTCTATGCTGCTAACTCAAGCCTTCAGGTTGCTATCCCTTAGAGTCTATGCTGCCAACTCAAGCCTTCAGGTCACCATCCCTTAGAGTCTATGCTACCAACTCAAGCCTTCAGGTCGCCGTCCCTTAGAGTCTATGCTACCAACTCAAGCTTTCAGGTCGCCGTCCCTTAGAGTCTATGCTACCAACTCAAACCTTCAGGTCACCGTCCCTTACAGTCTATGCTGCCGACTCAAGCCTTCAGGTCACCATCCCTTAGAGTCTATGCTGCCGACTCAAGCCTTCAGGTCACCATCCCTTAGAGTCTATGCTGCCTACTCAAGCCTTCAGGTCACCATCCCTTAGTCTATGCTGCCGACTCAAGCCTTCAGGTCACCATACCTTAGAGTCTATGCTGCCTACTCAAGCCTTCAGGTCACCATCCCTTAGAGTCTATGCTGCTAACTCAAGCCTTCAGGTCACCATCCCTTAGAGTCTATGCTGCCTACTCAAGCCTTCAGGTCACCATCCCTTAGAGTCTATGCTGCTAACTCAAGCCTTCAGGTCACCATCCCTTAGAGTCTATGCTGCCGACTCAAGCCTTCAGGTCACCATCCCTTAGAGTCTATGCTGCCTACTCAAGCCTTCAGGTTGCTATCCCTTAGAGTCTATGCTGCCAACTCAAGCCTTCAGGTCACCATCACTTAGAGTCTATGCTACCAACTCAAGCCTTCAGGTCGCCGTCCCTTAGAGTCTATGCTACCAACTCAAGCCTTCAGGTCGCCGTCCCTTAGAGTCTATGCTACCAACTCAAGCCTTCAGGTCGCCGTCCCTTAGAGTCTATGCTGCCAACTCAAGCCTTCAGGTCGCCGTTCTTGCCCGTTCTCCGTATCTCACTACATGATCAGGTTATTGCCATTTCCAACAGGCCAGAGCTGTGACTATGGAAACCTTACGTTCCAAACTTTCGTTTGCTGAGGTCAGTCTATTGTCCCTTTCATCAGACAATCAGGTACATCACCTATGAAACTCACAGACCAGCTCTGTCTGGACTGACTTGTCCCGCCTATAAAACTCAGTCAGACCTACCGACCAGCTCTGTCTGGACTGACTTGTCCCACCTATGACAGCCAGACCTACCGACCAGCTCTGTCTGGACTGACTTGTGCTTCAGTCTTTATCTGACTCTTATGCTCCTCCCCAAGCTCCACCTATCCAACATGGCTGCCAGTCACATAGTACTTCTGTCACCACCCCATTGACCAGCTTGTAGCTCGTGTCACCGTTAGGCTTGTACTGCCTGTCAATATGTCAAGTTCCCCATTTCTAGAGCCCCTACCAACTTCACATTGGATATTTTGCTGTCAATTCCTGGGCAGCCCAGCTCCTACCAATTTGCCTGCGTCATCTGGACACTACAAGCATGTGCAGTTCTAAACCCCCACCAAACTAACTACAAGTCTGGGGAACTGTTCAGTGATGGTCATGTGTTAAACTGACGATCTAAGCTTAGACAATAAAATCACAATAATAGCAAAAGTCAATTCTTTCCCATCTAACATCTCCATGGCCTGGTTTTGTTACAAATATCCAATGTACCTATGTCTGAACTCTATGATGTAATGTCTTTCTCACCTGCTTGATTTCTGTCCAGCTAAAATTAGCTTCCCTATTTCTAAGTTACCACTAGCCTTCAGTGGCAAGTCCAAAGTTGGTTCGGTTTATTATTGTGAGCTTGTCGATATCCCGGAATATCACATAACTGATATTGTCACATATCTGACACTGTCACATGTAGACAATCTCAAATGGAGTATTGACAGAACTGTAGTAAATCTCAAATGGGATATTGAGAGAATTGTGGTAAATCTCAAATGGGATATTGAGAGAACTGTAGTAAATCTCAAATGGGATATTGACAGAACTGTAGTAAATCTCAAATGGGATATTGAGAGAATTGTGGTAAATCTCAAATGGGATTTACACAATCTCAAATTGGCTATAAACAGAAATGTACACAATCTGAGATAGGATATTAACATAATTGTACACAAATCAAATGGTATATTAAAAGAGCTAAAAATAATTGTAAATATTTCTGATAGATGAATGTTGGAACAGTGGTCATTTTAGGTAACCTTTCACACCAAGAGAAGAAGTCAGATGGCAAACATGACCACACAAGACACACTATAGTGGAACGCTGGTTACCTGAGACCAGATTAGCCTTGACTTCCAGTCCGTGTTCTGAGCAGTACATCTGAGCTCCTCTAGCCACTAGTATGCTGGAAGAGAAATCACATGTCAGTCACATGATATATATATATATATGTGTGTGTCAATTTATTCCACTCAACAGCTAGAAGAGTACCATCAGTCACATGTCAGTCACATGACATCTGTTGGAGCACACCAACAACACACCTCACTGTAACAGCAGCACAGCAACAACACACCTCTCTATAACAGCAGCACACCAACAACACACCTCTCTGTAACAGCAGCACACCAACAACACACCTCTCTGTAATAGCAGCACACCAACAACACACCTCACTGTAACAGCAGCACACCAACAACACACCTCACTGTAACAGCAGCACACCAACAACACAACTCGCTGTAACATCAGCACACCAACAACACACCTCACTGTAACATCAGCATACCAACAACACACCTCACTGTAACATCAGCACAATAACAACACACCTCACTGTAACAGCAGGACAACTAAACAGCTTCATACCTCCATACCTCACTGTTGCACCAGCACAACTAAACAGCTTCATACCTTCATACCTCACTGTAACAGCAGGACAACTAAACAGCTTCATACCTTCATACCTCACTGTAACACCAACACAACTAAACAGCCTCATACCGCCATACCTCACTGTAACAGACAACTAAACAGCCTCATACCTCACTGTAACAGACAACTAAACAGCTTCATACCTCACTGTAACAGCAGCACAACTAAACAGTTTCATACCTCACTGTAACAGCAGCACAACTAAACAGCTTCATACCTCACTGTAACACCAACACAACTAAACAGCTTCATACCTCACTGTAACAGACAACTAAACAGCCTCATACCTCACTGTAACAGACAACTAAACAGCCTCATACCTCACTGTAACAGACAACTAAACAGCTTCATACCTCACTGTAACACCAGCACAACTAAACAGCTTCATACCTCACTGTAACACCAGCACAACTAAACAGCTTCATACCTCACTGTAACAGCAGGACAACTAAACAGCTTCATACCTCACTGTAACAGCAGGACAACTAAACAGCTTCATACCTCACTGTAACAGCAGGACAACTAAACAGCTTCATACCTCACTATAACAGCAGGACAACTAAACAACACCATACCTCACTGTAACAGCAGCACAACTAAACAGCTTCATACCTCACTGTAACACCAGCACAACTAAACAGCCTCATACCTCACTGTAACAGCAGCACAACTAAACAGCTTCATACCTCCATACCTCACTGTAACACCAAGAGAACTAAACAGCTTCATACCTCACTGTAACAGCAGGACAACTAAACAGCTTCATACCTTCATACCTCACTGTAACACCCGCACAACTAAACAGCTTCATACCTCCATACCTCACTGTAACAGCAGGACAACTAAACAGCTTCATACCTCACTGTAAAGTATTATGTACAGCTAATTATTTTCATAGATGAACTTTCACGCCTGACTGAAATGTTTGTACCAGGTACTGACCTTGGCCTGACTCGGCCACACGGAAGCGGTCCCAACTTCTGCTCTTCAATCAGTCTGCTGGCGACAGTAACAGGGTTAGCAACACCTGAAATGAGATGGTGACACAAATATTTACCACATGCCTTCTAGTTAGCATGGTCCAGTCAGTGGATGCCTTGTTCCCTAGTCTGGTTGGTAGGGTAGAGTCAGTGGATGCCTTGTTCCCTAGTCTGGTTGGTAGGGTAGAGTCAGTGGATGCCTTGTTCCCTAGCCTGGTTGGTAGGGTCTAGTCAGTGGATGCCTTATTCCCTAGCCTGGTTGGCAGGGTCTAGTCAGTGGATGCCTTGTTCCCTAGCCTGGTTGGTAGGGTCTAGTCAGTGGATGCCTTATTCCCTAGCCTGGTTGGTAGGGTAGAGTCAGTGGATGCCTTGTTCCCTAGCCTGGTTGGTAGGGTAGAGTCAGTGGATGCCTTGTTCCCTAGCCTGGTTGGTAGGGTAGAGTCAGTGGATGCCTTGTTCCCTAGCCTGGTTGGTAGAGTAGAGTCAGTGGATGCCTTGTTCCCTAGACTGGTTGGTAGGGTAGAGTCAGTGGATGCCTTGTTCCCTAGCCTGGTTGGTAGGGTCCAGTCAGTCGAGTATTCTGTGAGTCAGGGATGGGTGCGGAGATGGCCGATAGTCCGATTTAGAATCTGCATACTCGCAGGCAGTGAGGGCACAGAAAGTTCGCTTTATGAGACAGTGATTTCACTGGCTTTTCTGGCCTGTCTCCATTGTTTTGCTGCAGTCTTTTTAGAAGCCTCGCATGACACTGCTCCTCTGCGGAGAGTTGTGTGCCAGGCTGTAGTCTTTTGCAACATGTTCCCATGTTTCGAAGTTTATGCTGAAGGCTTTTAAAGATGTTTTTAGTGTGTCTTTAAGCCTTTGAACCCGTGATCCTGATGAACCGGTGTATGTGTGTACATAACCCGCGCCCCGAATCACCGGTTTGTCGGTAGAGCACACGTATCTTATAACAACGGGCATAGTATGGATAGACACGACAGAATTTGCATACTACTTCCTTAATGTTACTGCAAAATGGTGGCGCCCATGAACTGATAACATTGCGACAAATTTTTACAATATTTTCACGATGAAAAGACGTGCAGAAAAACCAGTAAATGAGCGTTCTAAAAGGCTTACAATGGAACAAGCTGTCGAGATTTTTCTCAATGATTCGGAGGACGATGAATTAGATTTAGATAGCAACTATTCTGAAACTGATATAGAATTTGAATCAGATGATCATTTGAGTGATAACACGTGTTCATTAGACTCTGATGAAGCTACATCTTACCCTGTTCCTGATTTTTCTGGCGATCAGACTGTTTTACAGGGGCGTGGAGGGGGCGGAGCGTCTCCCAGGTAGTGTCTCTAGTAAATTTGATGCAGGTTGGTCTTCAATAAATATATTCAGACCTGTGTCTGCAGTAGACACAACATTTATGGAGCAGATAGGCCCTAAGAACATTCCAGAAACTATTAATCCAGAAAGTAAAGCCAGTGAATTTTTTGAACTTTTCCTGGATAATGATTTCTGGCACAATTTGTGTGAGCAGACAACTCGACGCGCTGAGCAGGTGAGAAGCAAGAAACCAATTAGCTAGTATGCAAAAAATTTTTAAGGTGTAGTAGTGCCAGAGATGAAAGCATTCTTTGGACTGCGTCTTCAAATGGAGCACAGTGTGAGTAAACCACGTTACGAGGAGTACTGATCTAGCTCGTCTGCTAACTTAGTGTCTCATACTCCTGGTTTCCGCACTGTGATGGACCGTGATCGCTTCCTTGCTCTCTGGACTTTTCTTCATCTTGTTGATGAGGAGGACCCAGCTTTGGATAAAGCAGATAAACTTTACAAAGTAAGGCCTATGTTGGATGTGTTGCTACCAAAATTTCGGCACTATTATTCGCCTTCACAGCACGTGAGCTTAGATGAAGGTATGATCCCCTCGAAAAGCAGGCTTGCCTTCAAACAGTATATCAAGTCAAAGCCCATAAAGTGGGAAATAAAGGCTTACATGGCTTGTGATGCAAGCTCTGGATATATTCTGAATCTGGAAATCTACACTGGAAAAGCAGACAATATTATTCCAGATCTTGGTGTTGTTAGTAGCGTCCTTATTAGAATTTTAACTTCTGGGAATTTGGTCAACAAAAACTATATTGCTGTTATGGACAGATTCTACAACAGTGTAATTCTCTGTGACAAGTTGTACACTGATTATGGTACACTTGCTGTAGGTACAGCAATGACAAAATAGGAAATTTTATCCAAAAGTACTGGCAGGAAAGAAGAAAATGGACAGGAGTCATTCAGAATTTATTTGCCATAACAACATTGTATGCCTTGTCTGGATGGACCAAAGACCTGTAAATTTTATATCCAACTACCACAACCCAACAGAAATTGGAACTGTTAGAAGAAAGGATGGAACAGCTGTAGATGTTCCAACTCCTCAACTTTGTATTGACTATAATGCTTTCATTGGGGGGCACAGATGTCAACGACCAAATTTGTCGTCTCAACAAGACACGTCGGCATTATCGCTGGCCTAGGAGGCTAATTGTGAAATTCTTTATGTAGGCATGTAATAATGCCTACATACTTATGGATCATAATAGTCCCCACAAAACAACAGGAAGACGCTACAGGACATTTGGGATGTTCATGAACGAAGTTTGTTTATCCCTCATTGGGGATTATAGAACAGCTACTGCAAAACTTCACAACCGTGTCGAGGCACAACAGAGACTGCAAAATGTTGGTTCCCATCATCCACAAATGTCTCCAAAAGCTACAGGAAATAATGTTTGTGTAGTATGCTCATTTAAATTTAACAAGCATGTCAAGGACTTCCCAAACATGGCCTACAAAGACAGACCATTCAAACAAGTCAAGACAAAATTTTGGTGTAAACATTGTGAAACTTATCTGTGCCTAAAGGATGGGTCTACATCCTGGGAGGACTGACATAATAAGCTGGAATATTGGTCAGGTCAGTGGGTCTACAGGCTGGGAGGACTGGCATAATAAGCTGGAATATTGGTCAGGTCAGTGGGTCTACATGCTGGGAGGACTGACATAATAAGCTGGAATATTGGTCAGGTCAGTGGGTCTACAGGCTGGGGGGACTGGCATAATAAGCTGGAATATTGGTCAGGTCAGTGGGTCTACAGGCTGGGGGGACTGGCATAATAAGCTGGAATATTGGTCAGGTCAGTGGGTCTACAGGCTGGGGGGACTGACATAATAAGCTGGAATATTGGTCAGGTCAGTGGGTCTACAGGCTGGGGGGACTGACATAATAAGCTGGAATATTGGTCAGGTCAGTGGGTCTACAGGCTGGGGGGACTGACATAATAAGCTGGAATATTGGAGATGATCAGGTCAGTCTATTTGAGATAAAATAATTGAAACAGATCACTTAATTTTGTCATTGTAACTAGTTTTGTTCACGTGTCCATTTTTGGCTTTTTTTTCTTCAGGAGCCCAGGGGAGTGGGGTTTTACAGGCAAGGTGACCAGGGTTCAAAGGCCTTTTTTTTTGGCCTCCTTGGGAGCATTCGCCATTCTGCATCTCGCCACAGAAGATTATTTTTGGCAACCGATAGTCTGACATGCAAACCACACGACTCGCCCAGCGAATCTGTGATTGCATCATGATGGTATCACTGCTACCAGCTCTCACAAGAACAGCAGCGTCCAGGATCCTGCCTTGCCATTTGACATTCACCACCTTCCTGAGACAAAGTGTGTGAGAATGATTCAGCTTCTCCACGTGATGCCTGTATATAGTCCATGTTTCACTTGCATATAGCAACACAGGGACCCCCACTGCTCCGTACACCTTCAGCTTCTCCACGTGATGCCTGTATATAGTCCATGTTTCACTTGCATATAGCAACACAGGGACCACCACTGCTCTGTACACCTTCAGCTTCTCCACGTGATGCCTGTATATAGTCCATGTTTCACTTGCATATAGCAACACAGGGACCCCCACTGCTCCGTACACCTTCAGCTTCTCCACGTGATGCCTGTATATAGTCCATGTTTCACTTGCATATAGCAACACAGGGACCCCCACTGCTCTGTACACCTTCAGCTTCGCCTGGAGGTTGATGCCATTTTGACGCCAGACATTTGAGTTTAGTCTGTCAAATATGGCGCTGGCTTTGGCGGTTCTAACGTTCATCTCCTCATCCATGACTATATTCTGAGACAGTGTCCTACCGAGGTATGTGAATCTATTTACAACTTTCAGTTTTCCACCATTGATCTTGATGATTGGCTCAATATATGTTTTGTCAGGAACTGGTTGCTACATTATTTCAGTTTTCTCTGTTGATGGTAAGTCCAAGGTTGAAACACGCTAAGGAGAAATTATCCATGCTTTTCTGCAGATCAGCCTCTGTGACAGCATGCAGGGCACAATCGTCAGCAAACAGAAGATCTCTGATGGTGTGTCTTGACCTTCAGCAAACAGAAGATCTCTGATGGTGTGTGTCTTGACCTTCAGCAAACAGAAGATCTCTGATGGTGTGTGTCTTGACCTTCAGCAAACAGAAGATCTCTGATGGTGTGTGTCTTGACCTTAGTTTTTGCTTGAAGCTGTCTTAGGTTGAACAGCTGACCATCTATACGATATCTTATGTCAATTTCTATATCCCCGTCTCCGAAAGCATCAGTCAGCATTGCAGAGAGCAAGGTTGGTGCAAGCACACTCCTGTTTAAAGCCGTTTGTTACCGGAAAGGACTTTGATATAGCACCATTTTCCTGAACTCTAGCCTGCATTCCATCATGCAGTTGCCGTACTACATTGACAAATTTCTCTTGTAGCTGTCTGGTTGTGAGGTGATTGAGAAGGTTTCTGACCAATATCTTCCCTGCGATGGACAGTAAAGAAAAGCCGTTGTGGTTATTGCATGATTGGCGGTTACCTTTCCGTTTATACAGATGTACTATTGAGGCATCCTTCAGATCTTGAGGGATGGTTTCACTGTGCCACATCTGTTTGAAGAGCAAGTGGATTTGAACAATTAGTGCTATACTGCCATTTTTATAGACCACAGGCGTTCCATCGGAGCCAGGTGTTTTGCCACTGGAGAGTTGACTAACCGCTTTTTGTGTCTACTCTACAGTCAGTATATCACCCAGAGCCACGTTTAGAGGATATTGGGGCAGGCGGTCAATGACTTCGCTGCTAATAGATGACAGTTGGCCAAGATATCACCAAAGTGTTTTGCCCAACGTGTGATATTTTTTTCCAGATCGGTAATTAGTGTTTTCCCCATCTGCGTGTGGGGGGGCTTGTTAGTGAACCTGAGGAAGTTGGGCCATAGACCACCCTGAGTGCATGGTAGAAGTTTCTCATGATGGAAGCACCTCATGATAGAAGTATCTCATGATAGAAGTTTCTCATGTCATGATTGTCAGCAAATCCCTGTATATCATCCGCTTTATTACTCAGCCAGGAGTCCTGCAACTGACGCAGTTTGAATTGAACAGTCCTGCGTGCGTTTAAGGAAGCTACTTTCTTGGATGTTGGCTCTGGGTCATTGGAATAAGTTGTGGGGGGTGTTTGTCAGCTAGCATCGTTGTTTATGTCCTCTGAGTTCTCATCAAACCAGTCGTCGTGTTTACTAATAGCGTGACCCAGGATTTTGGTAGATGTGTTATAGACCTGTGCACTAAGGGCCGACCAATTGGTACCTACACTTTTGTCTAGCGAGAAAGTTTGGAGATGGTTTTCCAGGGTAGCAGCAAACGACTGTTGGAGCGACACATTCTGTAGCTTACTAACATCTAGCCTATTATTGGTCTTCTTTCCCTGACGACGTCTGGATAACTTAATGCAAATTTTTAGTCTAGACACAATGAGTCGGTGGTCTGTCCAGCACTCAGCACCACACATAGACTTAGTCACCAGGACATCTTGCCTGTCTTTCTTTATTAACAAGTATATAGTCAATTTGGTGCCCGTTCTTTGAGCGAGGATGCATCCAAGAGGTCCGGTTATGAGTAGGAGGTTGAAAAATCATGTTAGTGACGAGCAGGTCATGTTCTGCACATGTCTGGGAGAGAAGAAGTCCATTGGTATTGCAACTACCCACGCCATATTTTTCGATAGTGCCATCCCAGGATATGTTATCTGCACCTACTCTTGCATTACTCCTGCTGTACACTGTTGCGCAGTCTCCCAAAGGCAGCACTGACCTCGCAGTCAATTGTAGTTTCCCTGGATAGAGTGCCACCAAGGTCCGTGAAGCTGTCTACTGATTGGAGGTGCTCGTCCTTGACTCTGATATCTGGGTCGACATATGCGTCACTTGGGGCAGGCTGAAACATGACTCCGGTTTTTTTAGTATTAATGGTAAAACCGAACATGTCGCAGGCTATTGAGAACGTTTCTACACATGTCTGCATGTATCTTTTGGTGCTGGCATCGAGGGCACAGTCATCAGAAAAAAGGAGTTTGAGATGGTCTTGTCCTTCACCTTGCTGTGAGCTTGCAGTCGCCTGTGATTGAAGAGTTTTCCGCCAGTCATGTATTTTATTTCCACTCCGTTTTGGTTACAACCCTCATAGCTGACGCTGAGCATGGCGGCCAACATTATGCTGAAGAGTGTTGGGGCTAGTACACAGCCCTGCTTGACACCATTTGTTGGGGCTAGTACACAGCCCTGCTTGACACCATTTGTTGGGGCTAGTACACAGCCCTGCTTGACACCATTTGTTGGGGCTAGTACACAGCCCTGCTTGATGCCATTTGTTGGGGCTAGTACACAGCCCTGCTTGACACCATTTGTTGGGGCTAGTACACAGCCCTGCTTGATGCTAGTACACAGCCCTGCTTGACACCATTTGTTGGGGCTAGTACACAGCTCTGCTTGACACCATTTGTTGGGGCTAGTACACAGACCTGAAAGCTGACACCATTTGTTGGGGCTAGTACACAGCCCTGCTTGACACCATTTGTTGGGGCTAGTACACAGCCCTGCTTGATGCTAGTACACAGCCCTGCTTGACACCATTTGTTGGGGCTAGTACACAGCTCTGCTTGACACCATTTGTTGGGGTTAGTACACAGACCTGCTTGACACCATTTGTTGGGGTTAGTACACAGCCCTGGTTGACGCCATTTGTTGGGGCTAGTACACAGACCTGAAAGCTGACACCATTTGTTGGGGCTAGTACACAGCCCTGGTTGACACCATTTGTTGGGGCTAGTACACAGACCTGCTTGACACCATTTGTTGGGGTTAGTACACAGACCTGCTTGACACCATTTGTTGGGGCTAGTACACAGCCCTGCTTGACACCATTTGCTGGGGCTAGTACACAGCCCTGGTTGACGTCATTTAACACAGGAAAGGGATGTGATGTTTCCCATCAATCAGCACATGAGCATTCATACCTTCGTGGAATTGTTTGATGATCTGCTGACGGTATCAAAAGCCTTGGTCAGGTCCACGAAAGTCATGTACAGCCCACTTTGCTGCTCTTGGCATTTCTCCTAAAGTTGCCAAGCCGCGAATATCATATCCACAGTTCCGCGACCAGATCTGAAGCCATACTGACTCTCTGGAAGAAGATCATGTTAAAGAGATCGATCAATCGGTTGAGGAGAACTCGTGCCAGTATCTTGCCAGCAGTTGATAGGAGGAAAATTACTCTGTGGTTGTCGCAGGATTGACGGTTTCCCTGTCGCTTGAATAAGTGGACGATGGTCACATCCTTCAGTTCTTGTGGGCCAGTTCAGTGGTCCATATTGTGTTGTGGGCCAGTCTGTGGTCCATATTGTGTTGTGATGGTAGCATCCTTCAGTTCTTGTGGGCTAGTCTCAGTGGTCCATATTGTGTTGTAGGACAGTCTCAGTGGTCCATATTGTGTTGTGGGACAGTCTCAGTGGTCCATATTGTGTTGTGATGGTAGCATCCTTCAGTTCTTGTGGGCCAGTCTCAGTGGTCCATATTGTGTTGTACAACTGAGTCTCTGTGTTAGGACACAACTACCTGCTTTGTAGATCTCAGCCGGTATTAGGTTCGCACCTGCAGCGTTCCCATTTGATAGTTGGTCGATTGCTGCTCTGACCGCCTCGATATTTGGAGGAACGTTCAGTTCATTGTTCAGGGGTGTCTGAGGCAGGTGTTCTATTGCCTCATCGCAGACGGAGGACGGTTGGTTGAGGCCCTATAAATAGAGGGCTGTAAGTCCTGACAAAGCTCCGACTGCCCCAAAGAGAAGAGACATCAGACCCACCTGACAAAGCTCCGACAGCCCCAAAGAGAAGGGATTGTCCATCCATTGAGCTGGCATCACACTCCACAGTTCCTTGCATTGTCAAGTTGGAACCTTTACCAGCATTTGTACATTCATCATTCTGAAGAACAATTGTCATTAGGAGATTGTCACAATGTTAAGTAGGGTTGACAGGTGGAGATTGTCACAATGTTAAGTAGGGTTGACATGTGGAGATTGTCACAATGTTAAATAGGGATGACATGTGGAGATTGTCACAATGTTAAGTAGGGTTGACATGTGGAGATTGTCACAATGTTAAATAGGGATGACATGTGGAGATTGTCACAATGTTAAGTAGGGTTGACATGTGGAGATTGTCACAATGTTAAGTAGGGTTGACATGTGGAGATTGTCACAATGTTAAGTAGGGTTGACATGTGGAGATTGTCACAATGTTAAGTAGGGTTGACATGTGGAGATTGTCACAATGTTAAGTAGGGTTGACATGTGGAGATTGTCACAATGTTAAGTAGGGTTGACATGTGGAGATTGTCACAATGTTAAGTAGGGTTGACATGTGGAGATTGTCACAATGTTAAGTAGGGATGACATGTGGAGATTGTCACAATGTTAAGTAGGGTTGACATGTGGAGATTGTCACAATGTTAAGTAGGGATGACATGTGGAGATTGTCACAATGTTAAGTAGGGATGACATGTGGAGATTGTCACAATGTTAAATAGGGTTGACATGTGGAGATTGTCACAATGTTCCAACAACTTTACTCTAACTACATTAGAAATGTTCTACCCACAGCTTGTGTATCCCGCACGCACGCACACACACCCACAAATAAACAAAAGAAGCATGTGAGTGCACATGTATTCAGGCAAATAGGGCTCAAAAGCCTAGAAAGGCAGCTCATCCAGGAAAAGGAAAACTGATTTCAAACCAAATGAAGCCTTGCAGATAATATATTGGCATATCTTGTCAGGTACGGCTGTCCAACCGGTGCAACCTGTTTTCTGATAACTCTGAAAGTTGGTCAGTGTCTACCAAGCCTGGTAATCAATAACATGTGGAGGAACACACGCAAGAGGATGCAATGTCTTATCCTAGAGCAAAGAAAGGCAACCTCAACTGAGTGTTGTGGCAGGATAGACGAGGCCCTTAGCTTGGTTGGCGGCTGGTCTAGGAGGAAAGCCCCAACAGGCAAGCAGATAGAGCATTGCACTGCTGATCCTGCACAAATACAAGGCCCACCTCAACAACTGAAAGCTAACTTACGATAGAGAGTAAAAGTCCACTCACACAGATGGACAAAAACAAGGCCTTTCTCAACAACTGAAAGTCAACTTATGATAGAGAGTAGAAGCCAGACCACTCACACAGATGGACAAATACAAGGCCTACCTCAACAACTGAAAGCCAAAAGTCCACTCACACAGATGGACAAATACAAGGCCTTTCTCAACAACTCAAAGCCAACTTACGATAGAGAGTAGAAGTCCACTCACACAGATGGACAAATACAAGGCCTATCTCAACAACTGAAAGCCATCTTACTTAACTTAACATCGTCATACTGGTTTAGAAGACCCTGCAGAGTCTGTATACAACAAGTTTAATTTACATTAGCTTGCTCTATTAACTATGCGCATCCATTCTATTCTTAAATGCATTATTTGTCCCTGCCTCCGCAACTTCCTGTGGCAATGCATTCCACGCATTCACCACTCTCTGGCTAAAAAAATATTTCCTAATATCTAATCTGGACCTTTCTCTAGTTAATTTGTAGCTGTGCCCTCTTGTTCTTGTGGGTGGTTGTATTTTGAAAACTTTCCTCATAACTAATTCTGGAATCCCACTATCATCTTTGTCGCTCTTTTTTGTATTCTTTCCAGCATGTTTATATCCCCTCTATGATAAGAACTCCACACCTGTACACAGTACTCCAATCTAGGTCTAACTAAAGCTTTATACAGTTTGACTATCACTTCCTTGCTCCTAAGTTTAATATTTCTTTTTATCATACCTAACATTGCATTTGCCTTTTTCACTGCCACCTGAACTTGCTCTCTCACCTTACCTGTATGATCTATTATAACCCCTAGGTCCCTTTCCTTATCTATCATTCTAATCTGTAATTATGTTCCATATTGGATCTACCCATGTGGATGACTGTCCATTTATCTACATTAAACTCCATTTGCCAGCTCACAGACCATTTTCGAATTTTATCTAAATCCAACTGTGTATCAATTTCTGCTTTAGATGAGACACTACTGCATTGTTTTGTGTCGTCAGCTAATTTTACAATCATGGATCTCATATCAATATCCAAATCGTTTATATATATATCAAGAACAAAATTGGTCCCAAAACCGAGCCCCGTGGTACTCCAGTTTTTACTTCATACCACTCAGAGTATTCCTTATTTATGCCCACCCTCTGCCTTCTTCACGTTAACCAATTCTCAATCCATTTGACAACTTCCCCATCTATGCTACGTGATTGTAACTTTCGAAATAATCTTTGATGAGGTACTCTATCAAAGGCCTTTGCAAAGTCTAGATAAATAACGTCCACTGGCTCCCCTTTATCTATGATTTTAGTAACCTCCTCCATGAATTCTAATAGATTTGTTAAGCATGATCTCACTCTAGTAAACCCATGCTGACTATTTCTGATTAGATTAAACTTGTCTAAATGCATTACAATGTTTTCTTTGATTATTGACTCTAACAATTTACAGACTAGCTCGTTAAACTCACCGGTCTATAATTTGCTGGATCTGATTTTTTGCCCTTTTTTGAATAAGGGGATCACTCCCGCATCTTTCCAATCCCGTGGAACAATCCCTTTTGTAAGTGATTGAGAACATAAGAGGAAGATAAGGAGCATAGTAAAGGCAAGTGAAGGGAAATTATTATTAATGGGAGATTTCAACTATCCAGAAATAAAATGGGATATGGCAGAAGCACTTGTAGAGTCAAAACCTTTTGTTAAGTGCATAACTGACAATTTTTTAATTCAACATGTAGTAACAGCCACCAGAGGCAAAAACATACTCGACCTAGTTTTTACCACAGAGGAAAATATGATTGAAAACATTACCGTTGGGGAACTGTTTGGCTCAAGTGACCATCAAATCATCCGTTGGGATCTTATTGCAGGGAAAGAAGTAAACATAAACACGCGAACATACGACTACTCTAAGGCAGATGTTAAGAGGATAAAAGAGGCAGCGAACCACATAATCTGGAAAGATATTGTCGTAGGAGCAGATGTTGAACAGGAGTGGGAGAGTCTACACAAAAGAGGACTGCTCCAAGATCCCAGAGCCTAAAATCACATGGAATAGGTGGGGAAGTTGCCAAATGGATTGAAAAATGGTTAACGGGAAGAAGGCAGAGAGTGGGCATAAATAAGTACTCTGAGTGGAGAAGTGAAAAGTGGTGTGCCACAGGGCTCGGTTTTGGGACCAATTTTGTTCTTGATATATATAAATGATTTGGACATTGATATGGGATCCATGATTGCAAAATTTGCTGATGACACAAAACTATACAGTAGTGTCTCATCTAAAGCGGAAGTGGATATATTGATGTTGGATTTAGATAAAATTCGAGAATGGTCTGTAAGCTGGCAAATGGAGTTTAATGTAGATAAATGGAACATAATTACAGAATGGGAGAAAACAATATTAGAAAGATAGATAAGGAAAGGGACCTAGGGGTTATAATAGATCATACAGGAAAGGTGAGTGAGCAAGTTAAGGTAGCAGTGAAAAAGGCAAATGCAATGTTAGGTATGATAAAAAGAAATATTAAACATAGGAGCAAGGAAGTGATCGTCAAACTGTATAAAGCTTTAGTTAGACCTAGATTGGAGTACTGTGTACAGGTGTGGAGTCCTTATCATAGAGGGGACATAAACATGCTAGAAAGAATACAAAAAAGAGCGACAAAGATGATAGTGGGATTCCAGAATTACAGTTATGAGGAACGACTCAGAAAAACCGGCCTACAGTGTCTCGAAGAGAGAAGAATTCGTGGTGTCTTAATACAGGTTTATAAGATGATCAGAGGAATGGATAAATTAGACTATAACAAGTTTTTTAAAAATACAGCCACCTACAATAACACGAGGGCATAGCTACAAGCTGACTAAAGAGAGGTCCAGATTAGATATTAGGAAATATTTTTTTAGTCAGAGAGTGGTGTCTGCTTGGAATGCATTACCAGGGGAGGTAGTGGAGGCAGGGACAGTTAATGCATTTAAGAATAAACTGGATGCGCATAGCTTTTAGAGCAAGGTGATGTAAATGTAACTGGTTGTATACAGACTCTACAGGGTCTTCTAAACCAGTATAAAGACGTTAAGTTAAGTTATAATATAGCCAATGGTTTTGCTAGTTGGTCTCTAATTTCAAACAGCAATTTTGGATGAATACCATCTTAACCTGGACATTTATTCACTTTCAGCCCCTCAAATTTTTTTAAAACCATTTCCTCTGTAATACAGATTATCCCGCTGTATCCATGTCTCTTTTGAAAATTTCTATAGGCTCTGGGATCTTGGAGCAGTCCTCTTTTGTGTAGACTGTGCCAAAGTAGTGATTGAGCAGATTAGCTGCCTCCCTATTCTCACTTATTATTTTTCCTGTGCTGTCTATGAGAGAGCCTACTTTGTCTTTCGTTCTTTGTTTATTTCTAACATAAGAGAAGAAGCTTTTACTGTCAGTCTTGATCCCCTGAGCACGTTTTTTTTCGAAGTATTTTTGCTGTTTTATTCACTTTCTGAGCTGTGTTCTGCTTGTCCAGATATTTGTAATTACTATTGAATTAACCTGCCTATATATATATTTTTTCCATGCTTTATTTTTAGCTCTTCTACATTTAACTACAAATCTAGTTATCCCCTTTTTACGTTTTTACGCTTGGGGTTTACCTTCCTATATGGAACACATTCCTCTTTTAGCTTTTCTATAACTGTTTTAAAACTCTCCAACTCCTGTTCAACATCTGCTCCTACGACAATATATTTCCAGATTATGTGGCTCACTGCCTTTTATCTTCTTAACATCTACCTTAGAGTAGTTGTATGTTCGCGTGTTTATGTTTACTTCTTTCCCTGCTATAAGATCCCAACGGATGATTTGATGGTCACTTGAGCCAAACAGTTCCACAACGGTAACGTTTTCAATCATATTTTCCTCTGCAGAAAAATGTAAGTCGAGTGTTTTTGCCTCTGGTGGCTGCTTCTACGTGTTCAAAAAATGATGATAGAGAGCATGACCCCACTCACACAGATGAACAAATACAAGGCCCACCTCAAGAACAACAACAGCTGCCGTCACTGCCTCCAGAGCTGACCTTCTTGATCTTAACAGAGTCATGGCCTGTGGGGAATATATGATATACACAAATATAACCAAACAATCCATACCATATTCCTTGTGTTATGATACAGTAAAAAGTGACAGTAATAGTTTGATCCTAATGGGTCCTTAGTGAAGTGACAACGTTAAATAAGCCCATAAGGTTCTCAATTTGCAAGCTAGAGCTGAAGCTTATCAAGTTTTATGAACAAGTCATCACAAATGCTTCTTCTTCTTCTGCATTTGTTCTCAATCTCCCGCTACCAAGCCCTGAGAAGATCTTTGCAAGTAGCAGGATGTAGTCCGGAGAACAGAATGTGTTGTGTCGCTAGTTTACTGCTTGACTGCGATATTTGCACCTTTCGGCCCGTCACATCTGTCTTCGACAGCATCACAAATGCTGAAATTGGTCACCCCTACAGTTAACACATTAGTAGAAAACAAAGCTTAAGTGATTGAGAGCATTATTGACACCATGCCAGTACATTATATTAGTCGCAGGCGATATGGCCACATCAACAGATGGCTTTGTCTTGATGATGTAACTTGCGCTGTATTTGGATTATTGTTAGGAAGAAACTGTGATCGACCTTACCCTCTGGTCCCGAGCTACTTTGAACCAGTGGCAAGACATTAGTTAAGATGACTGGAGGCAACTCAGGATGCAGGCACTCTGATCCCACCTCCCGTGAGACCAGGGATCACTTTAAAACTTGGGGGACGGCATGGGCTAGTGGTTAAGTGACCCAGCTCACAACCAGAAGGTGCTGGGTTCGATCCCCATCACAGCACCGGCCATTACCCCAAGGAATAAACCCTTAGAATATGCAGGAGGAAACAGACCCTTACATAAATGCATGCTGAAGTGGTATGCACCGGCCGACAGGCGCAAAATAAAAACCACAGTGCAACACAGTCTTGGGCCACAGTACAACACACACAGTCTTGGGCCACAACACACACAGTCTTGGGCCACAACACACACAGTCTTGGGCCACAACACACACAGTCTTGGGCCACAACACACACAGTCTTGGGCCACAGTGCAACACACAGTCTTGGGCCACAGTACAACACACACAGTCTTGGGCCACAGTACAACACACACAGTCTTGGGCCACAACACACAGTCTTGGGCCACAACACACACAGTCTTGGGCCACAACACACAGTCTTGGGCCACAACACACACAGTCTTGGGCCACAGTGCAACACACAGTCTTGGGCCACAACACACACAGTCTTGGGCCACAACACACAGTCTTGGGCCACAACACACACAGTCTTGGGCCACAGCACACACAGTCTTGGGCCACAACACACAGTCTTGGGCCACAACACACACAGTCTTGGGCCACAACACACACAGTCTTGGGCCACAGTGCAACACACAGTCTTGGGCCACAGCACACACAGTCTTGGGCCACAGCACACACAGTCTTGGGCCACAGTGCAACACACAGTCTTGGGCCACAACACACACAGTCTTGGGCCACAACACACACAGTCTTGGGCCACAGTGCAACACACAGTCTTGGGCCACAGTGCAACACACAGTCTTGGGCCACAGCACACACAGTCTTGGGCCACAGCACACACAGTCTTGGGCCACAACACACACAGTCTTGGGCCACAACACACACAGTCTTGGGCCACAACACACACAGTCTTGGGCCACAACACACACAGTCTTGGGCCACAACACACACAGTCTTGGGCCACAACACACACAGTCTTGGGCCACAACACACACAGTCTTGGGCCACAACACACACAGTCTTGGGCCACAACACACACAGTCTTGGGCCACAACACACACAGTCTTGGGCCACAACACACAGTCTTGGGAAATAGAGAAATAAGGCAAACGCCCCCAAAAAAATAACAAATGTAAGACTTGTGGGATTTGATAGTCCACCGTTTCTGTTCATCGCGTTGGTAGGCGAGTGCCTGACGTCTCGACAACAGCGACCCCATAAGACTCTGAAGAGTCTTTAGAAAACAAGTGTTACATTCCAGTCCTGGCTTGAGAATTTTCCAGTTGCCACTGACAGTGTTATTTTTCTACCATCTGGTATGCTCAGGAATACCCCTGCCCCTCCATTCTGTGTTGAATACAATGAAGTTTGAACAAGAAGAGACATTTGCAGCCAGCAGGGGCTGGTTTGACAAATTTAATAGTAGCTCACATTTACATAACATAGCAGCGCAGGACCAAGCAACTGACGCAGATACTGCTTTCTGAGTGGAACTTGACAAAAATGATAGAAGACAACGATTACACAAAGCAGCAGATCTCCAACATAGACGACGTGTCCACCTAGGATGCCACCCATAACTGCTATTGGAAAGAGGAAATATAAATACCTGTAATGAAAGCTGCCATAGATAAATTGACTCTGTTGCTAGGGACTAATGACAACATGAAGCAGACAGACTCTGTTGCTAAGGACTAATGACAACATGAAGCAGACAGACTCTTGCTAGGGACTAATGACAACATGAAGCAGACAGACTCTTGCTAGGGACTAATGACAATATAAAGCAGACAGACTCTTGCTAGGGACTAATGATAACATGAAGCAGACACTCTGTTGCTAGGGACTAATGACAACATGAAGCAGACAGACTCTTGCTAGGGACTAATGACAACATGAAGCAGACAGACTCTGTTGCTAAAGACTAATGACAACATGAAGCAGACAGACTCTTGCTAGGGACTAATAACAACATGAAGCAGACAGACTCTTGCTAGGGACTAATGACAACATGAAGCATACAGACTCTGTTGCTAAAGACTAATGACAACATGAAGCAGACAGACTCTTGCTAGGGACTAATAACAACATGAAGCAGACAGACTCTTGCTAGGGACTAATAACAACATGAAGCAGACAGACTCTTGCTAGGGACTAATGACAACATGAAGCAGACAGACTCTTGCTAGGGACTAATGACAACATGAAGCATACAGACTCTGTTGCTAAAGACTAATGACAACATGAAGCAGACAGACTCTTGCTAGGGACTAATAACAACATGAAGCAGACAGACTCTTGCTAGGGACTAATAACAACATGAAGCAGACAGACTCTTGCTAGGGACTAATGACAACATGAAGCAGACAGACTCTGTTGCTAGGGACTAATGACAACATGAAGCAGACAGACTCTGTTGCTAGGGACTAATGACAACATGAAGCAGACAGACTCTTGCTAGGGACTAATGACAACATGAAGCAGACACACTGTTGCTAGGGACTAATGACAACATGAAGCAGACAGACTCTTGCTAGGGACTAATGACAACATGAAGCAGACAGACTCTTGCTAGGGACTAATGACAACATGAAGCAGACATACTCTTGCTAGGGACTAATGACAACATGAAGCAGACAGACTGTTGCTAGGGACTAATGACAACATGAAGCAGACAGACTCTGTTGCTAGGGACTAATGACAACATGAAGCAGACAGACTCTTGCTAGGGACTAATGACAACATGAAGCAGACACACTGTTGCTAGGGACTAATGATAACATGAAGCAGACAGACTCTGTTGCTAAAGACTAATGACAACATGAAGCAGACAGACTCTTGCTAGGGACTAATGACAACATGAAGCAGACATACTCTTGCTAGGGACTAATGACAACATGAAGCAGACAGACTCTGTTGCTAGGGACTAATGGCAACATGAAGCAGACAGACTCTTGCTAGGGACTAATGACAACATGAAGCAGACAGACTCTTGCTAGGGACTAATAACAACATGAAGCAAACAGACTCTTGCTAGGGACTAATGGCAACATGAAGCAGAGTATTTTTGTTTGCTTTACCTGTCCAAGAAGAGAGAACCTCTGATAATTGATTAACCTTTAGTTGTAGGGACACATAGTATCCATCACTCTACTCTCCGAGCTGGTCAGCTGACCTCCATGTTGTATTCTTACCTGCGGACAAGTGTCAGGTGACCTCCATGTTGTATCCTTACCTGCTGACAAATGCCAGGTGACCTCCATGTTGTATCCTTACCTGCTGACAAATGCCAGGTGACCTCCATGTTGTATTCTTACCTGCGGACAAGTGCCAGGTGACCTCCATGTTGTATCCTTACCTGCTGACAAATGCCAGGTGACCTCCATGTTGTATTCTTACCTGCGAACAAATGCCAGGTGACCTCCATGTTGTATTCTTACCTGCGGACAAGTGCCAGGTGACCTCCATGTTGTATTCTTACCTGCGAACAAGTGCCAGGTGACCTCCATGTTGTATTCTTACCTGCGGACAAGTGCCAGGTGACCTCCATGTTGTATTCTTACCTGCGGACAAGTGCCAGGTGACCTCCATGTTGTATTCTTACCTGCGGACAAGTGCCAGGTGACCTCCATGTTGTATTCTTACCTGCGGACAAGTGCCAGGTGACCTCCATGTTGTATTCTTACCTGCGGACAAGTGCCAGGTGACCTCCATGTTGTATTCTTACCTGCGGACAAGTGCCAGCTGACCTCCATGTTGTATTCTTACCTGCGGACAAGTGCCAGCTGACCTCCATGTTGTATTCTTACCTGCGGACAAGTGCCAGGTGACCTCCATGTTGTATTCTTACCTGCGGACAAGTGCCAGGTGACCTCCATGTTGTATTCTTACCTGCGGACAAGTGCCAGCTGACCTCCATGTTGTATTCTTACCTGCGGACAAGTGCCAGGTGACCTCCATGTTGTATTCTTACCTGCTGACAAGTGCCAGGTGACCTCCATGTTGTATCCTTACCTGCTGACAAGTGCCAGGTGACCTCCATGTTGTGTCCTTACCTGCTGACAAGTGCCAGCTGACCTCCATGTTGTATTCTTACCTGCGGACAAGTGTTAGGTGACCCCCATGTTGTATTCTTACCTGCGGACAAGTGCCAGCTGACCTCCATGTTGTATTCTTACCTGCGGACAAGTGTTAGGTGACCCCCATGTTGTATTCTTACCTGCGGACAAGTGCCAGCTGACCTCCATGTTGTATTCTTACCTGCGGACAAGTGCCAGGTGATCTCCATGTTGTATTCTTACCTGCGGACAAGTGCCAGGTGACCTCCATGTTGTATTCTTACCTGCGGACAAGTGCCAGGTGACCTCCATGTTGTATTCTTACCTGCGGACAAGTGCCAGGTGGCCTCCATGTTGTATTCTTACCTGCGGACAAGTGTCAGGTGATCTCCATGTTGTATTCTTACCTGCGGACAAGTGCCAGGTGACCTCCATGTTGTATTCTTACCTGCGGACAAGTGCCAGGTGACCTCCATGTTGTATTCTTACCTGCGGACAAGTGCCAGGTGATCTCCATGTTGTATTCTTACCTGCGGACAAGTGCCAGGTGATCTCCATGTTGTATTCTTACCTGCGGACAAGTGCCAGGTGACCTCCATGTTGTATTCTTACCTGCGGACAAGTGCCAGGTGACCTCCATGTTGTATTCTTACCTGCGGACAAGTGTCAGGTGACCTCCATGTTGTAATCTTACCTGCTGACAAGTGCCAGGTGACCTCCATGTTGTATTCTTACCTGCGGACAAGTGCCAGGTGGCCTCCATGTTGTATTCTTACCTGCGGACAAGTGCCAGGTGACCCCCATGTTGTATTCTTACCTGCGGACAAGTGCCAGGTGGCCTCCATGTTGTATTCTTACCTGCGGACAAGTGCCAGGTGACCCCCATGTTGTATTCTTACCTGCGGACAAGTGCCAGGTGACCTCCATGTTGTATTCTTACCTGCGGACAAGTGCCAGGTGACCTCCATGTTGTATTCTTACCTGCGGACAAGTGCCAGGTGACCTCCATGTTGTATTCTTACCTGCGGACAAGTGCCAGGTGACCTCCATGTTGTATTCTTACCTGCGGACAAGTGACCAAATGATCTCCATGTTGTATTCTTACCTGCGGACAAGTGCCAGGTGGCCTCCATGTTGTATTCTTACCTGCGGACAAGTGCCAGGTGGCCTCCATGTTGTATTCTTACCTGCGGACAAGTGCCAGGTGGCCTCCATGTTGTATTCTTACCTGCGGACAAGTGCCAGGTGGCCCCCATGTTGTATTCTTACCTGCGGACAAGTGCCAGGTGACCCCCATGTTGTATTCTTACCTGCGGACAAGTGCCAGGTGACCCCCATGTTGTATTCTTACCTGCGGACAAGTGCCAGGTGACCTCCATGTTGTATTCTTACCTGCTGACAAGTGCCAGGTGACCTCCATGTTGTATTCTTACCTGCGGACAAGTGCCAGGTGGCCTCCATGTTGTATTCTCACCTGCGGACAAGTGCCAGGTGGCCCCCATGTTGTATTCTTACCTGCGGACAAGTGCTAGGTGACCCCCATGTTGTATTCTTACCTGCGGACAAGTGCCAGGTGACCCCCATGTTGTATTCTTACCTGCGGACAAGTGCCAGGTGACCTCCATGTTGTATTCTTACCTGCGGACAAGTGCTAGGTGACCCCCATGTTGTATTCTTACCTGCTGGCAAGCAAGCTTACAAACTGCCTTGTACAGATGTTCACTTGATTTGGAATGATTACCAGCTCCTAAACAAAAGACAAGAATTGACAAACATCATTAAGTTAAGCTTTAAGTTTGTTCCATGACATGACAGAGTGATATCTTCAGGTCAACCAGTTTCAGGCACACACTAATTCTATCAATAGTCGACCAGTTTCAGGCACATGCTAATTAATTATATCAATAGTTTGCCTTATGAGTCCTGTCAGACTAAGATCTAGATAGATCAGAATATGACTAAACATGCTTTGTAGTAAGTCAAAATAGCTTTAGATAGATAATATGGTTTCCAATTGAAAAATTGGGAGAAGTCTATTCTAGTCTGTAGATTGTGCTATTGTCTATTCTAGTCTGTAGATTGCGTTATTGTCTATTCTAGTCTGTAGATTGTGCTATTGTCTATTCTAGTCTGTAGATTGTGCTATTGTCTATTCTAGTCTGTAGATTGTGCTAATGTCTATTCTAGTCTGTAGATTGTGTTATTGTCTATTCTAGTCTGTAGATTGTGCTAATGTCTATTCTAGTCTGTAGATTGTGCTAATGTCTATTCTAGTCTGTAGATTGTGCTATTGTCACCGTCTAATCTACTCTGTACGGTTTATTCTGTCAAATGAAATGAGTGGCCCACCTATATTTTTATGTCAGTAAAAACTACATCTGTTCAGATGGAGTGATAACCCTGTCATACTGACAGAGTCAGGCGTAGATAAACATAGTCCCTGTCATACAGATAGAGTCAGACGTATGTAAACGTAGTCCCTGTCATACAGACAGAGTCAGGCGTAGATAAACATAGTCCCTGTCATACAGATAGAGTCAGACGTATGTAAACGTAGTCCCTGTCATACAGATAGAGTCAGGCGCATGTAAACGTAGTCCCTGTCATACAGATAGAGTCAGGCGCATGTAAACAGTTGTGAGACAAATGTATTGGGTGGAGTGTGAGCTGGAGCAGTAACATTCATGAGTTCCTTGGCCCCAGCTAGTCAGGGTACAAACTTGACATATGTTCCTTGGCCCCAGCTAGTCAGGGTACAAACTTGACATATGTTCCTTGGCCCCAGCTAGTAAGGGTACAAACTTGACATATGTTCCTTGGCCCCAGCTAGTCAGGGTACAAACTTGACATATGTTCCTTGGCCCCAGCTAGTCAGGGTACAAACTTGACATATGTTCCTTGGCCCCAGCTAGTCAGGGTACAAACTTGACATATGTTCCTTGGCCCCAGCTAGTCAGGGTACAAACTTGACATATGTTCCTTGGCCCCAGCTAGTCAGGGTACAAACTTGACATATGTTCCTTGGCCCCAGCTAGTCAGGGTACAAACTTGACATATGTTCCTTGGCCCCAGCTAGTCAGGGTACAAACTTGACATATGTTCCTTGGCCCCAGCTAGTCAGGGTACAAACTTGACATATGTTCCTTGGCCCCAGCTAGTCAGGGTACAAACTTGACATATGTTACTTGGCCCCAGCTAGTCAGGGTACAAACTTGACATATGTTCCTTGGCCCCAGCTAGTCAGTGTATAAACTTGACATATGTTCCTTGACCCCAGCTAGTCAGGGTACAAACTTGACATATGTTCCTTGGCCCCAGCTAGTCAGGGTACAAACTTGACATATGTTCCTTGGCCCCAGCTAGTCAGTGTATAAACTTGACATATGTTCCTTGGCCCCAGCTAGTCAGGGTACAAACTTGACATATGTTCCTTGGCCCCAGCTAGCCAGTGTATAAACTTGACATTGGTTCCTTGGCCCCAGCTAGTCAGTGTATAAACTTGACATATGTTCCTTGTCCCCAGCTAGTCAGTGTATAAACTTGACATATGTTCCCTAGCTCCAGCTAGTCAGTGTATAAACTTGACATATGTTCCCTAGCCCCAGCTAGTCAGTGTATAAGCTTGACATATGTTCCCTAGCCCCAGCTAGTCAGTGTATGAACTTGACATATGTTCCCTATGTACCCGACCCCACTGTTTGCCATGGCCGTTATTCTATCTTAGAACATTATCACACTCATCCACATCATTCCTGACCACACACTGCAAATAATATAGCACACAGCAGATGGCATATTTATTATATAATACTCATATCAGAAAAATTAGTAGTGAAATTACACACACATTACAATACATATCATCTTAACTACATATTCCTATATTATATGTATGTTAATATAAATATTAAACTAAAGCGGACATTTTAAGCATTAGCTCTTGATGGAATTCCCAACTATCTAAACCCAGTTCTATTGCCTTGCAATTACATCACGCACACCTCGCCTTAAGTGCGTCCTCAACACACCTTATTAAATACTCTTCCTCGCTCAAATCCCCTCAGGCGGGCAATCTGGACATACCTCGTTCACATTGTGTCCTGCTTACAACACAACGTTCAGATTATCTATTAACACAAAACTCACACACCTACTTGAGCGATCCTGTTCTATCACTAACATTCGTGCAACAGTCTATCAATCGCTCCTCTATCTAAGTCGGTGAGTTAAACATACTATCTAAATTCAGTCTCTCTCTCTCATCTCTCTATCCCTCCTCTTCATCCAGTCCCCTGAAATAAACTTTGTCTCGAGTTATATACACTCAATCAAAGTCAGAGCTTGACCAATGGATCTCAGGGGATGGCTATATTCAGTCTTATTGGAACAAAACACTTTGCACACCTGTCACTCATTCTCTCGCAGCAAGCCCCGCTGCCAATCATTCTCTCCCTACCAAAATCGGAAGGCCAGTGGTCAGCTCCTACCTGTCCACATTCTTTGCCCCAACTCTGTTCTCCTTTGTTGAGACGGTGAGTGACCTTGACACGCATTCAGGTACATTTGTTTTCAGCAACCACATCACCCCTGTCCTAAACCATCTGCTCCGGCGGGAACTGTTACACCTAGCCCCAGTTAGTCAGGGTACAAACTTGACATTAGTTTCCTAGCCCCAGCGAGTCAGTGTACAAACTTGACATATGTTCGATGGCAACAGCTAGTTTGGATATGAATACATGTTACCTGGCCCCAGCTAGTCAGGGTACAAACTTGACATATGTTCCCTAGCCCCAGCTAGTCAGGGTACAAACTTAACATATGTTCCCTAGCCCCAGCTAGTCAGTGTATGAACTTGACATATGTTCCCTAGCCCCAGCTAGTCAGGGTACAAACTTGACATATGTTCCCTAGCCCCAGCTAGTCAGGGTACAAACTTAACATATGTTCGATGGCAACAGCTAGTTTGGATATGAATACATATGTTACCTGGCCCCAGCTAGTCAGGGTACAAACTTGACATATGTTCTCTAGCCCGAGCTAGTCAGTGTATGAACTTGACATATGTTACCTAGCCCCAGCTAGTCAGGGTACAAACTTGACATATGTTCCCTAGCCCCAGCTAGTCAGTGTATGAACTTGACATATGTTCCCTAGCCCCAGCTAGTCAGGGTACAAACTTGACATATGTTCCCTGGCTCCAGCTAGTCAGGGTATGAACTTGACATATGTTCCCTGGCCCCATCTTGTCAGGGTATAAACGACATATAATGTTCTGTGAGAGTATGATATAGAAAAAGAGCATGTATTCTGCATTGTAACTGACGATGCCTAGAGCATGATCAGTAAGTATCATTAAAGCCAATGAGGGAGGTGACGACAGTGACATAGAAATAGTTGTTCCAAATGCCAAAAGCCCACAACTGGACCTCATGATGCTGCTGCAGAACTTGATTTCAATAATGTCATGTCAGAAATGTCAACCCTCTTGAGAATCCATTGTATGGCTAGTGGTGTTCATACTTGACAGCAACAATGGAAGAAATCATTCAGAGATGCTGGAAAGGTTGCAAGTTTAGATCAAGTATGTAGGAATAGAAGTTTTTGATTGACAGTCTCTCTAACCCTACAACAGTCAAGTGCATTTGTTCTGTGGTGCCAAGACATTTTGGAGGATGTTGACACGTTCCAATAAAATACCAGAACCATATGACAAGGAATCTTATGGTATGAATTTTGTATGTTTGTGTATTACGTACAGTGACCTTCACCTGTATGCAAGTGAGTAAAATTGTGCAACTCACCTTCTGCTTTCAGCCTACCCTCACTGATTGGTTCTATTTACCATTGTAATGGGGAGGAAGACTAACGTCTGGTCAGGCACAATATACTGTCCAAGACCCTCACCTCGGCTTCCTAGTAGCCCTCCATGGAAACGGGCTGTTTTCATGGCAGTCTGGCTGACGGGTGAGGGATCGACGTGATCCCCGTAGTAGTGAGTGACATGCAGATGAAGCCAAGCATAGCACAAGCACCTGGAGTACCCCAATCCACCTTCTTCAGCGCATACAAATGAGTAATCTACTCATTGTGAGCATTTGCAAACAACAACAACAACCATTGTAATGAGATTTTCAAATACTTATACTGCAAGCTGTTTTATTTCAGAAGATGTATACTTTTGTGGATTTCATTTGAAAAATGTAATTTATGTGAATTTTTGTAATTCATAACATAAAAAATACTATTCAACCAAACCCAGAAAGAAAAACTATAAAAACATTTTAAATATGTTAATATTGTCTCTCTTTTCCGATTGAGTCCTTTCACTTATCAATCATCATAATCTCTGAGGGAACATTCTTTAGATTATTCCAAAGTCTAGGACACATGCCAAACAAAAGCCTATTTATTGTGGCTTTACGTAACGTTAATAACGACTGTGATGAGCTATTTAGTTAGACTACTAACCTGCATGAACAGCCACAAAGACATCTTCTGCTTCGCTCATCTTCCAGCCCGCTGCTGCAGGCAGACACCGAGACAAGGACGGTCACTCTCGATCACAAATTGTAGTGCTCTGTCCTTGTTGCTTACAGCCCCTACAACAACAAATAATTTATTGAACAGGGTTGAGCGTTCAAGGATAAATATCAAATTGGATGTAGAATAAAAACTATTGTTGCCTTTATTGATACATGTTCTTGGCTCATACAATCTACAAACACCAGCAAGTGATGTGACTAGTAGTAGTGGTAGTCACCTACAGCTTAGAGCTTAGACAAAAACAACGAGCGAGAAGAGGTCATGGAACCTTCCGTCCAGCACTGTCCACAGATGAATAACAAATGCCAGATTTGGAATAACGCTTGATTTTCAAGACTTCCTAGACAACTGCAAACGCTAAAATACAAACAGAAATAGTAAGTAGGGACACTCAACGGTATAAACTTGATGCTGTCTGAATTGTTTCGTTTTGACATTTTTATGTTACTGTAATACTATAACTACTACTACTACTAGTCACACTAGTAGTGTGTAGGGACCCTGTCGGTTGAGTAATTGCAAGACTGCTCAGTACTCTCCTTGACAAATTTGCCGAGACGGCCCGGAATAGGATGGGAGTACTAATCTTCTTCTTCTTCGTACGCTTGAATTTGTTCGAAGAAAGCAGCTGTCGACACTGCCATAGAGCTTGTCTAGTGTTGGCACTTGACTGGTGATGGCCACATCTGCTTTCTCTGGTCCTCGTATGTCGGGCAGTTTTGCAGCAAATGTTCAGCGGTCATTTTCCCTGTACCACACGGGCATTCGTCAGTGCCAACTATCTTCAATTTGTTGAATAGATGGTACCTCGGTCTATTGTGGCCTGTACGGAGTCTGAAGACCATGACCTGCTCTCTTCTGTTCAACTGGTAATACAAATACTATAGGCATCATTTTTTGTGTGGCCAGTATGTTCGGTTTCCCATTTGGTCCTGTATCTAGCTCTTATAAACCTTTTGGACTCTTCGTAGGTCACACTAGAATATGGTTGTGGTAGTCTTGCACCTTCTTTTGCCAGTATGTCTGCCTCGTATGTTACAATGGGATGGAACCCACTGTACCACCACTCTTTTTGGTGCGAACTGCTGGCATAGTTGACAGAGTACTGCTCTTAAATCATTAAGTTCTGTATTTTTCTGGCTTTTTAGTGCTGTAACCACGGCCAGGGCATCTGTAAACAGGACCACCTGGCTTTCATTGATTTCGCCTGTCAGCATTGCTTGTGTATTTTCCAGTTGCCACTGATAATTTTTTTACCATTTGTTAGGCTCAGGAATACCCCTCCCCCTCCATTCTGTGTTGTGTTTGTTACAGAACCGTCAGTGTATGCATGGGCCCAGTCCATGCTTGGGTAGTTTTCCACTATGTACCTGAAGGTTATGTCTTTGCTTTCTTGTTCAGTCTGGCTGTTCTTGTTTCCAATACCTGGTATATTTTCTACCACCTCCGGAATGGTATGCTGCTTCCAGGTGGGTTTGCGTACAGTGGGGATGGGCTTTGGTATTGTTATGGTGTTCATAGGGTCTTCGCTCATCTTTGCTTTGGCTATTTCTGCAAAGTTTCTCCGCTTTAGTTTCCCTTTTCCAAATCTATTTAGTCTCTGGTGCATTGGATGGTCTGTCAGTCTTCTGAGTTTCTCTGCTGGGCTCTGCAGTCTCTTCTGTCAGTCATGGATTGCAGATTTGTAATCTTTTCAAGTTCTACAATTCGTGTTGACTTCATGCCTCCTATTATAACTCTCATGGCTTGGTTTTGAAGTTTGCTAATTTTATCGAAGTTCACCTTTGCTGCTGTTGCCCATGCCATACTTGAGAACTGGTCTCACTCTTCCAGTGTAGTTTCTTAAGTATACTTTAGTCTGCTCCGCAGCTTGTGCCAGCAAGTTTCATCATGATTGCCATTCTTTCTCTGGCTCTCATTCGGTTTCTCTCGATCTGACTTTTCCATGTCACGCGCCGATCAAATGTGATTCCCAGGTAGTTTGGGTTGTCGTTTGGCCGCAGATATTTGCCGTTAAGACTTATTTTGGGGTTTGTTTGAAAGCGAGAATATCGTACATGTTTTTTCCTCATTTATTTTGACCAGCCATGAGTTCGTCCACTCCTCCAACGATGTTAGAGCCTGCTGCATCCGATTACTTGCTATGGTGAGATTTTTTTCAGAGGTCCACATAGCCAGATCGTCTGCGAACATGGAGCTGTGGACTCTTCTTGGTATATTCTCTGAGATGTTGTTTATATACCAGGAAAAGTGTGGATGACAGTACTCCCTGCTCAAGTGTCACCTTTTTGCTCATCTGCCCTTGTACTTGAACTCTGGCTGTTCTGTTTTTGAGGTAGTGGCTGATCCATCTGTACATTTTCCCACAAACTTCACTTCTTCGTAGCTTGATTTTAAGTCCCTCTTTCCAGACCTTGTCAAATGCCTTCTCTAAATCCACCCAAACCGCTACTGTGTGTTTTTTCTCCTGGTAAGCATCCTCTATTTCCTGGGCTATGAGAGTGATCTGGTCCTCAGTGGATCTGTGCTGTCTAAAGCCTGCTTGCTGTGGAATTAGTATGTGTTTTTCTTCCAGATGCCACATCAGTCTGGTGTTTATCATACGCTCCATCAGTTTTCCTACACAGCTTAGCAGACTGATAGGCCTGTATCCATTTGGATCTGCTCTATCTTTTTCTTTCTTTGGTACTGATATAATTACAGCATCTTTCCATGCCTGAGGTTCAATTCCCCTTTTCCAGCTTTGGTTCAGGACTGATAGTAACTTCCTCTTTGCTGTTTGGCCCAACCCCATCAGTGTTTTGTTTGTTACGCCATCTTTTCCGGGCGATTTCTTTTTCTTTAACGTTCTCATGGCCTCTTCCATTTCATTCATTGTTAATTTTGCCATCATGTGCTCCTCTGGTGCCATATTGATGTTGTCGTGGCTCTTTTGTTCTTCACTAATGTCTGTATGCCTATTTGTAGGAACATCAATGTGGTTTGCTCTGGCATAATGTTCTATAAAGGCTTTTGCAGCTTTTTTTCCAGTGAGCATGTTGTCACCCTGCTTGATGGTAATTTGTTTGTATGATGGAGTTTCGTCATTCATGGCTCTGACTAACTTCCATAGTTTGTTCCCTTCTTTATCTAAATCGAGGCTTTCTGTTTTGTTTTTCCAACTGTCTCTTGTTATTTGGTTTTGTGTTATTTCGCCATGGTGGCTTTGAGGGCGATATTTGCCTCCATAGATAGTTCTCTCTCTGCCATGTTCCTAGCATTTGAGACTTCGTCTTCCGCAATTCATCATTCCAATAAGGCTTGTAGTTTTTCCTTGCCCCTCTTGGGTGGCTGCTTGCATTATTGCTTTGCTTAGGCTTTCCACCATGGGTTTCATATTGTTATTCCGTGTGTTGATGGTTTCACACAGCCCATCTGTCAGGCTCGTTTGTAATTCCAACGTGGGAGCGGTTTTATTTCCTGTGGGCCTACCTCCATATCAACTTCTAACCTGATCGGTCTGTGGTCGCTACCTGCCAATTGGTTTAGCACCTGGCGGTCTATTTTGTGGTGAATATCCACCGTGGAAAAGGCCAAGTCTGGAGTAGAGGTGGTATGCCATGTTCTAGAATAGAAGCTAGAGCTGTCCTCCGGCCTATTGATAAGTTAGAGATTTGTGTCTATCTCCCAGTCTTCCACTTCATCACCTCTGTTGTCTGTGTCCGAATATCTCCATCTCTCCGAGTGGCTATTGAAGTCTCCAACTACTAGGCAGCTGGAGTCCTTGATTTCCATACTCGACAGCGACAGGTCTTTGTTTGGTGGGCCGTACAGGTTGAAGATGCGGCAAAGGCATTTGATAGAGTACCTTATCAAATGTTTCGGAAATTGAAATCACATGGTATAGCCAATTATATACACTATAGGTGGAGGAATCGCCAATTAGATAGAAAATTGGCAGAAGGCAGAGAGTAAGCATAAATAAAGAGTACTCTGACTGGTGTGATGTTATAAGTGGAGTGCCACAGAGATCGGTATTGGTACCAATTTTATTATTGATATATATCAATGATTTGGATAATGATATTGTATCCATGACACAAAATTATGCAGCAGAGTCTCTTCTCAGGCAGAGGTGGATCTATTGAGATCAGATTTAGCTACTATTCATAAATGGTCTGTGAGCTGGCAGATGCAGTTTAATGTAGACAAATGTACAGTCATTCACATGGTAAGATCAAATATGAAACATAATTACATGATGGGAGTGAACAATATTAGGAAGATAGAAAAGGAAAGGGACCTAGGTGTTATACTAGATCATATGTGTACGGTGCGAGAGCAAGTTCGGGTGGCTGTGAAAAAAGCTAATGTAATGCTGGGTATGATTAAAAGAAACATTACATTACACATCGAAGCAAGGAAGGGATAGTCAAACTATATAAATCATTGGTGAGACCTAATTTGGAGTACTGTATTCAGGTGTAGTCACAGAGTGGATATAGACCTGATAGAAAGAATACAAAGAAGAGCTACACAATGATCGTGGGATTCCAGAATTATAGTTATGAGGAAAGACTTTGACAAACTAGTCTGCAGTGTCTAGAAAAGAGAAGACGTTAGATAGCAGTGAAGCACAAGTTATTCAGACCACATCCAAGAAGGAGCAGATATTAGGAATCTGTATAGCATAAAATCTTTCTTTGTACCGGTATGGTACATATTAATCCAAAATAAAGGTTTTTATTCGTGTGCAGTTTATGATTGGTATTTGTTATGAAATATAGTTAGGAGAGATATGTCTACCATTAGACCAGCCAAGGTTTTGGCATCACAATACGTCTGTACTATAACAGGCAGAAGAGCAGATCTGATAAGAAGCAGAGAAGCTGGTATAGGCGATTATTAATGGACTCTGTGACCAGGAAGAGTTCCTCCGGTATAGAGTCCAAGAAGCAGAGTGCTGTGTTAGTTTGAAGATGTTTCACATATTAAAGACATGTAAGACGGGATGGATGTAAGACTGGGGATAGATGTAAGACGGGATGGATGTAAGACGGGATAGATGTAAGACTGGGGATAGATGTAAGACTGGGGATAGATGTAAGACTGGGGATAGATGTAAGACTGGGGATAGATGTAAGACTAGGGATAGATGTAAGACTGGGGATAGATGTAAGACTGGGGATAGATGTAAGACTGGGGATAGATGTAAGACTGGGGATAGATGTAAGACTGGGGATAGATGTAAGACTGGGGATAGATGTAAGACTGGGGATAGATGTAAGACTGGGGATAGATGTAAGACTGGGGATAGATGTAAGACTGGGGATAGATGTAAGACGGGATGGATGTAAGACTGGGGATGGATGTAAGACAGGATAGATGTAAGACAGGATAGATGTAAGACAGGATAGATGTAAGACGGGATAGATGTAAGACGGGATGGATGTAAGACAGGATAGATGTAAGACAGGATAGATGTACGACGGGGGATAGATGTACGACGGGGGATAGATGTAAGACGGGATGGATGTAAGACGGGGGATAGATGTAAGACTAGGGATAGATGTAAGACGGGATGGATGTAAGACGGGATAGATGTAAGACTGGGGATAGATGTACGACGGGGGATAGATGTAAGACGGGATAGATGTAAGACGGGATGGATGTAAGGCGGGGGATAGATGTAAGACAGGGGATAGATGTAAGACGGGATAGATGTAAGACGGGATGGATGTAAGACGGGGGATAGATGTAAGACTAGGGATAGATGTAAGACGGGATGGATGTAAGACGGGATAGATGTAAGACTGGGGATAGATGTAAGACGGGGGATAGATGTAAGACGGGATAGATGTAAGACTAGGGATAGATGTAAGACTAGGGATAGATGTAAGACGGGATGGATGTAAGACAGGATAGATGTAAGACTGGGGATAGATGTAAGACGGGGGATAGATGTAAGACGGGATAGATGTAAGACGGGATGGATGTAAGACGGGGGATAGATGTAAGACGGGATGGATGTAAGACGGGATAGATGTAAGACTGGGGATAGATGTAAGACGGGGGATAGATGTAAGACGGGATGGATGTAAGACTGGGGATAGATGTAAGACGGGATAGATGTAAGACGGGATGGATGTAAGACGGGGGATAGATGTAAGACGGGATGGATGTAAGACGGGATAGATGTAAGACGGGGGATAGATGTAAGACGGGATGGATGTAAGACTGGGGATAGATGTAAGACGGGATAGATGTAAGACGGGATGGATGTAAGACGGGGGATAGATGTAAGACGGGATAGATGTAAGACGGGATGGATGTAAGACTGGGGATAGATGTAAGAGGGGATAGATGTAAGACGGGATGGATGTAAGACGGGATGGATGTAAGACGGGGGATAGATGTAAGACGGGATAGATGTAAGACTGGGGATAGATGTAAGACGGGATAGATGTAAGACTGGGGATGGATGTAAGACGGGATAGATGTAAGACGGGGGATAGATGTAAGACGGGGGATAGATGTAAGACGGGATGGATGTAAGACTGGATAGATGTAAGACGGGATAGATGTAAGACGGGATGGATGTAAGACGGGGGATAGATGTAAGACTGGGGATAGATGTAAGACGGGATGGATGTAAGACGGGATGGATGTAAGACTGGGGATAGATGTAAGACGGGATGGATGTAAGACGGGGGATAGATGTAAGACGGGATAGATGTAAGACTGGGGATAGATGTAAGACTGGGGATAGATGTAAGACTGGGGATAGATGTAAGACGGGATGGATGTAAGACTGGGGATAGATGTAAGACGGGATGGATGTAAGACTGGGGATAGATGTAAGACGGGATAGATGTAAGACTGGGGATAGATGTAAGACGGGATGGATGTAAGACTGGGGATAGATGTAAGACTGGGGATGGATGTAAGACTGGGGATAGATGTAAGACGGGATGGATGTAAGACTGGGGATAGATGTAAGACTGGGGATGGATGTAAGACTGGTGATAGATGTAAGACGGGATGGATGTAAGACTGGGGATAGATGTAAGACTGGGGATGGATGTAAGACTGGGGATAGATGTAAGACGGGATGGATGTAAGACTGGGGATAGATGTAAGACTGGGGATGGATGTAAGACTGGGGATAGATGTAAGACGGGATGGATGTAAGACTGGGGATAGATGTAAGACGGGATAGATGTAAGACGGGATGGATGTAAGACTGGGGATAGATGTAAGACTGGGGATGGATGTAAGACTGGGGATAGATGTAAGACGGGATGGATGTAAGACTGGGGATAGATGTAAGACTGGGGATGGATGTAAGACTGGGGATAGATGTAAGACTGGGGATAGATGTAAGACGGGATGGATGTAAGACTGGGGATAGATGTAAGACTGGGGATGGATGTAAGACTGGGGATAGATGTAAGACTGGGGATAGATGTAAGACGGGATAGATGTAAGACGGGATGGATGTAAGACTGGGGATAGATGTAAGACGGGATAGATGTAAGACGGGATAGATGTAAGACGGGATGGATGTAAAACTGGGGATAGATGTAAGACGGGATGGATGTAAGACGGGATGGATGTAAGACTGGGGATAGATGTAAGACTGGGGATAGATGTAAGACGGGATAGATGTAAGACGGGATGGATGTAAGACTGGGGATAGATGTAAGACGGGATAGATGTAAGACTAGGGATAGATGTAAGACTGGGGATAGATGTAAGACAGGATAGATGTAAGACTGGGGATAGATGTAAGACGGGATAGATGTAAGACTAGGGATAGATGTAAGACTGGGGATAGATGTAAGACGGGATAGATGTAAGACGGGATGGATGTAAGACGGGATAGATGTAAGACGGGATAGATGTAAGACGGGATGGATGTAAGACTGGGGATAGATGTAAGACGGGATAGATGTAAGACGGGATAGATGTAAGACTGGGGATAGATGTAAGACGGGATAGATGTAAGACTGGGGATAGATGTAAGACAGGATAGATGTAAGACTGGGGATAGATGTAAGACGGGATAGATGTAAGACTAGGGATAGATGTAAGACTGGGGATAGATGTAAGACGGGATAGATGTAAGACTAGGGATAGATGTAAGACTGGGGATAGATGTAAGACAGGATAGATGTAAGACTGGGGATAGATGTAAGACGGGATAGATGTAAGACTAGGGATAGATGTAAGACTGGGGATAGATGTAAGACGGGATAGATGTAAGACGGGATGGATGTAAGACGGGATAGATGTAAGACGGGATGGATGTAAGACTGGGGATAGATGTAAGACTGGGGATAGATGTAAGACGGGATAGATGTAAGACGGGATGGATGTAAGACTGGGGATAGATGTAAGACGGGATAGATGTAAGACAGGATAGATGTAAGACTGGGGATAGATGTAAGACGGGATAGATGTAAGACTAGGGATAGATGTACGACGGGGGATAGATGTAAGACGGGATGGATGTAAGACGGGGGATAGATGTAAGACTAGGGATAGATGTAAGACGGGATGGATGTAAGACGGGATAGATGTAAGACTGGGGATAGATGTACGACGGGGGATAGATGTAAGACGGGATAGATGTAAGACGGGATGGATGTAAGGCGGGGGATAGATGTAAGACAGGGGATAGATGTAAGACGGGATAGATGTAAGACGGGATGGATGTAAGACTGGGGATAGATGTAAGACGGGATAGATGTAAGACAGGATAGATGTAAGACTGGGGATAGATGTAAGACGGGATAGATGTAAGACTAGGGATAGATGTACGACGGGGGATAGATGTAAGACGGGATGGATGTAAGACGGGGGATAGATGTAAGACTAGGGATAGATGTAAGACGGGATGGATGTAAGACGGGATAGATGTAAGACTGGGGATAGATGTACGACGGGGGATAGATGTAAGACGGGATAGATGTAAGACGGGATGGATGTAAGGCGGGGGATAGATGTAAGACAGGGGATAGATGTAAGACGGGATAGATGTAAGACGGGATGGATGTAAGACGGGGGATAGATGTAAGACTAGGGATAGATGTAAGACGGGATGGATGTAAGACGGGATAGATGTAAGACTGGGGATAGATGTAAGACGGGGGATAGATGTAAGACGGGATAGATGTAAGACTAGGGATAGATGTAAGACTAGGGATAGATGTAAGACGGGATGGATGTAAGACAGGATAGATGTAAGACTGGGGATAGATGTAAGACGGGGGATAGATGTAAGACGGGATAGATGTAAGACGGGATGGATGTAAGACGGGGGATAGATGTAAGACGGGATGGATGTAAGACGGGATAGATGTAAGACTGGGGATAGATGTAAGACGGGGGATAGATGTAAGACGGGATGGATGTAAGACTGGGGATAGATGTAAGACGGGATAGATGTAAGACGGGATGGATGTAAGACGGGGGATAGATGTAAGACGGGATGGATGTAAGACGGGATAGATGTAAGACGGGGGATAGATGTAAGACGGGATGGATGTAAGACTGGGGATAGATGTAAGACGGGATAGATGTAAGACGGGATGGATGTAAGACGGGGGATAGATGTAAGACGGGATAGATGTAAGACGGGATGGATGTAAGACTGGGGATAGATGTAAGAGGGGATAGATGTAAGACGGGATGGATGTAAGACGGGATGGATGTAAGACGGGGGATAGATGTAAGACGGGATAGATGTAAGACGGGATAGATGTAAGACTGGGGATGGATGTAAGACGGGATAGATGTAAGACGGGGGATAGATGTAAGACGGGGGATAGATGTAAGACGGGATGGATGTAAGACTGGATAGATGTAAGACGGGATAGATGTAAGACGGGATGGATGTAAGACGGGGGATAGATGTAAGACTGGGGATAGATGTAAGACGGGATGGATGTAAGACGGGATGGATGTAAGACTGGGGATAGATGTAAGACGGGATGGATGTAAGACGGGGGATAGATGTAAGACGGGATAGATGTAAGACTGGGGATAGATGTAAGACTGGGGATAGATGTAAGACTGGGGATAGATGTAAGACGGGATGGATGTAAGACTGGGGATAGATGTAAGACGGGATGGATGTAAGACTGGGGATAGATGTAAGACGGGATAGATGTAAGACTGGGGATAGATGTAAGACGGGATGGATGTAAGACTGGGGATAGATGTAAGACTGGGGATGGATGTAAGACTGGGGATAGATGTAAGACGGGATGGATGTAAGACTGGGGATAGATGTAAGACTGGGGATGGATGTAAGACTGGTGATAGATGTAAGACGGGATGGATGTAAGACTGGGGATAGATGTAAGACTGGGGATGGATGTAAGACTGGGGATAGATGTAAGACGGGATGGATGTAAGACGGGATAGATGTAAGACTGGGGATAGATGTAAGACGGGATAGATGTAAGACTAGGGATAGATGTAAGACTGGGGATAGATGTAAGACAGGATAGATGTAAGACTGGGGATAGATGTAAGACGGGATAGATGTAAGACTAGGGATAGATGTAAGACTGGGGATAGATGTAAGACGGGATAGATGTAAGACGGGATGGATGTAAGACGGGATAGATGTAAGACGGGATGGATGTAAGACTGGGGATAGATGTAAGACTGGGGATAGATGTAAGACGGGATAGATGTAAGACGGGATGGATGTAAGACTGGGGATAGATGTAAGACGGGATAGATGTAAGACTGGGGATAGATGTAAGACAGGATAGATGTAAGACTGGGGATAGATGTAAGACTGGGTATGAATGATATTTGGTGTCTAGATATATTGCAACAATTTCTTGGTGCACTTGGTTATTATTTGTCTGTGTCCACATGAAACTACAAGGCATGCCATTGTTACAGATACAAGCTAACAAGACTGGAATGGTGAGCAGCACAAACAATGACAAGACACAGCAAGATTCAGAAGCAAGTTCTTGGTCTGTATAAACAGTTTTTACAAGTCACCAAAAATCAGCCAAGTTTCCATGAGTATGTCAAAGATGAATTTCGCAGAAATGCTGGACTTGCCAGAACTGATGTCATTCAAACTGAATATCTATTGAGACGGGGATGGAGGCAGCTAGAGATGATGAAGTCAAGTTCAGTTTCTAGGGCTGGAGTCTTTGAAAGGGAACAACTCAAAGATAAGCACTCAGATACAGCTGAAGTCTTTGAAAGGGAACAACTCAAAGATAAGCACTCAGATACAGCTGAAGTCTTTGAAAGGGAACAACTCAAAGATAAGCACTCAGATACAGCTGAAGTCTTTGAAAGGGAACAACTCAAAGATAAGCACTCAGATACAGCTGAAGTCTTTGAAAGGGAACAACTCAAAGATAAGCACCCAGATACAACTGCACAAGTCCAGAAGCTGCCATAGTCTCACACTCAGCTGGCCAGTTGATCTACATTCATGAAAACTTCACATAAAATTTTGTCAAGTTCATCTCATACTTTCTGCTTGGCAAATACATTTGACGCAATGGAAAAAGAACAATTGTTATACCAGCGATGTTTGTGCTGTCTTTCGATATGGTCAGTTCATGCCAGATGTCACATTTTAATGGGCATCACATCCAATAGACCCACACATCTAGTGGACCCACCCATCCAATAGACCCAAACATCTAGTAGACACCCACATCTAGTAAACCCACACATCCAATAGACCCACAACATCTATTTTTGTCGCATTGAACTACTACAAGGAAATGCAGGCATATCTATGAATGTAGGTGTGGAGAAACTGTTCCAGCCGATGTATCAGTCAGCTATACCGATATGGCATTCTAAGAGAGGAGCCAATGCATCAGTCGATAACTCCCCATTGATTGTCAATCATGTCGGATTAATTGCATAAGTTGTATCCAAAGAGGTCACCATTTTTCTTATAACTTCAATCTGGCACAACTACAAGTCAGGCAAGATGGCACTTATCACCCAGCGCTTTCTGGCATAAACAAGAATGATGCATACAAGAATCCCCTCATGTTAGCACATTCCAGTTTATCTAGTTATAAATGAGTACCTGACTTACAGATCTATTAAATATCGTTTTGCTTCAATGACTTTTTTAAACCCTACTTCATACCCTAACATGGTCTAAGGTGCCCATCACATGTCCACACTGACACATCACCCAAAGTATTGAGACTCAATGCCACACTGCGAAGGGCACCAAAGAATTACGGTAGTCTATCTCCGTAGCATGATATTATCGGATGGGCCCAGCGGTCCAATATGTCATGGCGTGTATAAAGTAACGGCAAGATAATCATTGAAACAAAGATGCGCGTCTACTAGTTCTGCATACAGCTCTGAAACTTGGACATTACTCAAACATGACAAGTTAAGACTGGAGGCCTTCCTCATGTGCAACCCTAGACATCCGATGGCACAACTACATTTGCAATATGTAGGTCTCTGCTAAAACAGGCCTGCACCCAATCTCTGAAACACTTGACCACTGCCCTTTGTTCGGTCATGTCATAAGACTGAACCAGGAAACACCGGCCCACAAGATAATCCACAGGTCCTTCCTCCGCGCCAAAAGTCTTCCCCCGACCAGCTGTAGGCGAAGAGACCATCCTCACACAGTATGGCTCAGCAGATACCAACCTCCACCTCAGTTCTGGACGAGGTCTGGAGCCGTGCCACAGCAGTGGGTCATAGATGTAGCCGACTGACACAACGGGCCATGGACGCCTAACCAAGTTGTTCCTGGGACTTGCCAGCATGTCACAAGAGGCGACTAAACATTTAAAATACAAACAAGTTAAATTATATAGAAAAATGGACTTTAAGAAAAATATCACTTTATCGTTATTTGTGATATATATATGGACATTGAAAACATGTGAACACAGAAAACATTGAGTGAGTTTGGGTTTTGTCACCATTTCTCTACATAAATCATGTTTCTCTGTTCTCTACAACCATGACAAGTCTCACGGGGATGGCATTGGACAGGAATCAATAAGCATCCACACATTTCATTTAGAAAAACTGAAAACAGGCTTTCTTTCTGCTGGGAAATAAACCATTCTCTGAAACATATTTCAGTATTTACTTGGAGTCTCCAATATTTCCAGGCTCTTGTAATGAGGTAAACAAAACAGCTGGTTAGAGGCACGTGAATGTCAAATAGATCTGAGATCAAATCACCATCCTTCTTGTTGAATGGTGGCACAAATGTAACTTTGAAACTGGAGCCAATCCTCACTGGTTTTACAGAAGTCAAGCAGTGATCAAAGTAAATGATGTGATATTCATGAATATCTCTATCATTGGTGACTACATTATGAGTGTGGCTCATGCCTTACTGCAGCGGCTCATTTACTTTTCCAGTATAGAACCTAACATTGAAGCCAGTCTTGGCTTCCACAAGACGCCAGTGGGGTTGACTTGCCAGGAATTGTTGAGTATATTGCTTGAAAAGAAGTCTGTCATTGAAACGAATCGTGGCTTCAACACGCACATGTTTGTCAGACTTGTAAACAGAAGTGCTAGGATATCCTAGACCAGGGACAGGACATACATTCAATGATAATATCAATATTGATTTTGTCAATATATGACTCGGGACTCAGACTCAACCAACTCAACTTGGATATCCGTATGAAAACCTCCATCACATCAACCATACATGCCCTACTGAGAATCACTAGCTTCATCCCGACTCTCATCTCTGCTATTATTAAGTAGATTTGTCATATTCCGTAGTCATACAATCAAATGTCACCATTCTCACAGATTCAAGAACTTTGAAAAACTTGTAATTGTCTTCATTTAACCGTATAGTCCTAATTGTCCATTAGTCCATGAGTAGCACCACTTACAGTTTGATTTATCTGGTCACACGTCACATATCAATCATTTCTTGTCATTTAGCTACATTTCATTTATAAACAAAGGCTGTATCTTTCAATTTAAAAATCATAATTTTCTATTGAATGTCTTTTTTGACTTTGTCAATTAGGTTTGACTGTCAAGGGGTTAACAATGACTGTTCTCGTCTTGAACAGTGCGACAAATATCTTGCCAATTAGGTTCGACTGTCAAGGGTTCCACACACAAAAAATTCAATTTAAACTAAAATTATTATTTTTAAATTTAAGGATGCAGAATTTAATTATCGAACAAAGTTTATTTATAACTCAAATTTAGCTAAATAACAAGAATTGGTTGATTGCTCTGCAATTAAAAGCCTGAAAAAGGGAAAGTCCCCAGGCAGAGCTAATACAAACAGGAGGGGAAGCAAGTGCTCGTGTCTATCACAAGCTGTGTAAACAGATATGGCAGAGTGGCCAGAAGCATTGAAGAAATCTATTTATATTCCCCTTCTCAAAAAAAGCAACCTAAAGCTGTGCACGAATTATCGCGCAGATCAGCCACACTAGCAAGATACTCTTGCGAATCCTATTAAGAAGGATAGAGAAAAGGTTTGAATCTGAAATTCACGTAGGTCAGGAAGGCTTTAGGAAAGACATAGGGACCACATATTCAATTTAAGGAATATCTACGAAAAATGTAGAGAATTTAATGAAGACCTGTACACATGTTTCATTGATTACACCAAGGCCTTCGACACGGTAAAACATCAAAATCTGTGGATAATCATGAAGGAAATGGGGTTTCCTTTGCATATAGTCCATCTCATTGAAACATTATACCAAGATCAACAAGCCGCTATCTGGGCAAACATCAGATTGGCTTGCAGTACAAAAGGGAGTCTGACAGGGATGTATCCTCTCACCTTATCTGTACAACATATATGTGGAATGTATAATGAGAAATTTTCGAGAAGAACATTGAAAGTTTCGACTCATTTCCGATTGGAGGGTACGAGATTCCAGAGCTACGATACGCAGATGACACAGTGAAACTATCAAGAAAGGCTAGAGCAGCTACTTTCAGCCGTTAATGGACATAGTAAAGATCAAAACCTGTTTTTAAACATAAATAAAACAAAGATAATGACCACCGAGAAAACACAATGTCAGCATAAATTTACAGTGGGTGGTGAGGAAATAGATCAGGTTACACATTTTGAATATCTAGACTCCAGAATTGACCAAAATGGTGACTGCTCAAAAGAAATCAGAAGACTAGCTATGGCAATGCAGAGACTGAACAGCCTGAAGAAATTATGGCAGAGCACCAACAAAATGATAAAAGTAAAAGTCTTGAGAGCCTGTGTTTTTCTTTTGGCAGCTTATGGACGATTACCAAAACTTCCAGACAAAGATTCAAATCCTTCGAGTCAAAATGTTACAGAAAGATTCTCAGAATACCCTGGACAAAGGAAAAAAAAACAAATGTAGACATTCGGCAGGAGTTGAGCATAGAGGAGAACTAGTTTATCAATTCCATTTTGGCTAGAAAATGCAAATACTTTGGTCACATCAAGAGACACAACGGTTTTGAGAGAACGGTGATGGAAGGTATAGTGCCAGGCAAAAGAGGAAGGGGTAGACCAAGAAGACGATGGCACCAAGATATCCAGGAATGCCTGTGGCGGAGACTGGAGTTTTGGCAAGAGAACGAGTTTCTTTCAGACACTGTGATGGGAGCGATGTTCTACAAAAGACATGCTACATGATGATGATGGTTGATATGAAACATGTGATTTCAGATAAATCTGACTTTGTCATGCTACTCTAGTTGACTGCAGCGGGTGATAAACATTGGTCTAAACAGCTGGGTTGTTAAAACCAACAGAAGTTGTGTTGCGTGCAATATGGGCACACTTATTGATTTGACAACAGCAGCTCTCATAGTCAGTCAGGCTAGGGAAGACATTGGGAGGTTATGGCTGGGCTAGGGAAGACATTGGGAGGGTTATGGCTGGGCTAGGGAAGACATTGGGAGGTTATGGCTGGGCTAGGGAAGACATTGGGAGGGTTATGGCTGGGCTAGGGAAGACATTGGGAGGTTATGGCTGGGCTAGGGAAGACATTGGGAGGTTATGGCTGGGCTAGGGAAGACATTGGGAGGGTTATGGCTGGGCTAGGGAAGACATTGGGGGGGGTTATGGCTGGGCTAGGAAAGACATTGGGAGGTTATGGCTGGGCTAGGGAAGACATTGGGGGGGGGGGGTTATGGCTGGGCTAGGGAAGACATTGGGGGGGGGGGGGGGTTATGGCTGGGCTAGGAAAGACATTGGGAGGTTATGCCTGGGCTAGGGAAGACATTGGGAGGTTATGCCTGGGCTAGGGAAGACATTGGGGGGGTTATGGCTGGGCTAGGAAAGACATTGGGAGGTTATGCCTGGGCTAGGGAAGACATTGGGGGAGGTTATGACTAGGCTAGGGAAGACATTGGGAGGTTATGGCTGGGCTAGGGAAGACATTGGGGGGTTATGGTTGGGCTAGGGAAGACATTGGGGGAGGTTATGACTAGGCTAGGGAAGACATTGGGAGGTTATGGCTGGGCTAGGGAAGACATTGGGAGGTTATGGCTGGGCTAGGGTTAACCCTTTACACCTGAGCACAGCAAAAACTGGCCTAAAATATTCCACACCACAAGACAATTACTTTAAAAACTGCCCTAATAACCGTGTCTTAATGAATAGCAATTTACATATACTATAAGGCAGATAAATCCGTGACTTTTAAATATAATTTTTGCTGGTAAAAATTTATTAAATTTGGTAACAACTAGAACGGTGTCAATTTTAATTAAGTTCCTCGGCCAGAATCATCAAAAATGAACCCAGTTAAAATCTTTTAAGAAACATCAGGCACCAGAGTTGACTGAAGACAACAAAGTCACAACTTAACAACTGCAAAGATAGTTTGCATCGCTTCCAAGAGCATAAAAAGTGAGTTCCATATTTTTCAAGGCTGAGAAACGTTTTACTGTTGCTTGATCTACCAATAGGTAGGATCAGGCTCGGGCTACCAATGGGGAGAACAATCAGGCTCGGCCTACCAATGGGGAGAACAATCAGGCTCGGCCTACCAATGGGGAGAACAATCAGGCTCGGCCTACCAATGGGCAGGATCAGGCTCAGCCTACCAATGGGGAGAACAATCAGGCTCGGCTTACCAATGGGGAGAACAATCAGGCTCGGCCTACCAATGGGGAGAACAATCAGGCTCGGCCTACCAATAGGCAGGATCAGGCTCGGCCTACCAATGGGGAGAACAATCAGGCTCGGCCTACCAATAGGCAGGATCAGGCTCGGCCTACCAATGGGGAGAACAATCAGGCTCGGCCTACCAATGGGGAGAACAATCAGGGTCGACCTACCAATAGGCAGGATCAGGCTCGGCCTACCAATGGGGAGAACAATCAGGCTCGGCCTACCAATGGGGAGAACAATCAGGCTCGGCCTACCAATGGATCGATTGTTATCTCCATAAAAGGACAAATATCTGCTAATCTGTAGCTGCAACAAAAACCAAAAGTTCAGAAAATCAGTCATGGTTTCTGTTGGTGTCTCATCTCTGGACCACACAAATCAGTCATGCTTTCTGTTGGTGTCTTATCTCTGGACCACACAAATCAGTCATGCTTTCTGTTGGTGTCTCATCTCTGGACCACACAAATCAGTCATGCTTTCTGTTAGTGTCTCATCTCTGGACCACACAAATCAGTCATGCTTTCTGTTAGTGTCTCATCTCTGGACCACACAAATCAGTCATAGTTTCTGTTAGTGTCTCATCTCTGGACCACACAAATCAGTCATAGTTTCTATTAGTGTCTAATCTCTGGACCACACAAATCAGTCATAGTTTCTGTTGGTGTCTCATCACTGGACCACACAAATCAGTCATAGTTTCTATTAGTGTCTAATCTCTGGACCACACAAATCAGTCATAGTTTCTGTTGGTGTCTCATCACTGGACGACACAAATCAGACATAGTTTCTGTAGGTGTCTCATCACTGGACCACACAAATCAGTCATAGTTTCTGTTGGTGTCTCATCACTGGACCACACAAATCAGTCATAGTTTCTGTAGGTGTCTCATCACTGGACCACACAAATCAGGCATAGTTTCTGTTGATGTTTCATTACTGGACTACACACAAATCAGTCATAGTTTCTGTTGGTGTCTCATCACTGGACCACACAAATCAGTCATAGTTTCTGTTAGTGTCTCATCACTGGACCACACAAATCAGTCATGGTTTCTGTTGGTGTCTCATCACTGGACCACACAAATCAGTCATGGTTTCTGTTGGTGTCTCATCACTGGACCACACAAATCAGTCATGGTTTCTGTTGGTGTCTCATCACTGGACCACACAAATCAGTCATGGTTTCTGTTGGTGTCCTGCTCATCATGCTGTGATACAACTGCAATGCTCACTCAAGAGGTACTTGAATTATATGAACCAAATTTGTGGTCATCAGATAGACCAGATTTGTATCTGGTGGACGATTGGTCTCGGAGAATATCTACTGAAAGAAAATTCTGAGCTAAGAGAGCAGAAGAAACGGCCATGCGATGAGCTAGAACATTGCATAATTGATGTGTCGTGAGATAGTGGCATACCCGACTTTGCAAATATGTTACAGCTACAGCTGGTGACTGACATTTTGAGCACCAACTGAAATAGGCTAAATGTAGGTCAACATTTTCTTAAAAACGGTACACAAATTTCAGATCATTTCCGAAACACTCAAAAATGTAAGAGCACCCTGGGCAGTTAACAATGTTATCTGGCTGACTAACCGTACTGTTGTCTGGACAAGAATTCTGAGACATACCTTTCTCCAGAGCTAGTAAAATTCTGAGAGATACCTTTCTCCAGATCTAGTAAAATTCTGAGAGATACCTTTCTCCAGGGCTAGTAGAGTTCTGAGAGATACCTTTCTCCGGGGCTAGTAGAGTTCTGAGAGATACCTTTCTCCAGGCCTAGTATAGTTCTGAGAGATACCTTTCTCCAGGGCTAGTAAAATTCTGAGAGATACCTTTCTCCAGGGCTAGTAAAATTCTGAAAGATACCTTTCTCCAGGGCTAGTAAAATCATCAACAAAAAAGAATGTACTACGAGCAACTTTGGCCACCAATCTGGCAACAGGCATACTCTGCCTGTTTGAGTATCTGGCTTACAAGTGTGCGTGGCCTGTGTGTACATATATGTATGTATGTGTGTTTTTATATATATACACACACACTCATAATATATATATACACATGGTGATTAAAACAAAGAATGGTGCCACAGTAAAATCAAGTGCGACAACTGCAAATGCCCAGTGGTTGAAAACAAGAAGGTCATAGGTCTCTAGTTATTGTGTGTGTCAGTTTATGTCATCACCAATTAGGTGGCATAGTGTGACACAAGATGGTGACACCAAAGCAAGAGAAAGCATATTGCATGTTGGAATTCACACAAACAGGGCCTGTTGTTACAGTACAGCAAAACTTTCAGACTAAATATGTTACGTGTTCACCACATAAAACAGATACAATCTACATCGCACTTTGGGTGAAGAAATTAAAAACCAGTGGCTGTCCTTGGAATAGTCAGGGTCATTCACAGACTTCGAGCAGTGTACAAACACAGTTCAAGAAATAGGGGGCTAGTATGAAGCTACAGTATGGCGTATCTTAGGATAATGTCTGCGTCGTAAGGCATACACATGAGAACCTCTGGTGCTGCAGATAAACCCAGATGACAGCCAAAATGCAGTGACTTGCCAGGCCGATTAGAAGATGATGAATTGACTGGTAGATGATGAGGCTACCTTTCACCTCAACAGGAAGGTCAATCGTCAGAATCTGGGGCACAAAAAAGCCACATTTCATTGTTAGGCACATGAGGGACTCCACCAAATGTGAACATGTTTTCTTTAATGAGCCGATACAAAGTGTATGGTCCCTTCTGTTTTTGTTGAGGGTACAGCGTCTGGCCTCTTCTATCTGGACATCAGCTTTTGTTGTTCAGGGTACTGCCACTGGCCTCTTCTATCTGGACATCAGCTTTTGTTGTTCAGGGTACTGCCACTGGCCTCTTCTATCTGGACATCAGCTTTTGTTGTTGAGGGTACTGCCACTGGCCTCTTCTATCTGGACATCAGCTTTTGTTGTTGAGGGTACTGCCACTGGCCTCTTCTATCTGGACATCAGCTTTTGTTGTTCAGGGTACTGCCACTGGCCTCTTCTATCTGGACATCAGCTTTTCAGCAGATTAGCAACCATCCTCATTTCTACTTTGAGGGGACGGCTTGGCCTAGTGGTTAAGTGGCATGGCTCACAACCAGAAGGTGCTGGGTTCGATCCCCATCACAGCACTGGGCTGACAGGCGCAAAATAAAAACACAGTGCAACCCACACCGCCTTGGGGATTAGAAAAATAAGCGAACGCAAAAATAAAAAAATCTCTACTTTGGATGTTCACCAAGACCTGAATGACCCAGCCGAGACCTGAATGACCCTACCGAGATCTGAATGACCTCACCGAGACCTGAATGACCCAGCCGAAACCTGAATGGCCAAGACCTGAATGACCCCACCGAGACCTGAATGATCCAGCCGAGACCTGAATGACCCAGCCAAGACCTGAATGACCCTGGCGATACCTGAATGACCCCACCGAGACCTGAATGACCCAGCCAAGACCTGAATGACCCAACCGAGACCTGAATGACCAAGACCTGAATGACCCAGCCGAGACCTGAATCACCCAGTCAAGACCTGAATGACCCAGCCAAGACCTGAATGACCCAGCCGAGACCTGAATGACCCAGCCGAGACCTGAATGACCCAGCCAAGACCTGAATGACCCAGCCAAGACCTGAATGACCCCCACCAAGACCTGAATGACCCCAGCCAAGACCTGAATGACCCCAAGACCTGAATGACCCCAGCCAAGACCTGAATTACCTCACCAAGACCTGAATGACTCATCCAAAATCTGAATGACCCCGCCAAGACCTGAATGACCCAGGCAAGACCTGAATGACCCCAGCCAAGACCTGAATGACCAAGACCTGAATAACCCCAGCCAAGACCTGAATGACCAAGGCCTGAGTGACCCCACCAACCCAGCAAGACCTGAATGACCCCACCAAGACCTGAATGACCCCAGCCAAGACCTGAATGACCAAGGCCTGAGTGACCCCACCAAGACCTGAATGATCCCACCAACCCAGCCAAGACCTGAATCACCCCAGCCAAGACCTGAATGACCCCAACCAAGACCTGAATGACCCCATCAAGACCTGAATGACCCAGCCAAGACCTGAATGACCAAGGCCTGAGTGACCCCACCAACCCAGCCAAGACCTGAATCACCCCAGCCAAGACCTGAATGACCCCAACCAAGACCTGAATGACCCCATCAAGACTTGAATGACCCAACCAAGACCTGAATGACCCAATCAAGACCTGAATGACCCCACCAAGACCTGAATGACCCAGCCAAGACCTGAATGATACCCTACTAGAATGTTGGACCGGCCGTGACAGGAAACAATGATTCACCAATGTTGATCTGGCTTCCACAATAGCCAGATTCAACACCCTACAACTTCTTTCAGTGGGGATACATCAAGGACTCAGCACTTGTGTGTGTCATATAGTTCTGTGCCCTCACACGCATACACAATCAGCACTTCTATTGTAATGGATTGTGTGTGTTATATAGTTCAGTGCCCTCTCACACACACACACACACACAATATGTGACTGATATTCAAATCAGCACCTTTCTTCTGTTCCAAATGTAAAATATATTGTTCCTACAACACTAAACTTGGCTTGTTAGACCCTAAGCCTTGGACACAAAAGTTACCAACCTTGTAAAACTCTGCTCCAAATACATACTTTTACAAATATATATTTTAATTTTTCCTTTTCTTAAAAAATAAAATGTGCATTAAACAGGACAGATTTCATTAAAAATGTGATGATATAGATGAGAAAAACGGTTGACATTGTAAGAATGTGATGATATATTAACTGAGATAAACATCTATAGCCTAAACTACCAAAACAAATGGCGAGCACACAAAATCCTCAGCTATTTACTGTGTTTATTTGCAAAACTAATTGTTGTTAGCTGGACTCCTCAAGCAAGCAAGGCTAGATGTGTAGAGCCAAGGCTAGATGTGTAGAGCCAAGGCTAGATGTGCAGAGCTCCAGAAAATCATCTCAGCTTTCATCATTCCAGTAATACATGTAAGGATTTATTCCTTCATCGCTGTCATCTCCCTCATGATTGGAGTCTATGAATATGCTGGGTGAGAATAGTGACCTGATTGGTAGAGAACTCGGCTCATCCATGCTGGACTCCATCTGAGGAGAAGTCTGTCAAACAGAGGGATCACATTAGGTGGTGGTGTCACGTGGGTGGTAGACAGGTGATGGTGTCACATGGGTGGTAGACATTAGGTGGTGGTAGTGTCACATGGGTGGTAGTGTCACATGGGTGGTAGACATTAGGTCGTGGTAGACATTAGGTGGTGGTGTCACATGGGTGGTAGACAGGTGATGGTGTCACATGGGTGGTAGACATTAGGTGGTGGTAGTGTCACATGGGTGGTAGTGTCACATGGGTGGTAGACAGGTGTTGGTGTCACATGGGTGGTAGTGTCACATGGGTGGTAGACATTAGGTGGTGGTGTCACATGGGTGGTAGACATTAGGTCGTGGTAGACATTAGGTGGTGGTGTCACATGGGTGGTAGTGTCACATGGGTGGTAGACATTAGGTGGTGGTAGACAGGTGATGGTGTCACATGGGTGGTAGACATTAGGTGGTGGTAGACATTAGGTGGTGGTGTCACATGAGTGGTAGACAGGTGATGGTGTCACATGGGTGGTAGACATTAGGTCGTGGTAGACATTAGGTGGTGGTGTCACATGAGTGGTAGACATTAGGTGGTGGTAGACAGGTGATGGTGTCACATGGGTGGTAGACATTAGGTGGTGGTGTCACATGAGTGGTAGACATTAGGTGGTGGTAGACAGGTGGTGGTGTCACATGGGTGGTAGACATTAGGTGGTGGTGTCACATGGGTGGTAGACATTAGGTGTGTGTGGGAAGACTATATAGCCAATAGCTAATCACAGACTGAAATGGTATTTAGTTTCTGAACAGATACTGGTACTGGGGCAAGTTGGGTTTAAAGAATACTGCAGTACAGTAGTTGGGTTTAGAGAATACTACAGTACGGTAGTTGGGTTTAGAGAATACTACAGTACGGTAGTTGGGTTTAGAGAATACTACAGTACGGTAGTTGGGTTTAGAGAATACTACAGTACGGTAGTTGGGTTTAGAGAATACTACAGTACGGTATAGAAGTTCGGTTTAGAGAATACTGCAGTATAGTAGTTGGGTTTAGAGAATACTACAATATAGAAGTTGGGTTTAGAGAATACTAGAGTATAGAAGTTGGGTTTAGAGAATACTGCAGTACGGTATAAAAGTTGGGTTTAGAGAATACTGCAGTACAGTATAGAAGTTGGGTTTAGAGAATACTGCAGTACCGTAGTTGGGTTTAGAGAATACTGCAGTACGGTAGTTGGGTTTAGAGAATACTGTAGTACGGTAGTTGGGTTTAGAGAATACTACAGTATAGAAGTTGGGTTTAGAGAATACTGCAGTACAGTATAGAAGTTGGGTTTAGAGAATACTGTAGTACGGTAGTTGGGTTTAGAGAATACTGCAGTACAGTATAGAAGTTGGGTTTAGAGAATACTGCAGTACGGTAGTTGGGTTTAGAGAATACTGTAGTACGGTAGTTGGGTTTAGAGAATACTGCAGTACAGTTTAGAAGTTGGGTTTAGAGAATACTGCAGTATGGTAGTTGGGTTTAGAGAATACTGTAGTACGGTAGTTGGGTTTAGAGAATACTACAGTACAGTATAGAAGTTGGGTTTAGAGAATACTGCAGTACGGTAGTTGAGTTTAGAGAATACTGTAGTACGGTAGTTGGGTTTAGAGAATACTACAGTACAGTATAGAAGTTGGGTTTAGAGAATACTGCAGTACGGTAGTTGGGTTTAGAGAATACTGTAGTACGGTAGTTGGGTTTTTTGAATACTGTAGTACGGTAGTTGGGTTTAGAGAATACTGCAGTACAGTATAGAAGTTGGGTTTAGAGAATACTGCAGTAGCGTAGTTGGGTTTAGAGAATACTGTAGTACGGTAGTTGGGTTTAGAGAATACTGCAGTACAGTATAGAAGTTGGGTTTAGAGAATACTGCAGTACGGTATAGAAGTTCGGTTTAGAGAATACTGCAGTACGTATAGAAGTTGGGTTTAGAGAATACTGCAGTACGGTATAGAAGTTGGGGTTAGAGAATACTGCAGTACAGTATAGAAGTTGGGTTTAGAGAATACTGCAGTACAGTATAGAAGTTGGGTTTAGAGAATACTGCAGTACAGTATAGAAGTTGGGTTTAGAGAATACTGCAGTACGGTATAGAAGTTGGGTTTAGAGAATACTGCAGTACGGTATAGAAGTTGGGTTTAGAGAATACTGCAGTATAGAAGTTGGGTTTAGAGAATACTACAGTATAGAAGTTGGGTTTAGAGAATACTGCAGTACAGTATAGAAGTTGGGTTTAGAGAATACTGTAGTATAGAAGTTGGGTTTAGAGAATACTGCAGTACAGTATAGAAGTTGGGTTTAGAGAATACTGCAGTATAGAAGTTGGGTTTAGAGAATACTACAGTATAGAAGTTGGGTTTAGAGAATACTGCAGTATAGAAGTTGGGTTTAGAGAATACTGCAGTACGGTATAGAAGTTGGGTTTAGAGAATACTGCAGTACGGTATAGAAGTTGGGTTTAGAGAATACTGCAGTACGGTATAGAAGTTGGGTTTAGAGAATACTGCAGTACAGTATAGCAGTTGGGTTTAGAGAATACTGCAGTACAGTATAGAAGTTGGGTTTAGAGAATACTACAGTACGGTAGTTGGGTTTAGAGAATACTACAGTACGGTAGTTGGGTTTAGAGAATACTACAGTACGGTATAGAAGTTCGGTTTAGAGAATACTGCAGTATAGTAGTTGGGTTTAGAGAATACTACAATATAGAAGTTGGGTTTAGAGAATACTAGAGTATAGAAGTTGGGTTTAGAGAATACTGCAGTACGGTATAAAAGTTGGGTTTAGAGAATACTGCAGTACAGTATAGAAGTTGGGTTTAGAGAATACTGCAGTACCGTAGTTGGGTTTAGAGAATACTGCAGTACGGTAGTTGGGTTTAGAGAATACTGTAGTACGGTAGTTGGGTTTAGAGAATACTACAGTATAGAAGTTGGGTTTAGAGAATACTGCAGTACAGTATAGAAGTTGGGTTTAGAGAATACTGTAGTACGGTAGTTGGGTTTAGAGAATACTGCAGTACAGTATAGAAGTTGGGTTTAGAGAATACTGCAGTACGGTAGTTGGGTTTAGAGAATACTGTAGTACGGTAGTTGGGTTTAGAGAATACTGCAGTACAGTTTAGAAGTTGGGTTTAGAGAATACTGCAGTATGGTAGTTGGGTTTAGAGAATACTGTAGTACGGTAGTTGGGTTTAGAGAATACAACAGTACAGTAGAGAAGTTGGGTTTAGAGAATACTGCAGTACGGTAGTTGAGTTTAGAGAATACTGTAGTACGGTAGTTGGGTTTAGAGAATACTACAGTACAGTATAGAAGTTGGGTTTAGAGAATACTGCAGTACGGTAGTTGGGTTTAGAGAATACTGTAGTACGGTAGTTGGGTTTTTTGAATACTGTAGTACGGTAGTTGGGTTTAGAGAATACTGCAGTACAGTATAGAAGTTGGGTTTAGAGAATACTGCAGTACCGTAGTTGGGTTTAGAGAATACTGTAGTACGGTAGTTGGGTTTAGAGAATACTGCAGTACAGTATAGAAGTTGGGTTTAGAGAATACTGCAGTACGGTATAGAAGTTGGGTTTAGAGAATACTGCAGTACGTATAGAAGTTGGGTTTAGAGAATACTGCAGTACAGTATAGAAGTTGGGTTTAGAGAATACTGCAGTACAGTATAGAAGTTGGGTTTAGAGAATACTGCAGTACAGTATAGAAGTTGGGTTTAGAGAATACTGCAGTACGGTATAGAAGTTGGGTTTAGAGAATACTGCAGTACGGTATAGAAGTTGGGTTTAGAGAATACTGCAGTATAGAAGTTGGGTTTAGAGAATACTACAGTATAGAAGTTGGGTTTAGAGAATACTGCAGTACAGTATAGAAGTTGGGTTTAGAGAATACTGTAGTATAGAAGTTGGGTTTAGAGAATACTGCAGTACAGTATAGAAGTTGGGTTTAGAGAATACTGCAGTATAGAAGTTGGGTTTAGAGAATACTACAGTATAGAAGTTGGGTTTAGAGAATACTGCAGTATAGAAGTTGGGTTTAGAGAATACTGCAGTACAGTATAGAAGTTGGGTTTAGAGAATACTGCAGTACGGTATAGAAGTTGGGTTTAGAGAATACTGCAGTACGGTATAGAAGTTGGGTTTAGAGAATACTGCAGTATAGAAGTTGGGTTTAGAGAATACTACAGTATAGAAGTTGGGTTTAGAGAATACTACAGTATAGAAGTTGGGTTTAGAGAATACTGCAGTACAGTATAGAAGTTGGGTTTAGAGAATACTGCAGTACGGTATAGAAGTTGGGTTTAGAGAATACTGCAGTACGGTATAGAAGTTGGGTTTAGAGAATACTGCAGTATAGAAGTTGGGTTTAGAGAATACTACAGTATAGAAGTTGGGTTTAGAGAATACTACAGTATAGAAGTTGGGTTTAGAGAATACTGCAGTACAGTATAGAAGTTGGGTTTAGAGAATACTGCAGTACGGTATAGAAGTTGGGTTTAGAGAATACTGCAGTACGGTATAGAAGTTGGGTTTAGAGAATACTGCAGTACAGTATAGCAGTTGGGTTTAGAGAATACTGCAGTACAGTATAGAAGTTGGGTTTAGAGAATACTGCAGTACGGTATAGAAGTTGGGTTTAGAGAATACTGCAGTACGGTATAGAAGTTGGGTTTAGAGAATACTGCAGTATAGAAGTTGGGTTTAGAGAATACTACAGTATAGAAGTTGGGTTTAGAGAATACTACAGTATAGAAGTTGGGTTTAGAGAATACTGCAGTACAGTATAGAAGTTGGGTTTAGAGAATACTGCAGTACGGTATAGAAGTTGGGTTTAGAGAATACTGCAGTACGGTATAGAAGTTGGGTTTAGAGAATACTGCAGTATAGAAGTTGGGTTTAGAGAATACTACAGTATAGAAGTTGGGTTTAGAGAATACTACAGTATAGAAGTTGGGTTTAGAGAATACTGCAGTACAGTATAGAAGTTGGGTTTAGAGAATACTGCAGTATGGTATAGAAGTTGGGTTTAGAGAATACTACAGTATAGAAGTTGGGTTTAGAGAATACTGCAGTACAGTATAGAAGTTGGGTTTAGAGAATACTGCAGTACGGTATAGAAGTTGGGTTTAGAGAATACTGCAGTACGGTATAGAAGTTGGGTTTAGAGAATACTGTAGTATAGAAGACCAAGTGTGTGTGTGTGGTGATTGGGGACAGGGTCTCACACGACAGGCTGTTCCATTTAAAATTAGTGACATATAAATATTGCAACCAATGGAGATTCTAGATTTTCTAGATTGGATGGGACCAAATTAATGTGATGGCTAACCACCCAACTGGGGAGGACCACTTACCAGTCATGTACGTTTCTAGAGCTAATAAAAGAGCCTATAAAAGACAATGCACAGAGAAATTCGAGTTTGGGAGTGAGAGAGTTTACGGAGCGGTTATCTCATCATACACGTAGTGCCTTGCATATATGCCTAAAGGTGCAAATGATGGACACCATATAAACAGTAAGAGAACGATAACTGATCCCATGCGAATGTGCAGATTCGCCTCGGCACGACTTGAGAGTTGATCTAGAAGTCTGTCCGACTGTTCGCCAGGACCATTGCATTGGTGTCTGTTGGAGGAATGGTGGCCCTTCTACGATCAATGTGGCTCGATAAAGGATTTTGTGAATACTAGGGACTGCGTTCCCAGTGGCTCGATTAAACATTCTGTGAATCCTAGGGACTGCAATCCCAAAGGCATGTGAGTTCGAAAAGAGAGGTGCATCACATACGCCTTCAGAGAACGAAATTGTTCGATACAGGTGTAACACAGGCAGCAAAGGGGCATGTCTCAAACACTTGAGAACTGCTGACGGTTGTAAATGAAACAGCTCAGTGTTAACCCATGTTTGTACGCCTGACAGCCTAAAGCAGTCAACCGTGACAGAGGATGGCAGATCATCACCAGCATAGTCTATCCGGAGAACGGCAGGAGACAACGACTGAGATAGTTAACCACTTATTTGTAATATGATTGAATTAGACCAAGTAAGGTAGGGTTTACGGTATTTCAGATGTAAGACTAAGAATCTGGGTAGAATAGTTTCTGAGGAAACATCAAAAGCCAGTGCTTGAATACTCAGTTAGTTTAATATATGATGTTTATTTAGTTAGCAAGTCTTTTTGTTTCTTGATATTATGTAGGTAATTATTAATGCAAATAAATCATATTTTGTTTTAATGGTTAACAATAGTTTTAGTGTTTTCTGTGATTGAAGTTGTGTAGTATCTGTTGTAAGATAACTTACTCAAGTAAGCCTACCCTGTCATTTATAGATTATTGGTCCGTGTGACCAGGATATCAATAAGTCTAACCTACTTCAATAGAGAGTCGTTTCGCATCTGAGTGGTTGCGGGTTCATTCCCCAGCTAAGTTTCAGACAGCAACAGCTCCCGGGTTGACCCAGCCTTAAATGGGTACCGGTTCAGTCAGGTAAGTAAAAGCGGTGAGGGAGAGGAGATGGCTACCGCCCTCATATTGCCGAGCCTTTGAAATGTAACATCGCTGACAACTTACACCCCTACGGCAGTAATGTGAGATCCCTAACACCTCACACCCCTACGGCAGTAATGTGAGATCCCTAACACCTCACACCCCTACGACAGTAATGTGAGACCGCTAACACCTAACACCCCTACGGCAGTAATGCTATGGGTTACTTTACTTTTACTACAGTACAGAAGACTAAGTGACTGACCAAGCAGTAGAAGGTGTCTTTCACTTGAACAAAAATGTGCAAGCATCATAGGTGGACTTGAAGCAAGCCTTTGACAAGTTCTGCAAAGATGGCGCTGTAACAGATCTTAGCCCGTGTATTAGGTATTGAAATAGACATTATTTAGCATTAAGGATTTAATGGAAATGAATTAGGGATGGGTAGCAAACCATTTCACTTTTATTAGACAAAGCGACGGCTTTGAGTCAGAACAGCTGAGCCTAGTCCCGCCAAAATTAAGAAGTGGATAAAACATAACGCATACGTATTGCACTCTACGCCAATTCAACTAAAACCTACCCAGAACCAGCGTCAGAGACATGACGCAATTAGACATAATATAGGCGGAAGCAATTTCACTAATCAAGCGGCAGGTGGCGGTCTAATCCAGTTCCCACAGGAAGAGTCCAGATAAAATTGTGATTTTCTTAACATTGGGCATGCGGAAAAATTTTGGCGAGCAAAAGGTCCAGACTTCACACGAAGGAATCATGACGCCAAACTGCATCCTTACACCACACGTGGCTTGGACAGGGCGGGGGAATAAGGAGGAGCGGGCTCTGAGAGATCACTTAGTATCGAGAAGGCAGAACAGGAGGTTGATAGGGCCAATAGATAGGAGGCAGTTTGTATATTTTGATGAGAAGCCAGGTACAGGTTTGAAAACACGGTCAGTAGATAGCATAAGTTAAAGACAGTTGTGTTGATACAAGAAAAGTCATAAATGAAGGGGAGCCAGTGGAAATTATTTATTTAGATTTTGCAAAAGCCTTTGATAGAGTACCTCATCAAAGATTATTTAGAAAGTTAAAATCACATGGAATAGGTGGGAAAATTGCCAAATGGATTGAAAATTGGTTAATAGGAAGAAGGCAGAGGGTGGGCATAAATAAGGAGTACTCTGAGTGGTGTGAAGTGAAAAGTGGAGTGCCACAGGACTCAGTTTTGTTCTTGATATGTATAAATGATTTGGACATAGGTATGGGATCCATGATTGCAAAATTTGCTGATGACACAAAACAATGCAGAAGTGTCTCATCTAAAGCAGAAGTGGATATATTGAGGTCGGATTTAGATCAAATTCGAGAATGGTCTGTGAGCTGGCTAATGGAGTTTAATGTAGATACAAGTACAGTCATGCACATGGGTAGATCCAATATGAGTCTTCTAAACCAGTATTAAGATGATAAGTTAAGTTAAAACTAAGGAGAAGTGAAATTGAAGGCAACATGATGAGCTGGAACCAGCAGAACAAGGGATCACTACTGATGATCTCTAGCAGGAAGGAGCCATTTCTCTACAGGAGAACAGGGGTCACTACTGATGGTCTCTAGCAGGAAGGAGCCATTTCTCTACAGGAGAACAGAGGTCACTACTGATGGTCTCTAGCAGGGAGGAGCCATTTCTCTACAGGAGAACAGGGGTCACTACTGATGGTCTCTAGCAGGAAGGAGCCATTTCTCTACAGGAGAACAGGGGTCACTACTGATGGTCTCTAGCAGGGAGGAGCCATTTCTCTACAGGAGAACAGGGGTCACTACTGATGGTCTCTAGCAGGAAGGAGCCATTTCTCTACAGGAGAACAGGGGTCACTACTGATGGTCTCTAGCAGGGAGGAGCCATTTCTCTACAGGAGAACAGGGGTCACTACTGATGGTCTCTAGCAGGAAGGAGCCATTTCTCTACAGGAGAACAGGGGTCACTACTGATGGTCTCTAGCAGGGAGGAGCCATTTCTCTACAGGAGAACAGGGGTCACTACTGATGGTCTCTAGCAGGAAGGAGCCATTTCTCTACAGGAGAACAGGGGTCACTACTGATGGTCTCTAGCAGGAAGGAGCCATTTCTCTACAGGAGAACAGGGGTCACTACTGATGGTCTCTAGCAGGGAGGAGCCATTTCTCTACAGGAGAACAGGGGTCACTACTGATGGTCTCTAGCAGGGAGGAGCCATTTCTCTACAGGAGAACAGGGGTCACTACTGATGGTCTCTAGCAGGGAGGAGCCATTTCTCTAACACTACAGGAGAACAGGGGTCACTACTGATGGTCTCTAGCAGGGAGGAGCCATTTCTCTACAGGAGAACAGGGGTCACTACTGATGGTCTCTAGCAGGAAGGAGCCATTTCTCTACAGGAGAACAGGGGTCACTACTGATGGTCTCTAGCAGGGAGGAGCCATTTCTCTAACACTACAGGAGAACAGGGGTCACTACTGATGGTCTCTAGCAGGGAGGAGCCATTTCTCTAACACTACAGGAGAACACGGGTCACTACTGATGGTCTCTAGCAGGGAGGAGCCATTTCTCTACAGGAGAACAGAGGTCACTACTGATGGTCTCTAGCAGGGAGGAGCCATTTCTCTACAGGAGAACAGGGGTCACTACTGATGGTCTCTAGCAGGAAGGAGCCATTTCTCTACAGGAGAACAGGGGTCACTACTGATGGTCTCTAGCAGGGAGGAGCCATTTCTCTACAGGAGAACAGGGGTCACTACTGATGGTCTCTAGCAGGAAGGAGCCATTTCTCTACAGGAGAACAGGGGTCACTACTGATGGTCTCTAGCAGGGAGGAGCCATTTCTCTACAGGAGAACAGGGGTCACTACTGATGGTCTCTAGCAGGAAGGAGCCATTTCTCTACAGGAGAACAGGGGTCACTACTGATGGTCTCTAGCAGGGAGGAGCCATTTCTCTACAGGAGAACAGGGGTCACTACTGATGGTCTCTAGCAGGAAGGAGCCATTTCTCTACAGAACAGGGGTCACTACTGATGGTCTCTAGCAGGGAGGAGCCATTTCTCTAACACTACAGGAGAACAGGGGTCACTACTGATGGTCTCTAGCAGGGAGGAGCCATTTCTCTACAGGAGAACAGGGGTCACTACTGATGGTCTCTAGCAGGAAGGAGCCATTTCTCTACAGGAGAACAGGGGTCACTACTGATGGTCTCTAGCAGGGAGGAGCCATTTCTCTAACACTACAGGAGAACAGGGGTCACTACTGATGGTCTCTAGCAGGGAGGAGCCATTTCTCTAACACTACAGGAGAACACGGGTCACTACTGATGGTCTCTAGCAGGGAGGAGCCATTTCTCTAACACTACAGGAGAACAGGGGTCACTACTGATGGTCTCTAGCAGGGAGGAGCCATTTCTCTAACACTACAGGAGAACAGGGGTCACTACTGATGGTCTCTAGCAGGGAGGAGCCATTTCTCTACAGGAGAACAGGGGTCACTACTGATGGTCTCTAGCAGGGAGGAGCCATTTCTCTACAGGAGAACAGGGGTCACTACTGATGGTCTCTAGCAGGGAGGAGCCATTTCTCTACAGGAGAACAGGGGTCACTACTGATGGTCTCTAGCAGGGAGGAGCCATTTCTCTACAGGAGAACAGGGGTCACTACTGATGGTCTCTAGCAGGGAGGAGCCATTTCTCTACAGGAGAACAGAGGTCACTACTGATGGTCTCTAGCAGGGAGGAGCCATTTCTCTACAGGAGAACAGGGGTCACTACTGATGGTCTCTAGCAGGGAGGAGCCATTTCTCTACAGGAGAACAGGGGTCACTACTGATGGTCTCTAGCAGGGAGGAGCCATTTCTCTACAGGAGAACAGGGGTCACTACTGATGGTCTCTAGCAGGGAGGAGCCATTTCTCTACAGGAGAACAGAGGTCACTACTGATGGTCTCTAGCAGGGAGGAGCCATTTCTCTACAGGAGAACAAGGGTCACTACTGATGGTCTCTAGCAGGGAGGAGCCATTTCTCTACAGGAGAACAGGGGTCACTACTGATGGTCTCTAGCAGGGAGGAGCCATTTCTCTACAGGAGAACAGGGTCACTACTGATGGTCTCTAGCAGGGAGGAGCCATTTCTCTACAGGAGAACAGGGGTCACTACTGATGGTCTCTAGCAGGGAGGAGCCATTTCTCTAACACTACAGGAGAACAGGGGTCACTACTGATGGTCTCTAGCAGGGAGGAGCCATTTCTCTACAGGAGAACAGGGGTCACTACTGATGGTCTCTAGCAGGGAGGAGCCATTTCTCTAACACTACAGGAGAACACGGGTCACTACTGATGGTCTCTAGCAGGGAGGAGCCACTTCTCTAACACTACAGGAGAACAGGGGTCACTACTGATGGTCTCTAGCAGGGAGGAGCCATTTCTCTACAGGAGAACAGGGGTCACTACTGATGGTCTCTAGCAGGGAGGAGCCATTTCTCTACAGGAGAACAGAGGTCACTACTGATGGTCTCTAGCAGGGAGGAGCCATTTCTCTAAGACGAAGGAGAACAGAGGTCACTACTGATGGTCTCTAGCAGGGAGGAGCCATTTCTCTACAGGAGAACAGGGGTCACTACTGATGGTCTCTAGCAGGGAGGAGCCATTTCTCTACAGGAGAACAGGGGTCACTACTGATGGTCTCTAGCAGGGAGGAGCCATTTCTCTAACACTACAGGAGAACAGAGGTCACTACTGATGGTCTCTAGCAGGGAGGAGCCATTTCTCTAACACTACAGGAGAACAGGGGTCACTAATGATGGTCTCTAGCAGGGAGGAGCCATTTCTCTAACACTACAGGAGAACAGAGGTCACTACTGATGGTCTCTAGCAGGGAGGAGCCATTTCTCTAACACTACAGGAGAACAGAGGTCACTACTGATGGTCTCTAGCAGGGAGGAGCCATTTCTCTACAGGAGAACAGGGGTCACTACTGATGGTCTCTAGCAGGGAGGAGCCATTTCTCTACAGGAGAACAGGGGTCACTACTGATGGTCTCTAGCAGGGAGGAGCCATTTCTCTACAGGAGAACAGGGGTCACTACTGATGGTCTCTAGCAGGGAGGAGCCATTTCTCTAACACTACAGGAGAACAGAGGTCACTACTGATGGTCTCTAGCAGGGAGGAGCCATTTCTCTAACACTACAGGAGAACAGGGGTCACTAATGATGGTCTCTAGCAGGGAGGAGCCATTTCTCTACAGGAGAACAGGGGTCACTACTGATGGTCTCTAGCAGGGAGGAGCCATTTCTCTAACACTACAGGAGAACAGAGGTCACTACTGATGGTCTCTAGCAGGGAGGAGCCATTTCTCTAACACTACAGGAGAACAGGGGTCACTAATGATGGTCTCTAGCAGGGAGGAGCCATTTCTCTACAGGAGAACAGAGGTCACTACTGATGGTCTCTAGCAGGGAGGAGCCATTTCTCTACAGGAGAACACGGGTCACTACTGATGGTCTCTAGCAGGAGGAGCCATTTCTCTACAGGAGAACAGGGGTCACTACTGATGGTCTCTAGCAGGGAGGAGCCATTTCTCTAACACTACAGGAGAACAGGGGTCACTACTGATGGTCTCTAGCAGGGAGGAGCCATTTCTCTACAGGAGAACAGGGGTCACTACTGATGGTCTCTAGCAGGGAGGAGCCATTTCTCTACAGGAGAACAGAGGTCACTACTGATGGTCTCTAGCAGGGAGGAGCCATTTCTCTAACACTACAGGAGAACAGGGGTCACTACTGATGGTCTCTAGCAGGGAGGAGCCATTTCTCTAACACTACAGGAGAACAGAGGTCACTACTGATGGTCTCTAGCAGGGAGGAGCCATTTCTAACACTACACTACAGGAGAACAGAGGTCACTACTGATGGTCTCTAGCAGGGAGGAGCCATTTCTCTACAGGAGAACACGGGTCACTACTGATGGTCTCTAGCAGGGGGGAGCCATTTCTCTACAGGGAGAACAGAGGTCACTACTGATGGTCTCTAGCAGGGAGGAGCCATTTCTCTACAGGAGAACAGGGGTCACTACTGATGGTCTCTAGCAGGGAGGAGCCATTTCTCTACAGGAGAACAGGGTCACTACTGATGGTCTCTAGCAGGGAGGAGCCATTTCTCTACAGGAGAACAGGGGTCACTACTGATGGTCTCTAGCAGGGAGGAGCCATTTCTCTACAGGAGAACAGGGGTCACTACTGATGGTCTCTAGCAGGGAGGAGCCATTTCTCTACAGGAGAACAGAGGTCACTACTGATGGTCTCTAGCAGGGAGGAGCCATTTCTCTAACCTACAGGAGAACAGGGGTCACTACTGATGGTCTCTAGCAGGGAGGAGCCATTTCTCTAACCTACAGGAGAACAGGGGTCACTACTGATGGTCTCTAGCAGGGAGGAGCCATTTCTCTACAGGAGAACAGAGGTCACTACTGATGGTCTCTAGCAGGGAGGAGCCATTTCTCTACAGGAGAACAGGGGTCACTACTGATGGTCTCTAGCGAGGGAGGAGCCATTTCTCTAACACTACAGGAGAACAGGGGTCACTACTGATGGTCTCTAGCAGGGAGGAGCCATTTCTCTACAGGAGAACAGAGGTCACTACTGATGGTCTCTAGCAG